>CM064492.1:59313720-59636220 GCA_032716605.1 Paralithodes platypus
TCTCTCTCTCTCTCTCTCTCTCTCTCTACTAGAACTAATTAGTCTTGACCACCTCTCTGGGATCGTAAAGTTTGTGTGGCCAGTGTATCTATGTAATTCTCTCTCACTCTCACCCTCTCTCTCTCTCTCTCTCTCTCTACTAGAACTAAGTCTTGACCACTTCGCTGGCATCGTAACGTTTGTGTGGCCAGTGTATCTATGCAATTCTCTGTCAGTCTCACCCACACTCACTCTCTCTCTCTCTCTCTCTACTAGAACTAATTTTTGACTACCTCGCTGGGATCGTAAAGTTTGTGTGGCCAGTGTATCTGTGTAATCCTCTCTCTCTCTCTCTCTCTCTCTCTCTCTCTCTCTCTCTCTCTCTCTCTCTCTCTCTCTCTCTCTCTCTCTCTCTCTCTCTCTCTCTCTCTCTCTCTCTCAATACCTTCTTTGCATCAGTTTTTACAACAGAAGACCTCAGTGATATCCCTACACCATCGCCGATTCAGATTGATAATTCAGATGTTCTAAGCAATATCACCGTTACAGAGAGAGAAGTATTGAATTGTTTAGATAAACTCAAGGTAAATAAAACGCCAGGACCTGATACAATCTCGCCTAGAGTTCTAAAGGAAGCTAAGAATGAGCTCTCCAAACCACTGACATTACTATTCAATAAATCCTTGCACTCTGGAACTATGCCTGATCAGTGGAAGCTAGCCAACGTAACACCGATATTCAAAAAAGGCAGCAAATCCCTACCCAGTAACTATCGTCCAATTAGCTTAACCTCAGTTGTATGTAAAATGCTAGAAACGGTCATACGAAACAGACTCGTAAATCACTTAGAGGAAAATAACATACTTTAAGATACTCAACACGGCTTTCGTAAAAAACGTTCCTGTTTAACAAACCTCTTAGACTTCTTCCACGATATCCTCAACCTCTACGATGAGAGTAAAGCTGTAGATATTATATACCTTGATTTTCAAAAGGCCTTTGACAAAGTTCCCCACAAACGTTTACTGCTAAAACTAAAAGCGCATGGAATACAAGACGGTGTGTTGAAATGGATAGAAAATTGGCTCAGCAACAGAAAGCAAAGGGTAGTCATACACGGTAAGGCATCTAAATGGACCAATGTAAGTAGCGGGGTACCCCAGGGATCGGTACTAGGACCAATTCTCTTTCTAATTTACATCAACGACATAGATGAGGGTCTCACCTGCACAATCTCAAAATTTGCTGACGATACAAAAATTGCAAATAGCGTACTCTCAAAAGAACAAGTTGACGATATGCAACACAATCTAGATAAATTGTCATGTTGGGCCCAAATTTGGCAAATGAGTTTCGATGCGGATAAATGTAAAGTACTACATGTCGGATACCTAAATGAGAAAGCAAACTATTCGATGAATGGCACTCAGCTTAAGAATGTAAACAGAGAAACTGATCTGGGAGTAACAATATCGAGTAACCTAAAACCGAGTCAACAATGTTCAGAAGTTGTTAAGAAGGCAAACAAAATAATTGGCTTTATAGGCAGGTCATTTGAGCATAAATCCAAAGAAGTTATCCTAACCCTTTACAATTCCTTAGTCCGCCCTCTTCTGGAATACTGCGTTCAATCCTGGTGCCCTTATTACCAAAAAGATATAAACAAGCTAGAACGAGTTCAACGTAGAGTTACCAAAATGATACCTAGCCTAAAGAAAAAACCATACGAAGAGCGTCTTAGAGAATTAAATCTATTTCCTTTAACCCAGCGCAGATTAAGAGGCGACTTAATTCAAGTGTTCAAAATCATCAAAGGCATCGACAATATGAACTGTAGTAAGTACTTCACTATCGACCAATCTAATTACACGCGGGGAAACGGTTGCAAAATTATTGGTAAATCTTTTAACTCGCACGAATCTAAGAATTTCTTCTTCAATCGAGTTGTCAACTTGTGGAATGGGCTTCCCCGAGACGTTATAGACTGCAGCACCGTTGATTCATTTAAATTCCGCCTAGACAAATATCTCGCATCAAACCCGCGACTGACTGCGTTTGTAAATGAATAACTTTATCTTCCCCTCAGTTACTAACCCATATGTCCCCTACTAACTTCCTAGTCCTGCCACGTTAGTGGCAGGGCAGTAGTTCCCTTTCCAATGTTCCCTTACCCACTCTAAACCACTGTTTGGACACTTGATCCTCAGTGTTTTGGAGGACAAGCAGCCTAGAAGGGTCACAAGATCTGTTGTTGCTTGATTTCCTTTGTACTCCTTTGTACTCTCTCTCTCTCTCTCTCTCTCTCTCTCTCTCTCTCTCTCTCTCTCTCTCTCTCTCTCTCTCTCTCTCTCTCTCTCTCTCTCTCTCTCTCTCTCTCTCTCGCTCTCTCTCTCTCTCTCTCTCTCTCTCTCTCTCTCTCTCTCTCTCTCTCTCTCGTCTCGTCTTCCCCAATTCCATCACCTTCCTATCTCACCCTATCTCACTCTCAACTTCCCCTGAATTTCAATTTTCCCCATCCCCTTGCATCCCTTGACCTTGTACAGTTGCGCTAATAAGTGATGTCTCGGCATCGATTATGTTTTTATCAATAATTGGTCCCAATATCCTAATCCCTTTTTTCAACCCTCTCCACAATCCCCCTTGAATCCCTTGACCTCAATCTTGCCCATCCCATCTTGGCATCACTTACTTACAATAATTAGTCCCTGTCCCTTCTCTTAACCCTTTCTGTACCAGCGACGTCTGTTGTATTTTTGTTTAGCTATATTTACACGATTTTATGAAGCAATTAGGAAGGATCTGTGGTAGTTCAAAAGGTTGATTGAGATAGTTCGAAGCCTAATTATAATAGCTAGAGATCCTTCCTAAGCTGACAAAATCGTCTAATAGTTGCCAGAATATGATGAACAATGCTTCCCTGGTACTGAACAGGTTAACCTCCCCCTCACATTGCTATTTACCTCACACCTCAACTCATCCTCTTCCATCCCATAATGTCATCACCATCTCACGTCACCGTCCCATTTCATCATCACCCTTCTACATGTTCGGTCGCGCTAATAAGTCATGTCTCAGCTGTCATTACGTTTGGTTTGCTCTGTGCTGTATTAATGTCTGTCAGATGTTGAATAGGGTGGGTAATTGTAGGAACTTGTTTGTATATTTCACTCGATATGAAGAAATGAAGCTTAGATATTGCTGATACCAATTATTGATCAAAACATACTTGGTGCAGATACATGACTTATTAGCGCGACTGTTCATATAATTTATGCACTATTCAAATGTTATTCCATCTCGTCACCAGTCAATCACGTCACCCAATTTCCGCCTTGCGAGTTTCAGGCTATAAGGAAGTTGGAGCTGTAGACAACGATATTTAACAGAATTACCAGCTAAAATACGGTTGTAGTACATATATAAATACATACAACCAAATTAAACATACTATTTATCCATCAGATACTTACATTATTATTGCATTTCTGTTGAATATCGATGTTCACGGCTCCAACTTCCTTATAGCCTGAAACTCGCAAGTAGTCAATTCCTACTCTCAAACATTGCCCTTCTATCCCATCGAATCATACATCCCATTAACCCTCTGAGTACCAGCGACGTGTGTTTTAATTTGTTCTAGCTGTATTTAGACGATATTGTGCAGCTTAGGAAGGATATGTGATAGTTAAAAGTTATTTTGAGACAGTTTGAATGCTTAATATTGCGTTAGGTCTTTCCTAAGCTGAATAAAGTCGTCTAATAGTTGCCAGAATATGATGAAAAGAACGTCCTTGGCACTGAGTGGGTTAAATCTAATCCTACCATAGCGTACGTCATCTCAACCCATTCCACTTCAAGTCTCATTGTTTTCCAATGCATCCCCTTGGATGATTAATATTGCTGAGTACAAATTATCACAGCGCCGTTAACACAAAGTTGAAACAAACGAAACCTATAGAATACAAATAGTTATTATTGTAAACACACAACAGATTCGGCTCATATACATTATAGGTAGGTAGGTGTGAAGGGGGCTTTTTAGATGGGCTTAGTTTTCTGTTCATGAATATTCTCTCACTTTAACTGTTTCAGTATCACGCATCACATCTTATTCCATTATATTCTCTCTCACCAGGCCTCGACCACCAAAGAGGCCAGTCAACCATAACGAGACTTTAAATCCAGGGTAATTGCGTTTACAGCTGCGTCGTGTTAATGCTGGCGGTGGGATCCTGGAATCAGCCCTTCATGCGGTTCTGGCTTCTTTTCTCCAGATCTGCGGTCACGGATTCTCTGCCGCCGTCGGTCGGTAATAAGTGGGATGGCTTGAGCAGGGTGTGGAATAATTGAATTAAACAGAGACTCTATATATATTGTACTGATTTATGTTGAAGTATTTTTCATTTTATTGAAGCGAATTAGAGTACAGTAAATACAATATATATTTGTGTTATGTATTTATTTATTTATTTATTTATTTTCAAAAGACGTCCGCTACAAAAAGCTTTCAAATTTCTCAATCCCAACTGTAAAATCAATTCATTATTATTTTAATTTTTGTGTTGACTATTATTCAATGATTTTAGGCAGTTTAACCCGAATTTGCAGGAATTAAAAAGTATATTACGAGAGTGTACGCCCCCGTCAACTTCATAAAACCCTCTCTAACCTGCATACAATCGTCTAATGATAGCCAAAATCAAATAACACAAAAACTTACTACTATAAAAATGGCTTATATGACACAGTTCCCCTCTACAGTTTCTTCTGTGCGTGTGAATCTATGTGTGTGCCTTTGAGTATGTGTATGTGTGCTTGTGCATGTGCGTATATTGTCTGCATACGTGTGTATACGTGTATAATTTGCTTATGTGTGCATATCAAAAGCATTGCCTGATTTGACTGGTCACAACATCCTATTAATTGCTAATTATAACTTCTAACCTAGCTGAAACACATCATAAGACCTTACAGACTATTCAAAACAAAGCCCTGAAGATCATTACAGGCTGCACAGCTACTGCACCCACAGATCACCTACATCAAGAAACCAAAATCCTCAAAGTCAAAGACCATCTGGACATGAGAGGCACTCAATTCCTGGCAGCAGCCTCCACGAACCAAGACCACCCACTAAACTACATGGCAACACACCCACAGACACCAAGAAATATCAAAACAACACCCAGCACACGGTATCACACACAATTATTGTCCTCTCTCCCTCCCTGCCCACCCCGAACCAACTTCCAGAAGCACATCCATACTCATATCTCTCGCCAATCCATCCACTCACTCACAGACAACACACAGCTGCATGCACGACCTCCCGAAATCCATCCTTCCGAATCCTCCCTCCCTCGCGAGGACAGAGTCCACCTGGCCAGGCTGAGATGCGGACACCATCCAGCTCTCCTGAGCTATCAGAAGAGACTGGATGACTCCGTTGTCGACGCCTGCCCGGGATGTAACACAGCACCCCATACCATTAAACACATCATAGAAGACTGCATTTCACACAACCACTTACGCCAACAACACAATCTACACTCAATGAGAGCTCTGTGGGAAAGCCCGATCGTGGCCATGGCCTTCCTCAGGGACTCGGGGCTGTTCGGCCAGGCAGCTTAGGGAACACCAACAACAACAACAACTTCCTGCAATAGTGCCTTTGAGATATGTACTCTATAAAATGTTATTTCCTCTCGTATAAGCACTGTTATTCATAATGGAGTTAGGTCCAGTTCATGATTAGATTGGTATCCAGTGTTCGATAAATATATATTAATCACGGTCACATACTGTACCTTTACCTGTCTTGATGGTGTAATGGTTAGAGCGTGTAAGTTATGTATGTGGTATCCTGAGCTCGAATCCTGGGAGAATCGCATGATTTCATTAATTTCCTTTGGGGATTATTGGTGATAAGAACGATGTTAATCTATACATAATATTTAGCTGATGAATAACTTGGTCTTTGTTGAAATACTTTCTACAAGCATGTTCTGTTGTAAACAGACAGCATTGCCTAGTTAATCACTAATCCCGCAACAAACGAACAAACTAGACAATATTCTTAATTCAATATTTGTATCCTCCCCGCTGTGCTTTCTCCTCCCATTTACAAGTCAAAGACAATTGTCCGCGCCTGAGTGACGGCATTGTGGAGGAGGGAACAGATACAAAACAGTCGGAATTGTGTTCGGTTGTGGTACGAGCAAATACAACAACACATAAATACCATTCGATATATACATGTTATATATACATATATAATTATATATATATATATATATATATATATATATATATATATATATATATATATATATTCTCTCTTAAACAGACGAGGTTAAAAGCAATAGCAGTTTCAGCATTCAGGATTTTATTGTTACAGCTTTCAATAGTTCTAACAATTTTCCTCTGGGGTTCAGAGATGAGGTACAAAAGGTTAGCAAAATTCATGGTGGATCCAACGTTTCACAAGTAAACATCTTGCATCTTCAGGGAATGGAGAGGTAATGATTAGAAGTGCATAGGGGGGGATAGAATAGGGGGGATGAAAATAGAGTTTATCAGTGGATAAAGAAGAAAAAGATGAGAAATATGAAGTAAAATTGGAGATTAAAAGCTAGTGGGCCGTCCACTTTGCTATTCTTGGTTAAGACTTAAATTATATTTCATATATATTCCGTGAGCAGAACATACCACCAGCTTCATGTTTATATTCCCTTTTTTTATTTCCTGCCTCCATGTTTGCACTTTGTTTTTAATTTTGCATTTGTTTGTTTTCACATGCATTGTAGCATCGTTCCGGTGTTATAATTATTTATTTTGTGTTGTTATTACTCTTTGGTGTTGTGATAAGTTGTCTTAAAAACTAAAAAAAAAAAAATTATATTTATTTTCTTTTATTGATTTACTTTTTTTTTTTTTTTTTTTTTTTTTTTTTTTTTTTACAGGGACGAATTCATTGTAATTAGCATGATTTGTCATAGAGAGTGAGAGTGAGAGAGAGAGAGCCCCCCGGAACTTATCCCGCAAGGCTCTCTCTCTCTCCATCTCACCGACCAATGACGAGCGAGTATTCATGCATCAGTCATTTTTTGCGACCCTGGCTCTGATTGGAGAATTCTAGACAAGTGGGTGTTTTTAGCTTAGCTAACTCAATTTTTCTCATGTCTTACATCATAATTATTGCTTTCATTCATTCTGATTTCATCCACTTATTTTAATCATTCATTCACCTTAGATTATAACTTATTATTTTTGTCAGAGACGGTACAGAACTTAAATATATACAGTGTACAAGGGACATTTTTATTGCTTTATGGATTTTTGTTTATGAATATTTTTTGTTTGTTAATTATTGCATATTTAATATTTCACTCATTCATTCGATTTTTGTTTATGAATATTTGTTGTTTGTTAATTATTACATTCACTCTTTCATTCTTTCCACTTTCCCATTCATTCATTGTGGCTTCACTCATGCTATCACTCATTATTACTTTAGAGTATGATATTTGTGTTGGAGACAGTATATATTTAACAGAGGTCATGCTAGTATATACAGGGACACGACAATGTTCATACACATGGACATATTACAAGGGACAATTTTGTATTATTATTATTATTATTATTTTTTTTTTTTTTTTTTTTTTTTTTTTTTTAGTTCATTCATTCATGTTTCATTTGTTCTGTCTATCATTCATTAGTATTTAGAGTATAATATTTTTGTTGGAGACAGTACATACTTAACAAATTCATGATAACATATACAGAGACATCTAATAATATTCATAATTACAAGGGATTTTTTTTTTTTTTTTTTTTTTTCATTCATTCATCATTCGTTTTGCATACTTAAGCATTCAACTTTACTGAATTGTACTTATTTTGCTAGTTTGTTAGCGGCTTTCAGTGTTCATACATATATTGGGTTTGGTTCTTGATTTAAGTTGGTTATTATTGAAGGGGGAAACCATGAGTGTTTCCTAATTGGTCTGTTCTCTACTATGGTTGCATAATTTGGGTCATTTAATCTTTCTAACGTAGACCATATATTTTTTGTTCTTCTAAATAGTTTGACATTCATAGCCTCTGTCTTAGCTATTTCGTGCAACTGTCTGGTGTTTCTGTTGTATGGATATCTTTCATTAAGTGCATATCTGAGCGCTTTATTTTGTATCCGTTGCAGCCTCAGTGTTTGTGTTTTGCTTAGGGTGGATAATGGTGCAGCTGGATATTCCAAGACAGGAAGTACTAGAGCTTTTACTAGGTGAGTTTTTATTTTTTCTGAGAGGTCACCAAATCTGTAAAGTTTTCCTAGGGATGCCTTTCCTTTGTTAATTAAACTTGTCACATGTTTTAGTATGCCTCCCCTAGTCAATTTTAGTCCCAGTGTTTTCCCTTCCTGGTGTGTATCTAATAAATCTATGATTAGAAGTGCATAGTGCATAGGGGGGGATAGAATAGGGGGGATGAAAATAGAGTTTATCAGTGGATAAAGAAGAATAAGATTAGAAATATGAAGTAAAGTTGGAGATTAAAAGATAGTGGGCCGTCCACTTTGCTATTCTTGGTTAAGACTTAAATTATATTTCATATATATTCCGTGAGCAGAACATACCACCAGCTTCATGTTTATGTTCCCTTTTTTTATTTCCTGCCTCCATGTTTGCACTTTGTATTTAATTTTGCATTTGTTTGTTTTCATATGCATTGTAGCATCGTTCATAGAATGAATGAATAAATATAGAAAAGGTGGGTGAGGGTGAAAGAAGGGAAGTTTTTATTGGTTAAGTAGGAGAGACAGTGATAATAGTGGGAGAAATAGGGTGTCGGGGCTTGACCCAACGTGCGTGAGTTGAATAATTGAGCTGGGGTTGAGTTGATTTAGTTGGAGAAGTTACTTTAATGAGATTCAGGATGGCTTGCCAAGAAGGGGGCAAGGGATGGGGAGCAAGTTAATTTTTGGGTGGTATAAAATCGAAAGTGCTTGCCTGTTTTGGGGTTGTATTTTTGGGTGGTAGTATTCGAAAATGATATAGGGGGAGGTAATTTTGGGTGGCATTGAGTCCAAAGGGGTACTGCTGGGGAAGTCTGTCAGTGGCAGAACCTGTAAGAAGTCGTTCATAGGGACAATGCATCTTATTTATACAAAATTCGAGGATCAAGTAGAGGGAGGTGGGCGGAGCTACTGGGTGTGTGGTGGCTGTTCATTGGTGGAAGGCAGTCTATTCGCGAGACGGGCACTAAATCTTATCGGTGGTTGGTTGTTGGCTGTGATTGGTTGGTGTTGTCAGTTGTGTGCTGAGCATGGAAATGTAAGGGAGGGGGTCGCGGGGCGAGAGGAGGGGGGGCAGCATGCCTGTAGCGCTTGCCTGAAGGAAGAATTTGAAGGTCTTGTGTTTGGTTGTTGATGCTGGGGTTGAGTGTTTGGATGTATAGAGCTTCTAAAATAGCTAGTCTTCTGGGGTCTGATTCTTTGTCGAGTATGGTGGTTTGTTTGTCTAGGTCGGCGCGAGTTAGGGCAAGATGGTGGGGGGCTTGATAGTGATCTTTTATAGCGCCAGATTGAAGGTGGAGGGTTAGTCGACGGGAAAGGAGAGTCTGTGTCATTCCAACATAGGATAGGGGTCCACAGTCCCCAGAGGTGCAAATATGCTGGTATATCACATGATCGTCTTTCGGTTGGTTGGTGGAAATTGGGCGGTTACGGAGGACAAGGTTGGAGGTCTTAGGAGATTTGTAGTAAATAATGAGTTTGATTTTATTGTCAGGGTTGGTGGGGAGGACGTTTTTGTTAATTATTTCTTTCATAATGGATTCGTCTGTTGTGTGGTCGGAAGACATGTAGTTTCTGTAGAAAAATGTAATGTCATTGGCCGGGTTGGTGCTAGGGGGGTCTTGTTTGTACCATTTTTCTAGGTGGTGGTTGATGGCATTGGTGACATCAGTGTTGGAATACCCATTGTTGACTAGGACCTGGGTGAGCCTTTCCAGTTCATTGTGTGTGTCATTCCAGGTGGTGCAATGGGTGAGGGCTCTCCTGACATAGGCGGCGATGGTGGACTGTAGGTATCGTTTAGGGCATTCACTTTCCTAATTAAGACATTGGCCATTGTTAGTAGGTTTGGTGTACACAGTAGTTTTGAAGCCGTGGTCGTGGAGGGAGACAAGGAGGTCGAGGAAGGGTAGATGTCCATCGGTGGTTTCTTCGTATGTGAAGTTGAGTCCGGAGGCGGCGATGAAGCGCTGCTCGAGGTCCCTGAGTTCGCCCAGGTCCTTCACCCGCACGAAGATATCATCGATGTACCTGCAGTAGACAGTGGGCCGGTCGGCAGCAAGGAGTTCCTCTTCGATAGTTCCCATGAAGAAATTGGCGAACAGGACCCCCAGGGGGCTTCCCATCGCTACACCGTCGATTTGCTGGTACATATTCCCGCGGGGGCAGAGGAAAGGGGACTCCTTGGCACATAGTTCCAAGAGCGTCTTCAGGGCCTTCTCCGGGATGTCCAGGGGGGGCGTGTTAGGGCAGTGGTAAACTCGACGTAGGATAAAATCTATGGTCTTGTCAACGGGCACATTGGTAAACAAACTCTCTACGACGAGGGAGGCGATGATGTGGTCGTTAGCTGGGGGGACATCTCGTAGAATTTCTAGGAAGTCATAAGCAGAGTTGAGGTTGTATTGCCGTGGAACAAAAGGGGTGAGGAGTTTGTTCAGGGCCTTGGCGGTCTGGTAGGTAGCAGTAGGGATCTGTGATATGATGGGGCGGAGGGGGTTCCCGGGTTTGTGGGTTTTTATAGTACCGTAAGCATAACCTGGGGTGAATTCGCCGATGAGTTTCTTCAGGTGTACGCCACCGGCTTTGGCGTTGATAGCAGTGATGGTGGTGTTGGCTTTCCTTTTTATTTCGTCAGTAGGGTTGCGAGTGATCCTTTTGAATTTGTTCTTATGTTAGTGATAAGAACAAATTCAAAAGGAACCCCAGAGGAAAATTGTTAGAACTATTGAAAGCTGTAACAATAAAATCCTGAATGCTGAAACTGCTATTGCTTTTAACCTCGTCTGTTTAACCTAAGAAGTGCGCATGGGGGTAATTAGAAACGTCCGCCTGTGCTGACGTATTTGAGCTGTTTCCATCACTAAAATATTCATTTTACCATAAATAGCATTAATACTTATCCATACGCGCCTATTATGGGTTGATCATAAAGGTATTAACCTGAAACAACAATAAAACGAGTGAAAACAGCGTTTGGATGGTCAAAATCGGAGATATAGTCCGCGAGTTATATAATGTATGGGTGAGGCAACCTGCTTTCCCGCCAATTTCCCCCAAGGCCACTGAGACACAGTCGATCGATATTCTCTCTCTCTCTCTTGCATTCGCTTGCTAACACTGATGACAATGTCCTGCTTGCAACTCGCTAATGTTAGCACGAAAATATACCTCAGAATAAGGGAATAACAGGGAAAATAGGTGATAACTGAAGGAGGGGAGGAAAGTGGGGAAGGATGGGAGGTAGAGGAGTGATATTTTGAATGGCCCAGGGACAAAAAAAAGAAAACAATTTTTTTTTTTTTCGATGTTTAAAGTTGATTTTTTTTGTCTCTGACTCTTAAGAGTCTTCCCGCAGTCCGCCGGGGGAACTCTTAAGAGTCTTCCCGCAGTTCCCGGGTTAAAAGATAATCTATTACCTGGCTATACTAACATATATATATATATATTTATATTTATATATATGTTTATGTATATAAAAAAAAAATATATATATATATATATATATATACATATATGTATGAGTGTGTGTGTGCGCCTTACTTACTGACTGACACTGTATATTGCCAGTCATCAACATATAAATATAGGTGGACTTGACAGAACAACATTACCATATACTAAGCTTCTCCTGACTAAAATATAGAACATATCGGACTATATATGGATACACATATTCATAGTATAAAATAAGTAAGCAAGTAAGTAAGTAAGTACAGTATAGAGGCTAATGAGAAAAGTGCAATACCTTAAAATTGTGTGCTAATTGCATGTACTTTTAGAGCCGGCGTGGCTGATTGGTGCGAAGGAAGTCTGGGGTTAGCCTACCATCATCGCCCAAAAGGTATATTATTTGTTAATAGATTTGTTCATGTACTTATCATTTTTCTAGTGTCCCCCCTAGACCTCCATCAAACTTAAAAAATCCATCCATCAGATCACCCTTCTAGATTAAATTATACATTTTTCGGTGGACAAAATTTCCGGCCAAAGGCCGGTTCTTCCAAAATTACAGGCTCACTATCGTTCGCCAGGAAAAAAGTCGACACCTAAATAGCACGATAGGTCTTAATATTGACAAAGAAAATGAGGCGAACGGTCTTAAAATCTAAAAACTAATGGGGCACACATCTTAAAATCTGAACACTAATGGGACTAAACATGAGCGAAAAGAGACACCAGAACAACGACCCATCTCCCCTTCAATATGAGGGCATGGAGTTCCACAGTGCCCACTCTAATGTTGGGAATTAGAGATATATGTTAGACAGGTATCGCTGGCGTGTATAATAAGTGATGTCTCGGCACCAATTATGTTTTTTATCAATAATTGGTATCAGCAATATTTACACATGATTTCTTCTTTTGAGTGAGATATACAACCATGTTCCAACACTTACCAACCCTATTCAACATCTGACAGACATTAATACAGCACAGAACAAGCCAAACGTATTGACAGCTGAGACATGACTTATTAGCGCCACCGTAACAATTATATGTTATCCCCTGTTTCAAATGTGTAGGCCAAAACTCTTAAACATTAACTCTATAACTCACAAACGACTTCTGTAATCGATCCACCATTACTACCATTTGGGAAGGGTCAGCCAGGAAAATAATACAATGGAGAAAGTCGCCTAATAATAATCTAATAAACCTGGGTTCGAATCCCGGTGGATCATATATACTTTAATTAATTTCATTGGGGGTGTGGTGGTGAGATTAATAAAAATAATATAATAATTTCACTCCCAACACCAAACACTTGCCAATGAATTTAATGAAAGCATGTGATCCTACCTGAATTCGAATCTGGGTTACCACATACAGATATTAAACACACTAAGCATTACACCATCAAGACAGTTAAAGGCCAAGTACATGACAGAAGAAAATGTCATAAAGCGTCATAATCCTCCAGGAGCTAACCTAGTGACCCTATGAGAAGGCATACCTAACGTAGACTACTTGAAATGCCAATTGTACTCAAATGGTATCTTTGCCTCGTTTTTTCTCGTCAGTTATTTTGGGCTAATTCACATAATACAAAAGCTACTCCCATATAAAATACTAATTCATTGCAATAAGTCTTTCAAGATCCGATCACGGATTCCTCTCTGTTTTCTGGTTATTATTAGCAGATTTTACCCAGATTAGGAAGGGTATATGAAAGTCAGAGAGCTAATTGAGAGTCTTTACCCTTTTTATTCCCACAGATCCTTCCTAAACTGTATACAATTGTCTATTGATAGCCAGAATAAACTGTCAAAATGCGTCATAATCTGCAAAGGATTAACAGTAGCTAATTCCGTAACCTATGCATCTAGTCGAACTATTGTGAATAATTATAACCAATGTATTTCAGAATTTCGACAAACTGGTAAACAAATTATACCAGCTATATCTCACTGGAAGTTCATGTTAGCAAATATTAAAGGGAATAAATATGCTTCACAAAAAAAAAAAAAAAAAAAAAAAATTAGCCAATCTGTATTTCTCTCGCTACCTGGAGTATAATGTTGTCCATTATTACTTATGCTAGGTTGAACTACTCGGAGGCAAGAGTTTAATAAGGGGGTTATTTTATTTGCTATTTTAATAAATTTGTTATTTTTTATATATTATTTTCAGTTTGGTTCTTATACCTTTGCCAAGCTTATAAAAAACCTCCCCAATGTTCTTAAAAAAATTAGGTAGTAATAATGATTTGGTAATTTGCAGACCCGACAAGGGCAAGGGAGTTGTATTACTTAATAAATGTGATTATGTTGCAAAAATGAAAGATTTGCTTACGGACTTAACCAAGTTCACTAAACTCGATAACGTCAATATATATAAAGCTGCTTTAAAAATTGAAGACAAGGTCATTAGATTCATAAATAAATTAGTCTCCTTAGGCACAATAACGGATGAAACTGCTAAGACCCTAAAACTATCAGGATCCTCCCCAGGAATAATGTACGGCCTTCCTAAGATACACAAACCCTCAGTCCCTCTTCGACCTATTATGGCTGCATATAACACTGCCTCATTCAACATTTCTAAATTCTTAGTTCCTTTACTCTCGAGTCTCACAAAAAACGAGTTTACTGTTAAGAACTCTTATGAACTGGTGAATTCCTTATCTAATCTTGAATTTTCAGAGAATTCTTACATGTGTAGCTTCGACATAAAGTCTTTGTTCACTAACATTCCTGTAAACGAAACTGTTGATATTTGTACAAACTTAATTTTTGAAGGCGTAGATACATTCATGTGTATGCGTAAACGTATGTTTACAAATGCAATCTCATTGTGTGTTAAAGACGGTCTTTTTATATTTAACGGTGAGCTCTTTAAACAAATTGATGGTACCGCGATGGGCTCCCCCTTATCCCCTACCTTAGCTGACGTATTTTTATGCTGGCTTGATCAATGCCCATCTAATTTTAAACCCTTATTGTACCGGAGGTACGTTGATGATACGCTAGTAATATTCAAGGATCCCAGTCACGCCCAACTCTTTTTTGATTATATAAATGCAAAACATAAGAATATAAAGTTCACAATGGAAACCGAATCCGAAAATAAACTTGCTTTTTTAGATATACTAATCACGAAAATCAATGGTAAACTTTGCTTCTCAATTTTCCGTAATGGTACGTTTTCGGGACTAGCGACGAGTTTTTTGTCAAAATAAATTAAAGATTAATGCGATAAAGACACTGCTTCACAGAGCCTACTCACTCACATCCAGTTACCAATTATTTCATAAGGAAATTATGTTTCTAAAAGACTTTTTTTGTTAAGAATGGTTATAGCACCAACATATATTAAAACATTGTAAATAATTATTTGTGTAGAATTTACCAACCAAAACATAGTATTCCGACAGTTAAAAAGGAGGAGATATGTTTAGTCATTCCTTACCTAGGCGAAGTCTCGAGTAAAATAGAAAATAATTTAAGAAGATATTTGCTAAAATTTTACCCGCAAATTACTTTCAGCTTCATTCATAAGAACACATTTAAAATTGGTTATTTTTTTAAGTTTAAAGATCGACTACCCACTGACCTTCGTTCGTCAATTGTATTTACAAGTTCGCTTGGCCTAGCTGCCAGTCAGGGTATATTGGAAGCTCATACCGAGCTTTCAAAACACGAATTGACGAGCACATACTGTAGGTCAGTCTAGTAGAACAGGTCTGCCTTTCAAGTCGCCTTCTTACTCAGCTGTACGGGAACACGCTATATCTTGTGGTTTTGGTGTGAAACAGGATAATTTTGATATTTTGGATTCCTGTCAACGTGTTGATATTAGAGTTTTAGAATCCCTCTATATTTCAAAATTAAAACCCTCCCTTAACTCTACTGTATCATCGCACCCGCTTAACTTTGTTTAAATTACCCCTCCTTTGTATTAACCCTATCATTCTGCCCCATATATATATTTTGTTTTTGTTTTTGTTATGTTCTAATTATTTTCAATAAGCTTTTAAGCTTTCATATTTGTAATATTATCTTTTGATTTGTAGACCACTGAAGATGACACCAGTGTGATGTCGAAACGTTTGGTAATAAAGTATGGATCTGCTCGTAGCGTATTTTGTTCTTCTATTCCTGCTGAAGATACGGTTCCCAAGGAACACTCCTCTCTCCGATATATATACCGGTATATACAGTATATATATTCATAGATATCGAAATGTTCATGAAAGATGCATACACTTAGTGCTATAGAAACAAGTGATAGAATGAACCAGGACAAATATATTACAAAAGGGATAAACACCAGTGGGGAAAGAATGTCTGTGGATGCAAAGGTTTTACAAGAATAACTTGTATATGTTGTACTGTAAAAGAATAATGATTATAAAGTATTCATAAATGTTAAAGTAATATCATACAGAATATGTGAAGTATTGTGAGGCAGATGAATATGCATTTAGTTATTTTATTTTGTGTAGCATTAGACGACTTTATAGAGATTTACACAGATTAGGAAGGACCTCCCACTCATAAGAGCAAATTATCCCTTACTTTTATGTACCCTTCCTAAACTAAATACAATCGTATAATGATAACCGGAATTAAATTAATGAAAAGCAATTGAAGGAAGCTGAAATGATACATAGAGAGCCTCAGAGTCGGACGGACCCTAAGTTGAGTGGTTTATTCTATAAGTCCTTAAATAAACTGGCACGGCTTGTCCTTCTCACAGGTGACAAATCCGCTTGGGGGCGTTTTGTGTATGGCCATCCTCGTAAAGGGGAGTAAATCGTCCAGTAATATATAGATAAATAGCTAGATAGGTAGATATATAGATAGATAGATACATAGACAGTCAGATAGATACAGAGAGAGAGAGAGAGAGAGAGAGAGAGAGAGAGAGAGAGAGAAAAAATGGAGAGAGAGATATAATCGACGGAAGTAAACTGACGGATGACACAAGGACCAGAATGAGGATTGGGATGGGACAAAGAGAGTCGAAAGGTACCGCGGGGATCTAAGAAAGGATCGGGTCCACAAGGAAGACCTCATTAGACCGCGTGAATGGAGATCGGTAAACTCTGATGGTTGTGGTAATGGGGGCCTGGTGAGTGAAAGACATTGAGACGGCGCTGAATGGAATCTAAATATGGTTATAGGTTTTAGGAGTGAGGTAAATACATTGAGAGGGCACTGAATGTAATTTAAATATGGTTAGAGGGTTTAGGAGTGAATCAAATACATTCAGAAGGGTCTGAATGGAATTTAAATATGGTTACATAGCCTATACCAGCTATCTCCCGGGAAATGTGTGTTAGCAGTTACAAAAGGGAATAAATATGCCTCACAACAAATGAGCCAACCTCTATTTCTCTCTCTACCTGGAGTTTATGTTGTCCATTATTACTCATGCTGGAACAAGACCTCACGGGCTTCACTGTTCATTGTAAAGCGGTGAATGTTAAGGCTCTCAGCCTATGCCCAAGAGGAAGTAAGTTGGAATATAGAAAAAAAAAAAAAAAAAAAAAATGCTAGGTTGAACTTCTCGGAAACATGAGTTTAAGGGGGGTTATTATATTATGTTATTTTAATTAGTTTGGATTCTATACCTTTGTCAAGCTTAGAACAAAAAAAGAACCTTCGATATATATATATATATATATATATATATATATATATATATATATATATATATATATATATATATATATATATATATATATATAATGTCTGTGTATAATCATGGATACCGAAATTGTCATGAAAGATGCATAGACTTAGTCCTATAGGAACAAGTGATAGAATGAACAAGGACAAATATTATACAAACAGGATTACCAGCAGTGGGGAAATAATGTCTGTGGATGCAAAGGTTTTACAAGAATAAATGGTATTTGTTGTACTGTAAATGGAAAATAATTACAAATTATTAATAAATGTTAAAATAATATTATACAGAATATGTGAAGTATTGTGAGGCAGATGAATATGTATTTAGTTATTTTATTTCGGGTAGCATTAGACGATTTTGTATAGATTTACACAGATTAGGATGGACCTCTCACTCATAAGAGCATATAATCTCTGACTTTTATGTACCCTTCCTAAACTAAATAAAATCGTATAATGATAACTGGAAAATGAGAGCACAGTGCTTCACAATAAACTAAAACACGTTTACATTAATGAAATGCAATTGAAGGAAGCTGAAATGATACATAGAGAGCCTCAGAGTCGGACGGACCCTAAGTTGAGTGGTCCATTCTATAAGTCCATAAATATAATGGCAAGGGTTGTACTTCTCACATGGGACAGATCCGCTTGGGGGCGTTTTGTGTATGGCCATCCTCGTAAAGGGGAGTAAATCGTCCAGCAATAGATAGCTAGATAGCTAGATAGAGATATATATAGATAGATATATACATATACAGGTAGAAAGAGAGAGAGAGAGAGAAAGTGAAAGAGAAAGAGACGTAGAAACGACGGAATTAAACTGATGGATGACACAAAGACCAGAATGAGGATCAGGATGGGACAAGAGAGTCGAAAGGTACCGTGGGGATCTAAGAAAGGATCGGGTCCACTAGGAAGACCTCATTAGACCGCGTGACTGGAGATTGGTAGACTCTGATGGTTGTGGTAATGGGGGCCTGGTGAGTGAAAGACATTGAGACGGCGCTGAATGGAATCTAAATATGGTTACACGTTTTAGGAGTGTTTAAAAGACATTGACAAGGCGCTGAATGGAAGCTGAATATGGTTAAATGCATTAGAAGTAAGGCAGATACTTTGAGAAGGCTCTGATTTGAATTTAAATGTGGTTACAGGTTTTAGGAGTGAATCAAAGACACTCAGAAGGGGCTGAATGGAATTTACATATTAGTTACAGGTTTTAGGAGTGAGTAAAATACATTGAGAAGGCGCTGAATTGAATTTGAAAATGTTTAAATACACTAGAGGTAATATACAGATTTTGAGAAGGTTCTGACTAATTTAAATATGGTTACAGGCTGTAGAAGTGAGTAAAATACATTCAGAAGGGGCTGAACGGAATTTAAATATGTTTAAGGTTATGGAAGCGAGTAAAATACATGGAGAGGGTGCTGAATTGAATTTGAAAATAGTTACAGGTTTTTTAAGTAAGAAAACGACATTGCTGAATGGAATATATATATGGTTACAGATATTAGAGGTGAGTGACATATATTGAGCAAGTCCTGAATTGAATGTATATATCGTAACAGACTTCAGAAGGTAGGATGACGATAAAACTATTTAGAATCGGAAGCCCTGTTTTAACCATTATGTCATTAAAGAGAGAGAGAGAGAGTGTATGTGTGTGTGTGTTATGTGGATTAGGTTGGATGACACAATTACAAGGATTATTATATCTCGGGAGTTTGGAGTATTTTTTTTAATTATTAATTTCCTGTATAATAGGATGTGGACGAGGAAGTGGGTGTGTTATTTTGGCCTTAAGGGGAAATGTGTCGGTTTTCTAGACACCCTTCTCCCTAGTGTTTAGCCCTATTAGTTTTCAGATTTTAAGATATTTGTCCCATTATGTTGTCGATTTTAAGACCTTTCGCCCCATTTTGTTGACAATACTAAGACCTTTCGTACTATGTAGTTGTCAAAAAAAAATCCTGGCGAACGACAGTGAGCCTGTACAAATTAAGCTAGAAGGGAGATCTAATGGATGTTTGTTAAGTTTGATGGAGGTCTAGGGAGGAAACTAACAAAATAATACATATATGAAATAATGTTTTTTCTTTCAGCTGACGGTAGATTGTCATGTCTTCATCTTGATTACTCTGATATTATGAAAATATATAACAGGAGTTTGTTGTTCATTATGCAAACATGGCACTGTTATGATACACAGATACACTAACATTTTGTTTAAGTTGTATTAGTAGCGAGAAACCCTCTGCTCTTAGATGCAATATACCGTCAGCTTTAAAAAAGATATAGATTAAATATAATAAAATAGATAAATCCCACTTGATCTTCCTTCCCACTCTCACTCTTATACTCAGTTTTACCTCGCCAATAATCCCTTTTCTAATTGCTCCCTAGTGCACCCCTTGCCACTTTCTCACTTTCACTCTTATACTCAGGTTTACCTCGCCAAATAATCCCTTTTCTAATTGCTCCCTCGTGCACCCCTTGCCACTTTCTTACGTCCCATCTCTCCCTCCTCTTCTCCCTTCCCTCCATCCATCCATCGCCCCCTCCCCCCCCCCCACACAAATTTTCCCCTTCTTCTTGACTACACATTCCTGTCCCCCTAGTTCCTCCCTCCCCCATGCATCCACTCTCTCTCCTACTCATTCACTCTTTTTCTTTCACACTCTCACACTCCTTCCCAGTCATGTCCTCTCCCACTCATTCACACACTCTCTCCCACTCAAACTCCCTCACCCACTCTCCCTTCTACCCACCCCCTCTCCCACTCATTCACACACGCTTCCTCTCACACCACCACACCCATTCCCTTTCCCACTCCTTCTATTCCCATTCCTTTTCCCCAGCCCACTCCATCTCCCACTCGCTCGAACACTCTCTCTCACACTCCCACCACCCATTCCCTCTCCCAGTCATTCACACACACTCTCTCACACACCAACTCCCTCTCCCACACATTCACACACACCCCCTCCCCCATTCCACTCCTTCTTCTCTACCTACTCCCTCCCTCCTCCCTTCCACCACCCATTCCCTTTCTCACTCACTCACCCACTCCCCCCACTCACTCACCCCCCTCCCCACTCCAAGAATCAATAACACCACCTATTACTCAGCTCTTCTTCCACTCATTCCCCCCCCCCCCACTCCCACTCCCAAGAACCAATAACACTACCTATTACTCAACTCTTCTTCCACTCATTCTCACCCCCCCCCACACTCTCCCACTCATTCCCCCACTCCCACTTCCAAGAATCAATAACACCACTTATTACTCAACTCTTCTTCCGCTCATTCACCCACACACTCTCTCCCACTCACTCTCACTCACAAGGATCAATAACACCATTCATTACTCAGATCTTCTTCCACTCATTGAGCCACTCCCTCCCGCACACTCTTCCACTCCCCCCCCCCTCCCCCCCACTTCCACTCCCCACTCCCCAAGGATCAATACCACCACCTATTACTCAGCTCTTCTTCCACTCATGCACTCATTCCCCCACACACACACACTCCTACTCCCCCACCCACTCACTTACCCACTCTCACTCCCAAAAATCAATATCACCACTTATTACCCAGCTCTTCCTCCACTCATACACCCACTCCCCCCACACACTATCCCAATCCCCCACCCACCCCCTCCCACTCCCCAAGGATCAATACCACCACCTTTACTCAGCTCTTCTTCCACTCATTCTCCCCCCCCCACACTCTCCCACTCACTCACCCACTCCCCAGAATCAATACCACCACGTATTACTCAACTCAGGCCAGTCTCGCGCGCCACTGTAAATAAAACAAAATAGTAATAAACAATCTCGGTGATAATTATATGGCGGGATTATCATGCTAGGCGAATTGGATTATAAATTTAACTAGGAATTTGCCCCGGCTTCTCATTAACGTGGGCTCTCTCTCTTGTTTATCTGCTCTCTCCCGCTCTTGTTCTCACTCGTGTTCTCTCTCTCTCTCTTTATATATCTATCTATCCATCTATCTATCTATCTATCTATCTCCTCTGCTCTAACTGTCCTTGTCTTAAGCCATAGTATACACCCTTTTTCTTTAGATTAACCTGAGAAGCGCGATAAGCCTCACAGAATGGTCACCATAGCGAATGTGATAGGCCTCACGGAAGCAAGACCATATAAAACCCTTCCAAAATGCCCCAGCGGCTCTCAAAACAAAGGAATACATGATTAGGTGAGATAATTCCCCTCTAGTACTTCTTACCACTCATCCTCATGTGTTTCAACCCCTCTTTCCCTCTCTTTAATTATAGGTTATTTTTCCTCATATTTCCCCATTTATCGGTTATTTTTGCCGCAAATTTCTCACACGCGGTTTCGTACACACCAGTGACTTACTTAGATATGTTATGCAACACAGATATCTCTCCCATGGCAGTCACTGTGTTGCTAGAAGTTGGAAGGGAGGATACATGTCTCTCCCCCTCCCGCATGAGCATACGACCGACCGGGTGGCAAAAATATAAGTTTTTCAACACCCTAATGCTTTTTTCACTGGTTTTATCACTCTTCAAGGTTCATATGTTCAATATACAAGTAATATAAATGCCACTGGAACTAGGGCTATTTCGTGTCCCTCGGGTTAAAGGTCGGACTGTCTAGTACGGACTGCATAGACTGTGTAATCTGAGTATCTACGAAACTATAAGTAACTCTGACAAACTTTATAATTGTTACTCCTCACCAAGTGCTTCTACTCTATCTCTCCTTTATTTTAATAGACCATATTACTTCCAGGTCTTATTATCCTGAATGTTTTCCCTTTCACAATTTATTTTAATTGGTTCTTTAAGTATTTGTC
This sequence comes from Paralithodes platypus, assembly GCA_032716605.1. Lineage (NCBI taxonomy): Eukaryota > Metazoa > Arthropoda > Malacostraca > Decapoda > Lithodidae > Paralithodes > Paralithodes platypus. The sequence continues at coordinate 59,335,987 of CM064492.1, forward strand.
TAGTTTCCATAGTTCTTCTGAGCTTTCTCATTGCATCCCTCCTCTCTTACGGAGAGTGGGGGGCACCCGCCTTGCAACACATTCCCACCCTTATTATGTCCATCTCTCTAATCAAAGGGTGAACTGATTACCGTAGTCTTTCTTGTACTCAATAAGTAAGCTCTGGGACTCTCTCCCTCAATCTGTCTTTTCCTCATCCTATGATTTAAACTGCTTTAATCTCCGTGTATCGGGACATTTTGACTCTAACCTTGGTTCTCTATAATCTTTCAACTTTGTGTTGGACACTTGTTGTAAGCAGCTTTGCCGTGTGTCTCCTTCACGCACATAGTAAAACAAATGTTCATGCCTGAATTATAACAACATGTAAATATAGTGGCAAGATATCATATCACTGCACCAAGGCAAATCAAATTTGTATCATTTATTGTTATAGTCATTTTAGCATATTATAGTTTATGTAAAAGTAAATTAATGTTATCATTCTAATGGTTTCAATGTATCTATTTGTAAGACATTAGCAAAAAGTCTTTATATAACGACATAAACCAATACATTATATCACCTGGATTGCATATGACTATTATATATAGAATTATTTTATATGTATGATTATCTTATCAGAACTGCTCTCAAATTATTTCCAAACGTATATCAGAATTCCATTTCCCGTTTTAAGCCTGAGATATTTGGAAAATATATTATATCCTGGCAGTGAGGCTTCGGAAATTGAATATTTATCTCGTGGGCTCTGCAATCATAATAATGTTATCGTATTTATCGACTACCGGGCACGTTAGTAATCATTTTGGTGAAAATAAACACCATGTGAGGAGGAGCAGTTTATTGACAACGTTTCGCATATAGCTTAATGGGGTGGTAGTCGCTTTTGATGGACCCCCTTCTCTCTCATGCTTAGCCCCATTATTTTTTTAGATTTTAAGACGTTCGTTCCATTAGTTGGCGATTTTGAGACGTTTCGCCCCATTTATTTGTCAATATTAAGATCTTTCGTGCCATTTAGGTGTCGATTTTGTTCCTGGCGAGCGGCAGCAAGCCCGTATTATTTGGAGGAATCGGCCTCCTGCCGAGACATTCTTCTACTGAAAAATTTACAAATTTATCTTGAAAGAGGATCCAGGGGGTGTTTTTTATAAGTTTGATGGAGGTCTGGCGAGAAAATAAGTTAATACTTATATAAACAGGCCAAAAAACAAGTACTACCCCCCTTAATCAGGCCTAATGTTGGTGTTTACATTGAAGCTTATCACTACTGTTCCAAGTAAGTAGGTCAAAACTCATGAACATTAACCTCTATAACTCGCAAACGACTAGAGCAATCGCGCTAATAGTTCTACCAATTGGGAAGAGTCAATCAGGGTGGACGGTTGGAAATGTACAGCCCCTTTGCTCTACGTCTGTTTTAATTTACAGAGGTTAGTGTTTATGATTTCTGGTCCACCTATTTGGAACAGGGTATAGCAATAATTATGGTGATTACATTGCCACTTAACTCCTTGTGGATTAGGACGCATTTTGATAGTATATGCTGGCTATCGATAGGCGATTTTATTCAGTTTTGGAAGGCCCTCAAGCAGTCACAGGGGTGAAAGCTCTCCTAATCATCCCTCTGACTCCCAAATGTCCCTCCTAAACTGAATAATGATAGCCAGAATGAACTGTTACTATGCGTCATAATCCTCAAGGGGTTAATACTACTGAAATGGTGGTGGTAGTATTGTTGTAAAATGTATTAATGTATGTGGAATCCAATACATAATTTGACCCCAAGCAATATTTTTCCTATGATAATAAAAATATATGAATAAGCAAATATATATAAATAATATATATATATATATATATATATATATATATATATATATCAGAGAGAGGAGTGTTCCTTGGGAACCGTATCTTCAGCAAGAATAGAAGAACAAAATACGCTACGAGCAGTTCCATACTTTATTACCAAACGTTTCGACATCACACTGGTGTCATCTTCAGTGGTCTACAAATCAAAAAATAATATTACAAATATGAAAGCTTAAAAGCTTATTGAAAATAATTAGAACATAACAAAAACAAAAACAAAATATATATATGGGGCAGAATGATAGGGTTAATACAAAGGAGGGGTAATTTAAACAAAGTTAAGCGGGTGCGATGATACCGTAGAGTTAAGGGAGGGTTTTAATTTTGAAATATAGAGGGATTCTAAAACTCTAATATCAACACGTTGACAGGAATCCAAAATATCAAAATGATCCTGTTTCACACCAAAACCACAAGATATAGCGTGTTCAGGTACAGCGGAGTAAGAAGGCGACTTGAAAGGCAGACCTGTTCTACTGTTCTACTACAGTATGTGCTCGTCAATTCGTGTTTTGAAAGCTCGGTATGAGCTTCCAATATACCCTGCCTGGCAGCTAGGGCAAGCGAACTTGTAAATAATTGACGAACGAAGGTCAGTGGGTAGTCGATCTTTAATTTGTTGCCAAAACAGAACTTGCCTCGTCCGTGGAAGGCCTCAGGTTTGATCCCCGCCCGAAGCACCATTGGTTGCTTGGCCTACGGGCATGGCTTTCCATATACATATATAGCAGCACTGGCGGACATTAGCGGTGCTGTATACCAATGTCCCATGTACGGTCGCGCTAATAAGTCATGTCCCAACTGGCATTACGTTTGGCTTGCTCTATGCTGTATTAATGTCTGTCAGATGTTGAATAGAGTGGGTAAATGTAGGAACATGTTTGTATATTTCACTCGATATGAAGAAATGAAGCTTAGATATAACTGATATCAATTATTGATCAAAACATACTTGGTGCGGAGACATTACTTATTAGCGCGACTGTACACATGCATATGCTAGTACCTGGTCAGTATGATCAAGCTGATTACACTGAGTATATACTACATTCACATCCACAGCCATTCTAACAGTATCATAATATTCCACATGCACCCTGGAACTCTCTCCCTCAATCAATATTTCCCTCATTGTATGACTTATTATGCTTTCAACTTCGTGTGTCGAGGCATTTCGACTCCAACGTCCCAAGAAATCGGTCCTGTTACTCTTTCGGCTTTGGGGGAGACACTCGTTACAGACAACATGCCTTTTGTCTCCTTCATACACAGTACAAACACAAAACAAAAACACACTATACCCACCTAGGGGTGATCGGGCTTTAGCGACCCTCACCCGTGAATAGAAACAAGCTAGATAATCAAATCGAATGAAATAATACTGATTTATTTGCGGTGGACTTTTCAGTGAAACAATTAAATACAAAACAATGTGCATTCAACTGAATGATTAATACAAAACAATGTGCATTCAACTGAATGATTATGTTCTCTCCACCAACCAACTTTACTCCTAAACTCGATTAATGAAATTAACAAACACATGTGGCAGTCCGGAGATTCGAACCTAGGATGCTCACACCGAAAATACAAGAGACAGCTTGAATACATAAAGGAAATGGATGTACAGTTAAATTATAAATAAAGTGCACAGAGAAGAAGTCAGATGGATAGAAATAGGCAAATATATAAGAACACATAACTTAAAGAGAGAGAGAGAGAGAGAGAGAGAGAGAGAGAGAGAGAGAGAGAGATAGAGAGAGAGAGGCCTACCCTATATCTCACTTGATCACTGCCTAATTCAATTCTCTCCCTTTTTCCTCTCCCCCATAATGCTCTGTCTTTCTTTAACCTTTTTTTTTTTCTCTCTCTCTCTCCCTCTCTCTCTCTCTCTCGGTTTGTCAGTTTAAATACATTTATGTATGAATGTATTTGTGTGCGAGTGCATGCATGCATGCATGCATGCATGTATGTACAGTATGTATGTATGTATTTATGTATGTATGTATGAATGTATGTATGTATGTATCTATGCAAATCTGACGGAGCCTGACTGTTTCATTCTACATTATTCTTTTGTGTTACGTATATATTTATGTTTGTCTAAAGCTTGCTTGAATAAATTTGAGAAACAAATATAATGCATGAAGGCTTGAGTCTGCGCGTATATGTGTGTGTGTGTGTGTGTATGTATGTGTGTGTACTTACTCTAGTACTTACTCTAGTTGTATTGCAGGAGTGAGCATGCTCATAATTTCCCGCCTCCTATATGTGTAGGTGTTATATGTAACGTTGGAATGGCTGTGGATGTGTGTGTAGTCTGTATTTTTAGCCAATTGGCGACATCGGAAACGAAGGCTTAGGGTGGATCTGTATGGTACCTTTCTCACTATAGACGGTACCGTCTCGCCCGAAGGCTTAGGTAGCCATCAGCTTAGGTGAACCATATGATACCCATCTCGCCTTGTACCATTTTTGCCAACCCCAGATGGGACGTCACAACGTCGTCCACTTATTCCAGGTACCTATTTACAGCTAGGTGAACTGAGGTTAACACATGAAAGCAGACAAGCCCAATTTGTCTACGCCCGCCCGGGGATTGAACCCCCGGCCGCTCGTGTGTGAGACGAGAGCTCTACCACTAGGCTACGGGTTGTGTGTGTGTGTGTGTGTGTGTGTGTGTGTGTGTGTGTGTGTGTGCGTATGCGTATGCGTGTGTGTGTGTGTTTTAATTACCTTAATTAAGAGGTTAGTAATTGGTCCATGGGCTTCCACTGGTGAATGGGAGGAAGGGAAAGAAAATCTTATCTCTACCAGCTTTCATGTCAAAAGTGTGTATTGAATGTTAGGAGGAGGAAGAAGAGGAGGAGGAGGAGGAGGAGGAGGAGGAGGAGGAGGAGAAGGAGGAGGAGGAAGAGGAATACAAAGGGGAGGAGGAAGAAGTGGAGGAGGAGGAGGAGGAGGAAGTGGAGGAGGAAGAGCTGAAAGAGGAAGAGGAGGAGGAAAAGAAGACAGGAATAAGAGGAAAGGGAGAGAAAGGATGTGCATTGAGAACTAGGAGAGCATGAGAAGGGAGAGGAGGAGATGCAGAACATGAAGAGAAAGAGGAGTAGGTGGAAGTTAACCCCTTGAGGATTATGATGCGTTTTAACAGTTTATTCTGGCTACCATTAAACAATTTTACGAAGCTTAGGAAGGAACTGTGGGAGTCAGAGCAATGACTGAGATCAATTATACCCCCTTGACTGCTAGAGGGCCTATAACATCTCCTATATTATGTTTCTTTTCATCTGACGATAAATTAAATCCCTTAGCTAATTTGTCAATAGTTAATGGGAAAATATGAAACTTCTGTGTCTCTCTGCATCATACTAAGACCAAGTTTATTTAATTTGAACCATATTTCTCTATAATATCTTCAAAATAACTGAGGAATTTTGATGGGAACTTTGCAATTTACCGTCAGATGAAATTAAACAGAGTATATAGTGATTGCCAGAATATACTGTCATAATGATCATATTCCTGAAGGGGTTAAGGGGGGGGTCACCGTTTGTTTTGTTTTTTATCTTTCTCTCCTTTTCTCTCTTTCCTTGGCTTTTATCCATTTGGCCCTATTCAGCTATTTTTTTAAAGACGTTTATCCCCATCCAAGTGTCGATTTCTTCCGCATTGTATGGAGAAATCCGGCTTTGCTGGAGACATTTTTCTATCGAAAAATTTACAAATTTAGCTTGCTGTCAAAACAAAAATATAGATAAGCTGGCTCGCTGCCGCTCGCCAGGAAAATATTGACACCTTGATGGGGGTAAACGTCTGAAAACAGTAGGCTGAATGGGGCCGAATGGACACAAACGAAAGAGAGAGGGAGAGAAAGAGAAAAGAAGCGAGGTAGACTCCCTCAAGGGGGGTGACCTGATTTTTGTTATTTCTGTCCTTTTCTCTCTTTCTCTGGCTTGTATCCATTCGGCCCCATTCAGCCAACTATTTCAAGACGTTTATCCCCATCTAGGTGTCGATTTCTTCCTGGCGAGCGATAGCGAGCCAGCATTATATGAAGAAATCCGGTTTCGCCGGAGAAATTCTTCTATCGAAAAATTTACAAATTTAGCCTGCTGTCAAACAAAAATAAAAAATATGCTGGCTCGCTACCGCTCACCAGTAAAACATTGACAGCTGGATGGGGATAAACGTCTTAAAACAGTAGGCTGAATGGGGCCAAATGGATACAAGCCAGAGAAAGATAGAAAAAGGACAGAACAAAAACAGGTCACCCCCTTAAGGAGAAGGTGAAGAGAAAGAGGAGTACCACGGTGATTAGGAGGAGGAGGAGAAAGAGGAGTACCACGGTGATTAGGAGGAGGAGGAGAAAGAGGAGTACCACGGTGATTAGGAGGAGGAGGAGAAAGAGGAGTACCACGGTGATTAGGAGGAGGAGGAGAAAGAGGAGTACCACGGTGATTAGGAGGAGGAGGAGAAAGAGGAGTACCACGGTGATTAGGAAGAGGAGGAGGTCCTTACGAATAACGGACACAGGTACAGGTGCTCCCATGAGTTCTGTTCATCTCCGTGATCTTATACATAGAAATAATATGCGCATGATTGAATTAGGCGTAGTTTCATATGCAGTGGTTAACTCATCGGGAGAATACATAACTCCATAAGAAAACATTAGGTTAACCCTTTCTGTACCGGCTACGTCTTTTTAACTATATTCTGGCTACTATTAGACGATTGTATTCAGTTTTAAAAGGGCCTCCAGCAGTTAACAGGCTTCAACTATCTCACTTAACCCATTTTACTAACACAAATCTTTCTTAAATAAACTTTACACTGGTATCGGAAACTTGACGAACCAAAGATTAATGTAAGTGGCAATTTTTGCTTTATAAAAGTGTAACTCATAAGCTGCCAAACTATAGTCTCTCTCTCTCTCTCTCTCTCTCTCTTTCTTCTTCTTTTCTGTTTTCAAGCTGTCGATAAATTGACTTGTCCACATCGTAATTACTCGACTATTCAAACGTTTTTAAGGCGAGATTTTTAGTTTGCTTCTAGCTAGACCTCCATCAAGCTTAACAAAATTACCTTTAGATCCACCTTCGAGATATATAGCTACATTTTTCGGTAGAAAAGTGTCACGGCAGAAGGTCGATTCTTAGAAATTACAGGCTCGCTACCGCTCGCCAGGAAAAAATCGACACTTAAATGGCACGAAAAGTCTTAAAATTTACGTAAATGGGGCAAAACGTCTTAAAATTAGGACACTAATGGGGCGAACGTCTTAAACTCTCAAAACTAATGGGGCTAAATACAAGAGAGAAAGGGGTATAGAAAAAAACTCTTAAGTTAAAATCTCCCCTTAAAGCCAACTATCTTGTTAAATATGAACACTTATCATGGATATATGACACTTATCATTCTGTGGGAAAACAAAGGGTCACCCCAGGAATAAGACCTCTTGGTGGTGGAACGATGAGGTAGAACATGCTGTGGAAGAGAAAAGGAGATGCTTCAAAGCATGGAAGAAAGGAGGCAGCAGGGAGGAATACCAGGCAGCTAAACGAACTGCCAAAAGAGTTATTTACAATGCTAAAAATCGCATTAAGGACCTGGTCCTCGAACAAGTGTGTAACACTGACAATCCCAATGGGATCTTTAACCTAGCTAGGCGAGTAAAAAATGACAGTAGGGATATTATAGGTGAACAGTGTGTTAGAAATGGTAATGGGAAGATAGTGTATGCAGAAAATGAAATCAGAGAAGCATGGAAGGTACACTATGGACGATTGCTAAATGTAGAGTTTGAATGGGATAAGGAACAGCTTAGTATCGAAAAAACAATATCTGGGCCCCCTCCTTTGATAGCACCAGCTGTAGTGAGCGACGCAATCAATAAAATGAAGGACGGTAAAGCTCCAGGTTGCTCCAACATTATTGTTGCTGAGATGATAAAAGCCTCAGCGGAAATTGGTGTAAACTTAGTCACTGAGTTGATAAACACCATTATTAAAGATGAGAAAATCCCAGAGGATTGGCTCAAAAGTGTAATAGTAAATATATACAAAGGAAAAGGGGATGCGCTAGATAGAGGAAATTATAGGGGCCTGAAAATGCTTGACCAAATCATGAAGGTCTGTGAGAGAGTCCTTGAGGGTTTGATCAGGCAAAGCATCTCTATTGATGATATGCAGTTTGGTTTTATGCCAGGACGTGGTACAACCGATGCTATCTTCATAGTGAGGCAGATACAGGAAAGATACTTACTAAAAGGCAGGGATCTTTACTTTGTGTTTGTAGACCTGGAGAAGGCCTTTGATAGGGTGCCTAGAGATGTTGTGCAGTGGGCTATGAGGAAACTTGGTGTGGAAGAGTGGCTGGTGCGTGTGATAATGAAGATGTATGAGGGTTCGCGAAGTGCGGTGAAGGTGAAGGGTGTACTGAGTGATGAGTTCGCAGTCCCTGTTGGAGTCCATCAGGGTTCAGTGTTAAGCCCCCTCCTCTTTATTATGGTCTTGGAGGCGCTGTCTAGAGTTTTTAGAAGCGGACTCCAGTTGGAACTGTTTTATGCAGACGATTTAGTCCTAATAGCTGACAGTATGCAGGATGCTGAGGCCAAATTCAGAGAGTGGAGAGAGGGCATGGCGAGCAAGGGTTTAAGAGTCAATTTTAACAAAACCAGGTTATGCATTGTAGATTGAAACCAGGCAATGTGGAAAAGAGCGGTGCATACCCATGTGCAGTGTGTGGAAAGGGAGTGGGCGTTAACTCAATTCAATGTAGCATCTGTCGATGTTGGGTACTACATGGGAGTAAGTGCTGTAGTAGAATAAAGGGGCCCCTGCTGAAGGACAAGTCAAAAATAGAGAAATTTGAGTGCGTAGTGTGCAAAGGCAAGCTTGTGTTAAGTGATGATCCTGTGGCTGTGAATTTTGGAAATTAGTCTTTGGAGGTGGTGAACAAGTTTTGTTACCTAGGAGATACCATCTCTGCCGGTGGTTGGGCCGAGGCTGCCACTGTTGCTAGAATTAGGTGTGGCTGGGGGAAGTTCAGAGAATTGATGCCAATCCAGACCATGAAAATAATGCCTCTTCCCCGTGAAGGGAAAGGTGTACGCCGCCTCATGTGTTAGAAGTGCAATGCCGTATGCCTCAGAAACATGGGCCGTTAAAGTAGAGGATGTCAACAGAATGGAGCGTAATGAGATGAGAATGGTGAGATGGATGTGTGGGGCCAGGCTACAGGATAGAATAACAAATGTTGAGCTGAGGAGACGTTTAGGTATAAAGAGTATTAGCGAGGTGATGCGTACAAGTAGACTGGGATGGTATGGATTGTGGAGAGAATGGATGAACAAAATTGGGTGAAAAAATGCAGGTCTGTGATTGTGGAAGGAGCTGCACCAAGGGGTGGACCGAGGAAGACCTGGGATCGGACTATACACGCCGATCTCAAATCCAGAACTTGACAAGTGAAGCAGCCATTAATGGGGTTGCCTGGAATGCCGCCATTAGGACAAGAGACTGAAACTGCACCTATGTGTGGAACACTCAGTCTTAAAATGTTATGTATGTATGTAGGTACTGTATGTATATGGCACTCAAACATAGCAGTTTTTTATTATTCCTTTAACCCCTTCAGTAACGGCGACGTCTCTTTATATGTATTCTTGCTATTATTAAACTATTTTATTCAGTTTAGAAATGACCTCCAGCATTAATTAGGCTTTGAACTATCTCACTTAACCCTTTTTAATACCACAGATCGTTCTTAAACTGCACCAAATTGTCTATATATGGCTAGAATATAATCTAAAAGACGTCGCAGGTATAGAAGGGGTTAATTGTCGAGAAATAAGGTGGTCATGAAGTCAATTTATCGCCAGGTTAACACCTTGAGGATCATGACGCGTTTTGACAGTTTATTCTGGCTATCATTAGACGATTTTATACAGCTTAACCCTTTCACTGCCGGGGAAGTTTGTTGTTATATTTCAGCTGTATTTAGACAATTTTATGCAGCTTAGGAAGGATCTGTGGTAATTAAGAGGGTTAATTGAGGCAGTGTGTAGCCTCTGAATTGGTACACGTCCATCCTAAGCTGTTAACACCCTCTACTAATTGCCGGAATATAACGAAAACATGTAATCGGTACTGAACGGGTTAAAAATTATCTGTGGGCATCAAAAGGGTGACAGACTATCTCATTTAACCCTCTGACTTCCCTATAACCCTATAACTGAAAAATGTAAAAAATTATCTCGCAGGGGGATCCTCAAGACACTGTATTAAGCTTGATGGAGGTCTAGGGAGGAAGCTTTAACAATAAATGGATAAATCAAATAATACATAGACTCTACCCCTGTAAGGGGAGATGGGTCCTTTTTTTGGTCTCCCTTCTTCCTCATGTATAGCCCCATTATTTTCAGATTTTATGACGCTCGGCTTATTAGTTTGGCGATTTTCAGACCTATTGCCCCCCTTTCTTTGTCAATATTAAGACCTCGTGTAATTTAGGAGTCGATTTTTTTCCTGGGGAGCCATAGCGAGCCTGTAATTTAAGAGGAACCGACATGTTTCTATCGAAAAATGTACACATTCATCTTGAAGGAGGACCTTAATTTTGTTTTTTTTATATATATATATATATATATATATATATATATATATATATATATATATATATATATATAAATCTTGATGGAGGTCTAGGGAGGAAACTAAATACATTATAAAAAGATATACAAATGAGAACATAAATACGCTCCTTCCCCCCTTAACACAAGAGAGAACTAATGGCCATGGCTTAAAAGTTTGGCCCCCCTTCCTTCTGCTGCTTCCTTTGTGTGTTAAAGGGAGGGGGGAGGGGGTATTTATTGGCTTATTTATGTATATGCATTTTATTTTTACTTTTTAGTTTCCTCCCTAGACCTTAATACAAAACAAAAATATATACAATATATAAATACATTTCTACATTTTTCAATATAAACATTTGCCGGCCGAAGGCCTGTTCCTCTTAAATTATAGGCTCGCTTTCGCTCGCCAGGAAAATATCGACACCTAAATGACACGAACAGTCTTAATATTGACAAAGAAATAGGGCGAAAGGTCTTAAAATCGCCAAACTAAGGGAACGAATGTCTTAAAATCTCAAAACGAATATGCTAAACATAAGGGAGAAGGGGTTTAAAAAAAAGCGACTACCTCCCCCTTAAGCCAGTGTCACACGAGCACTTGTTCTGGCAATTTTCGATAAGCAAGTTTTGTTATCGTATTATTTTAAGGCTCTTTCACATTGGGCTTGTAAACTAGACTGACGGTAGATAGGCTTAGGTGGCTGATCCCCGATAAAAACTGGAATATTGAAGATGCCAGAGTACAATTGCCCGTAATAAATTACGGAAAGAGAGCTCGTGTGACCCCCGCCTGTATGCATATTAGCGGCATCCTCAAAACACTCACGAACACGCCCCCGCCTTCCGGTCGGCGCTCCCTGTTTGGTATTCTGGGGGCTCCTCCTGTGACCAGCTGTCCGGAGAATACATAAATACACAACAAACTTGAGTACAGCTCCCTAGTCAAGTTATGTTACTATCTGAGATTTTATTTGTGGAAGTACGGCCGTGCTAATAAGTCATGTCCCAGCTGTTTTTACGTTTGACTTGCTCTGTGCTGTATTAATGTCTGTCAGATGTTGAATAGGGTGGGTAAGTGTATATTTGTATATTTCACTCGATATGAAGAAAGGAAGCTTAGATATTGCTGATATTAATATTATGGATCAAAACATACTTGGTGCCAAGACATCACTTATTAGCACGACTGTACACATAGTATAATTGCATTTAAAGTGTAGTGTCCTATTTTAACAGTTGCATAATAAGGTGAATTAACCACTGCATAGCAAGGTACTTTCCTAATTCCATAATACTATTTTTACTTCCATAGATAAAATCTCAGAGAGGAACGGAACTTGTGTAGGAAACTGTACACCGTAAACCCCCCTGTTACTACATTCCTTGCCGCGGTTGGGTGGCTTCGGGGCCGGCAACTGGAGCTTGATGGGGGATGCTTTTTGCCTTCTCCCCTCGAGCTCTCGTTGTCGGCTTAACTAATTTTGTGTAGTTTTTATTTTCTCTTTCTATGTTTTTCCCCTTCTGTTCTTATTCTGTCCCTTTTGGTTTAATTTTGTGGACTTTTCCTCTTTGTTCAAATTATGTTGGGTTGGGTGAGTGAGCTGGTCTTTGCTGGGATTGGAGCTTTGAACCGGAACCAATTGTGGTGACAGTGGTGACATGTCGGCTCACCCGAGAGTTTTAGGTCCTGTGGTTCGGTAACATGTCTTATGTTATGGTTCCTAATCGGGATCGTCTCCGTAGTGCGGCTCCGGATCCAGCGGGTTATGCTTGCACTTGATCCTCTCTTTACATTTTAATGCCATCCTCTTCCGAGGGGTAGGATAGGAAGCTGACACTTGGGAGTCTGTCCCCACTTGTGTCGTTGGTGAAGGTTTAAGGCTCCATGATTCGTAAGGGTTGGCTTACTGGTATCTCTCCCGACGTATCTTCTCTCCGTCTGGTCTGCTTAGTACACACCTGGAACAGCGTGGCTTGGTATTTATGGCTGGTGTTACTGAAACTCCTCCCCTGGTTCCGACTTTGACACTGACTACGACCTCTGGCGCAACTTCTAACATTTCCCTGGACCCTTCCCACCCTGCCGAGGGGCTTTCAGTAGCCTCCTTGGCTACAATAGTAGGGGAGACTCATCCCTCTCCCAAGCCACATTTACCTCCTTCATCTAGTTCTAATGGCCCTGCTACATTGGAGCCATATGTCCCTCCCAAATCCAAACCTTCTTGTCCACGTCGTCTTGCCCAGCCAACTTCTGTCCAACTATTTCAAACAATTTTTGGCTCCAGTAAGTGGCCTAAATTTTTTAATATTAATTATGACATAGGTGATGATCTTGAGCTTGACTCCATACTACGCCATGACATCGGTGATGTTGAAATCCGTACGGGTACGGATGGCTATCGCCTCCTTGAAGCTCGGACTGAGGCTCAGTCTCGTTCTCTTCAGGAGTGGTTGGTCGATTCACCGTCCCAAGTTTCCATCACAAAGCACAAGACTCTTAATAATTGTGTTGGGACAGTTGTTATCCCTCATGAGATCCGTATTGATACACCATTTTAGGACTCTGTATCTCGCATCCTGGTGAACATGGGACCATCTGATACTCCAGCACTGAAGGTTGAGACATACCTGTCTCGGCGCGTTTCCCAGCATGATGGCCCTCTCCGTATCGCTAAACTGACTTTCGAGGGACGTGACTTTCCCCCTTTTGTTAGGATAGTGAGCCGATGGCTGGATGTACGAAAACATGTCCCCCGCCTTAGATAATGCCAGAGTTGCTGGAAGTTTGGTCACCCGGCCAAGTATTGCCAAGAGAACCCAAAATTATGCCCCATGTGTGGAAGTTCAGCTCACCTTCGGGAGGCTTGCAATGCAACCTCCCGTACCTGCCTCAACTGCGGTGATCCCCATGCTGTCTTTTCCAACACTTGCCCTCATTTTCATTATCATAGTGCTATCCTTGATTTGAAACTGAGTCGGGGCTTCTCTCACAGAGCGGCCATCTCCCATTTGAAGGAACAGGGTCTGTTGCCTTACTTGACGTATGCTAGGGTGGCTAGGTCTGGTTTGCAACCTACTCTCCCGCATCCTCCAATTTCAGTGACTCGCTCTATTCCAACCAATCGCTTTTCGTTACTCCGGAACCTACTGCCAGAGACGAATCCTCCTCCTGAGGGAGCAGGGGAGCCTGTTCAGTGTCCTCCTTCCACCTCTACTACTGCTTTGACTTCCTCATCTAAGGTGACTACTAGGAGTAATTCCAGTGTTAATCTGGCCCGAACTGCTGTTTTTTCAGTGCGCAGTAAGGACAAATCTCCTCCCTTGGATCCTGCAACTAAGAAGAGGAAAGGTTCTGACTCTCCTCCTACGGATAGATCTGCCATATCTCCCAAGCATGTGCGGAGTCAGGATAGGAGGAGACCTCACCTTCTGACATCTCCGCAGGTCTCATCAGCTCCTCTGACTCCTTCCCATGATGATATAGAGGCCCAACTTGCAGTCATCGATGGTCCACTAATGGAATTAGATACCTCCACGTCTCCTGCTAAACATGTTTCCCAGTGTGGTTGTGATAAATGCTTCATGGACTATATTGGCCCAGCTATTAATGATAATGTGCATGACTTACGTGTAAAGGTTGATCACTTTATTGCCTCTTGCCACCTTCCTTCTGACTTTGCAGGACCTCATGATGCCCATTGTATATGTCTTAATTGTATAGGTCACCTGACAGTTCAACCAACATAATTAGTGGAAGGGATTCAACGCGAGATTTCTTCTCCCCCTGAACAATTGCCTGTACTCCAGGTCCCGCCTTCCCAGTGTGTGATACACGACGCTACTGGGGATGTGCCTGGACGTCCTCCCCCTCACCCTCTGCCCTGTACCCCTCCCCAATGTTGCCCGTATTCAGCGGGCCCAAAATCACAGTAATTTAAATTCAGTGATTACTCATGAACCATCATAGTAAACTTCAGTGGAACATGAACGGTTTCGCCACTGGGCGTCGCCTTGGCGAAATTCAAATTTAACTTCACTTGCATACTCTTCTGTGTGTCTGCCTCCAGCATGTAGGTCCTACCCTAGACTCGATAGGTGCTTATTATGTTGCAGCAGAGTCACCTGTGCGTGATGGCCATCTTCGGACGGCCATCCTTTTACATCGCTCTTGTGCTTTTAAACCGGTTCCATTGTTAGATCCCCCATTCCAAGCTGTTGCTGTTAGGATATCCCTTCGTAATAGTACAGCCCTTACTATCTGTAGTGTATATAATCAACATAGTTGCAATTATAACATGTCTAGGTTGCCCCATCTTTTACGGTGTCTTTCTCCTCCATTTTTAATTTTAGGTGATTTCAACTCCCACTCTCCGGTATGGGATTGTTCTTCTGCTGATGCGCCAGGACGTCTCATTGAGGATCTGCTTTTAAACTCTCCCCTGTGCTGTCTTAACGCCGCTAATAGGGTTAATGAAGGTCACCACACTTTTTATTCTTTAGCTCACTCTACTTCCTCTGCAGTTGATCTTACTTTGGCATCGGCTGAGGCGGCATCCCTTTTTACTTGGTCTGTTGTTGCTGACCGTTTTACCAGTGACCACCACCCTATACTATTGACTTCCACATCCCCTAATGCGTCAAGTCAGTTAGCCAGGTATAACCTTGCTAAAGCTGATTGGGACTCATTTAGTTCTCTTTCAGCTGACATTGGGGTTTTTCGTGATGATGACTCTCCACATGATAATTATATGTTTTTCAAAGATTTTATTTGTTCCGTTGCTGATAGCACCATCCCTCGAACATCCAGTACCCCTCACCCTCGATGAGTCCCATGGTGGTCCCCTGAACTATCCAAGCTTGTTCGATTAAAACATTATTTGGATCGTCGCCTTGCTCAGTCCACCCGTCACCTACGGGATGCTCGAGCATCGCTGGCAAATGGTGCTACATTGCATGTTTGGGTGAAGTTTGTTACTGCTATGTATTTTATCAGCATGGTGAAACCCTACTATAATAAACTGTGTGCGCTTTTCAAACATACTGTTATCTCGCAGAAGAAACAGTCGTGGCAATCGTATGTCTCCGGATTGACCACCCGTACTTCTCTGTCTTTAGTTTGGAAGAAATTTCACAAGATTACTGGTAAAAACAACCGATCTCCTGTTCATTCGGTTTTTGATCATGCTTCCGCCTCTCTGTTGTTTGACGATTATTCCATATCGATGGCTCATGCTAGTCATCTGGCGGATGTAGGTAGTGAAGCTAATTTACCCCGAGCGTTTGTTTCTCAGAAACGTCGTTCTGAGGCACGCTCCTTGGACTTTCGTGGGGGTACGTCCTCCCCTTACAACAGTTCTTTTACCATCGATGTCCTCAAGATTGACTTGTGGGATTGCAAGGATGCTACCCCTGGCCCAGATGGAATTTCCTATAGTATGCTTCAACACCTGGACGATGAGGCTCTTACGTTTTTATCTGGTGTTTTTAACCAAATATGGCGGCATGGGTACTTCCCTCCTGATTGGAAACATGCTTATACAGTCCCCATTCCAAAACCAGGCAAGGACCCTAGTTTACCCACCAACTCCCGCCCAATTTCATTGACATCCTGCATAAGCAAATTATTTGAGAAGATGGTGTACCCTCGGCTCATATACTTTGATTTGAACCATAACCTCATCACCCAATCACAGTCTGGGTCCCGCCCTCAACGCTCCACGCTTCATTCTCTGGCCTGTTTGGAGGATCAAGTCCGGCGAGGGTTCGTGTTGGGTCACCCCACCGTGGCTATTTTATATGACATCACTAAGGCCTATGACACGACATGGCGCTATCGAATTCTACGAATCTTGTATGAATCTGGCATGCGTGGCTCTCTCCTCCAATTTTTGCAGGGTTTTCCCTCTGATAGGACTTTCCAAATTATTGTCAATGGAACCCTGTCTCGCCCTCACTCTCTTCAGATGGGCATCCCTCAGGGGAGCGTTCTTAGTAGCACGCTGTTTGCAATTACCATCAACGGGGTGGTGTCCTGCCTCCCTCCTCAAGTCTCCCACAGCCTTTATGTGGACGATTTCGCAGTTTACTATACCTCACCCAGTTTATCACATATACAGCGATGCCTTAATACTGTCTTGAGGGACGTTACTTGCTGGGCGTCTTCTACGGGGTTTAAATTTTCCAGCGAGAAAACCAAGGCAATTCTCTTTTATCGTGACAAACGTCACCTACATGGTCAGACTATCTCCCTCTCAATGAATGAACAACGGCTACTATTTTCTGATCAGGTTAAGTTCTTGGGACTCATCCTTGACACACATCTTAACTGGTCTGCCCATGTAAAATTCCTTAAGGCGCGGTGCCTAAGACGTCTTAACGTCTTGAAGAAATGTCACCCTGTTACCTGGGGTGCTGATCGTCGGACCCTCATTATGTTATATACGGCCACGGTTTTGTCCGTCTTAGATTATGGGTGTGCTATTTATGGTACAGCTTCCCAGACCACGCTCAAAACCTTGGATCCTGTCCATCATCTTGGTATCAGGCTTTGCACTGGAGCTTTCAAGTTGTCTCGCATTACGAGCCTTCTCGTAGAAAGTGGCCAGCTTCCTCTCCCCCTCCATCGAGAGCGTGTAATCATGAATTCTGCTCTGCAATTGCTGTCTACCGAGTCACCTGCGAGCAACTTGTTTGAAAAGGTGGGTGAGGATGAGTTCCCTGTAGCATTGTTACCGTCTTTTCTGGTTCTGGCCCACAGACTCTTTACGCACCATGATTTACCCATGCCCCTTCTGCAGGCGGCTGACCCCTCCATCCCGTATTGGCTTTTATCATCACCTATCGTTTGTACATTTCTTGCTCAAGGTTCTAAGTCCTCGCTCCCTGCTGTTCAGAGGTGTGCCGCCCTTCAGCATATGCTAAGTCTTGCCCCTGCCTGTGTCATATATACTGATGGGTCTAAAAGGGATGGGAAAGTTGGTTGTGCTGCAGTTTCGGAGGCTTCTGTTTTTAGCTTCGCCTTATCCCCATATTCATCTGTTTTTACTGCTGAATTGCGAGCATTGTTGGGGGCAGTTGATATGGTCCCTTCCTTTCCAGTCAACACCCCTCGGGTGGTTATTTATAGTGACTGCCTGAGTGCCCTTATGGCGTTACAAGATCTTTCTACGAGGGATCCACTTATTTCCACTATTCTCCGCCGAATACATGACCTTTCCTTGACCAATTGGAATATCCAGTTTTGCTGGGTTCCTGCCCATGTGGGCATTGCGGGTAATGAGAGAGCAGATCGGCTCGCTAAAACAGCCTGTATCGGTCCTGGAGCAGGTCCTCTCTTGTGTCTGTCTGAAATGAAAGACGTATTTCTAGAAATCATCTATCGTGCATGGCAACGTGAGTGGTCTTCACAGCCCCTTACCATCCATCTTCGTTGTATCAAGGATGTGGTTTCCGTGTGGCCTTCCTCTTTTCAGGACAGGCGCAGGGACCAAGTCCTACTCACTCGTCTACGAATTAGTCATACCCGCTACACACATGGACAATTAATGGCCACTCCACATGCTCCTCCCCCGTGGTGCGCTACTTGTGACACTAGCATTACTGTGCGGCACTTTCTCATTGAATGCCCACTATATGGTCGACAGCGGCAGCATTACTTTTCTCAGCCTTCTCTTCAGTCTATCCTCTCTGACAATCCTTCCTTTGATATTGTCAACTTATTTCCTTTCCTAAAAGAAATTAACATCTTTCATCTGATCTAATGTCTCATACTTTCTTCTAGTCATATTTTATTGTCTTTTTTAATGTTGTTTCTTTTCTTTCTTTTTATGATGAACACATTTTATTGATTTAACCCCTAATTTTTCTATTCTTTTACCCATTTCCACTTTTAACCTCTCCCTAGCCTTATGAAGGCTAGTAGGCTAGAAGGCCCAGTAGGCTGTTGACAAATTGTTTTATTATTATTGTTCACCGTAAACATGTATTGTACGGTAGGGTAGCGGTAATAAGTTATGTATCAGCTGTCCTTACGTTTGGCTTGGTCTGTGCTGTAATAATGTATGCCAGATGTTGAATAGGGTGAGCAAGTGTAGACTTAAGTTTGTATATCCCCCTCGAAATGAATAAATCAAGTTTAGATATTCCTGAAACCAAATTATGGATCAAAATATACTTGGTCCCTAGACATCACTTATTAGGCCTATTGTACATTATACAGAACGCATACGCCGTAGCTGTATTATGTATGGTTACCTCCAATACACTGTAGATTTTTGTTTTGTATTCTCTTGTAACCAGCTGTCTGGGAGAACACACAAATACAAACCGAACTTGAGCACGCTCGTCAAAATATGTCTTGCACTTTAGAACGCGTATAGACCATAGCTGTATTTTGTAACATCGCCTCTGATGCACTGTAGATTTTAGTGTCTGTACTATGGAACACGTAGACTGTAATTGGATCCTGTATTCACCTTGTAACTATGATTAATTTTTTTCTTTTCTTATGATGGTAAATTGATTGTCATATCCCCATCTACATTACTCGGTTTTTACATAGACTTTGGAGCGAGATTTTTGTTGATAATTATGCAAAATTGGCATAAATATGAAGTAGATATGTATTATTTTCATATTTGTTCATTAATTATCTGGAAATTCGCTGCTGAGGGATTCAGTTTACCATCAACTGCAATACAATAGACTATATCGGTCGGAGGAATTGTGTTTTATTTATACTTGGCTTCCTCCATTGTGTAATCTTGTATTATTCACTTTATTTGTGTTCAATACGCCTTTTTTGTTTTCTTCTTCTTAGTTGCCGTAGTCTCTCCCCAGTGCCTCCGGGTGTTCAGTGTGGATTCATCTTGTTGGTGTTTCTGCACCCTGGTTGGAGGCTTCGGCATCTCATATAATAATAATAATAAATATGACTATGTGGTGAAATGCTTTTTTTTTTTTAATGTACCTTGATAATATTGAAGGATGGTCTTGGGCGGGTGTATTTTAAGCTTGATGGAGGTCCAGGGAGGAAACTTATAAAATATTAAAAAAATACACATGTGACCAAATATAAATGATCCATCTCCCCTTAAACGTTATAACCAATTCAGTAAATTTATTGCGATAATCTAAAAATTTGTAAATTGAACATGGTAGGTATTATATTTTTGAACGAAAATATTTGTTTTTGGGAAAGCGGTGTAATACAAATGGAAGCCTCTCGTAATGTTTATGAAAATGATATAGGAAAATAAACAACATTTTTGTTTCAATTTTACACATTAGTTATAATCATTTTGTTTCCGCTATGTTCATGATATAAATGAAAATAATAATAACTAGAGTGTGATTATTTATATAATCATATTGATAAAGACATGCAAATAGTATGAATCAAAAATAGTTATTTACTTTATGTTCAGTACTAAATAATAATATATGATAATACACAAATAATTAAGATAAATACCTTTGTTTTTCTTCCAGTAGTAATACATAGTATTATATAATAATATACACAAACAATTTACATATAGACCATTGCCTAGTTTACAGCATCGACAAATATAATTATATGATCCAACACAAATATTGAACATGAAAATAATTGCTTAGTTTGTCAGCATCAACAAATATATAAATATGATAATTCACAAATAATTAACGTAAAGATCATTGCTTTGTTTTCAGCATCAACAAATTATAATGATATGATGACACACAAATCATCCATCCGTCTTCTCATTACACACATTTATCTGCCGTTATAATGAGCGTAATTATCATAAAGTAATCAGAGATCCCACATCATAATTACCGGTGTCGGGCATGAGCTAATACGCGACTGACCTCCATCCCCCCTCTCCCCCCCTCAGACACCCACTGCCACCCAATGTCCCCTGCTTCCCCCTACTGCCCACGACTTCACCCCACTGCCTCCTTCTCCCCCCACCGCCCTCCGCTACTCTCCAATGCCTCCCAACTGCCCCCCATTCCTCATCACTTGCCACGCCGCTTGACCGGTACTGCCCTCCACTAGCCCCTCTGTCCCTCCCTGCTGCTCCCCCCCCCCTCCCCCCCCCTTGCCCTCTACTACCCTATTACCCTCCTCTCCTTCCCACTGTTCCCCCACTGACCCCCTCTACCCTACAATGTCCCTCATTACCCCCCATCTGCCTACCTGCTGCCCCCCCCTGCTTCCTTATGCCCCCACTGCCCCCCCCCTGCCCCCCCCCCCCCCGATACTGAGAAATGCTTTAATGTTTATTTATGTGTGTTGTAACCTTGGGGCTTAGTCGGGATCAGTTGCTTCCGTGAGCAGGTGTCTGATTACACGGGTGTGTGCTGTGTGTCTGTCTGTCTGTGTATGCTGGCTCGCTCTGTCTGTCTGTCTGTCTGTGTGTGCTGGCTCGCTCTGTCTGTCTGTCTGTGTGTGCTGGCTCGCTCTGTCTGTCTACCTCTCTCTTGCTCTTGTTCTTTCTCTCACAAACGTACATTCAGGCCCATATACAGACATACACACATATGCAAATAATGAGATTAGGAGGAAGCTTCTTTTATCTTCATGTTTTATTTATATATATATATATATATATATATATATATATATATATATATATATATATATATATATATATATATACAGTATATATATATATATTTTTTTCTTTCAAACATAAACAAATAATACCATTCAGTTTTTATTGGATATAGCACCCTGAATATATTCCATTGAGTATTATTACGTTTTTTAACATTTTAATCTTTCTTTTAGTGGACAATTCTATTCAGTTTAGGAAGAACTTGTGGTACCTAGAATGTTAATTTGATTGTTTTTACCTCAATAAATCCCAGAGATCTTTCCAAAGCAGCATACAAATTTCTAATGTGAGCCAGATTAAACTGCTAACATGTGTCATAATCCTCAAGGGGATAATCATTTTATGT
Source organism: Paralithodes platypus (assembly GCA_032716605.1). Classification (NCBI taxonomy): domain Eukaryota; kingdom Metazoa; phylum Arthropoda; class Malacostraca; order Decapoda; family Lithodidae; genus Paralithodes; species Paralithodes platypus. The sequence goes on from CM064492.1 coordinate 59,357,447, forward strand.
AATTGTCTTTACAATATTTGACTACTGTTTTCTTTTGTTCTAGATATCGTCAGACAAGCGATTTCAACTATAGAAGAATCCAAGGAATTGAAAAAGGTTAGTAAATTATATTAGTGTGTTTTTATCCAATAACTTATATATAAAAACACCATATGAGGAGGAGCACTTTATTGACAACGTTTCGCATAATAGCTTCATCAGGCCAATTACCTCACCAAAACATCTTACAAATCTACAATTTACTTCGTGACGGGAAGGGAGGGGTAGGTATGGAGGGAAGGTAGAGATTATTTATCACGCTTTTTGGCCTTCCTATAATGAATTACCTATAACTGTCGGAAGAATGCGCAAATACAAAGAAACCTTGATCGAAACTTAAAGGGAGATGGGTCGTTATTCTAGACCCCCTTCTCCCTCATGTTTAGCCGCATTAGTTTTCAGATTTTAAGATGTTTGCCTCATTTGTCATCTGCATCTTTGCATTTCCCACATACACCCCTGGTTAATCTTGGGATTGTATCATTGCATAATTCGACTAGGCCTGCTTATTGTACATTACTTAATCCTGTCTGTATCGGTGTCGTCCTTTTAACTTTATTCTAGCTATTATTAGACGATATTATTAGGTTTTAAAAGGGCCTCCAGCAATTAACAGGCTTTGACCTATCTCACTTAACCCTCTGTAAAACAACAGATCCTTCCTAAACTGCATAATGTGGCTTAAATTTAGCTAGAATATACGTAAAAAGACGTCGCTGGTACAGTAGGGGTTAAACAACACATGGGAAATCGTTATGTGAGCTGTCGTACCGGGTAATTATTTGTTTTTCTGTTGTAACAATTGATTTGAAAGAAAGCTTTGTAACAGAGAACACGAAGTTCCTGACTATATAATGCATAGAATACAGAAAATGGTAAATAATTTCACACATTTTGACTAAGAATACGATTCTATAATATTAGTTTTCACCCAAAAAGTGTGTGGGTGTGTGTGTGTGTGTGTGGTTATGTGTATGTGTATTTGTGTGTGTATGTTTGTGTTTGCGAGAGAGAGAGAGAGAGAGAGAGAGAGAGAGAGAGAGAGAGAGAGAGAGAGAGAGAGAGAGAGAGAGAGTGTGTGTGCGGTGTGTGTGTGACAGAATGAACAAGACTACTTATCTAGCTAGCTTCTAGTGACTTTTGTGAGTCAATGTGCGTAAGAATGTATGTGTGAATGTGTTATTGTGTGTGTATATACTGTATATAAGTGTGTGCATGTAGCGAGTGTGCGTGTGTATAAATATCTGGACATTACTAAGATATGGCCGAGTGTTCTAGGATCGTGGCCAAGTTGTGGAGGCCATAATATCAAATGGACCATACCAAGGGGCCATACCCCCCTTATCGTATGTGTGGGGCCCCTCTGTTGACACTCATGTATATATCGTTGTTATAGGAGTAGTGGTGGTGTTGTTGTTAGGGTGTATCCTCTCTCTCTCTCTCTTCCCCCCCCCCCCCCCACCCCAGCCCGACGCGCCAACCCGCCAACCCGCCAACAGCCGCTCTCGCTGCTCGAAATTTGACCATAACTTGAGTACTCCATTACCCATCCCCTTATTTGTTTGCATGAGCTGTAGCTAAGCTCTAGCTTAACTGCCCTGTAGTTGCTTTGCATGTAATTTTGCTGTGTTTTTGACTGATAAACGTTTGTTTATCGAGACTGCTTTTGTTTACATTTGTACCGGTTAGTGACGACCGACGCTCTAAAGTAAACAAACTACTTGCTTGTTTCATATTATAAAGTTCTAGCACTTATTGTAGATAATATAGCCCTCACTATAGTTAAGTGCTTAGCAAACCACCCAGTAGTTATCTTGCATGACATTGTACTGTAGTTTTGACTGATAAACGTTTGTTTTTTCAAAATTCTATTTGTCAAGTTAGTAGAGACGCCGCCGATACCAGCGCCACCTGTGTACGCATAAACAAACCCTCTTCTTGTATTTTATATATCAAAGTCTAGCCAATACTGTACTTGGTTGAACTTTTTATCTTGGTTATCTATATAAATCGCACACACTAACATTTGTCAAGATAGTTTTAATATTGGGTTAGAATAATTTAGTTACTGTAATACTTTTTGATAGCCTATTTATTAATCGCATTTCAGATACTTGTCACCATATTAATAGGCCTCTCACACTCTTGCCAGGGATATTACTAACTCCATTATTATAATTATTGTGTCGACCACTGTATAAACTAATATACAGGCTTTAGCCTAACTGTGTCATACTGCTAACATCAGTTTATTTTTATTTTCAGGCATAAAATTGTGTTCTATTGCTAACATATTCTTTTTGTGATTAACATATTCTTTTTGTGATTTACAGGCATTAAGTGTACCATATTGCTAACCAATATTTTTTGTTACTGTACTGTATACTGCTTTCCTGTTTTCTCACTAGGCTAAATTAATCCTCTCCCACTTTTTTTTTCCAGTACATTTTGTAACAAATTACTAGTCCATTTGCAATTTTCAGGCGTTAACTGTGTCATACTGCTAACATCAATTTTCGTTTTATTTTCAGGCATAAATTGTGTTATATTGCTAACATATTTTTTGGTGATTTACAGGCATAATATTCTTTTTGTGGTTAACATATTCTTTTTGTGATTTACAGGCATTAATTGTACCATATTGCTAACAAATACTTGTTGTTAGTGTACTGTATACTGTTTTCCAGTTTTCTCACTAGGCTACATTAACCCTCTCCCACTTTTTGTTTTTTTCCAGTAAATTTTGTAACAAATGTCTAGTCCATTTGTGATTTTCAGGCTTTAACTGTGTAATACTGCTAACATAATTATTATTTTTTTTTCAAGCATAAATTGTGTTCTATTGCTAACATATTTTTTGTGATTTACAGGCATATTAATTTTATCACATTGCTAACATAAATTTTTTGTGATTTTCAGGCTTTAATTGTACCATTTTGCTAACATAAATTTGTGTGATTTTCAGGCATATTGTGATTATATCGTCATGGCGCCGCAACGAACCTGCACGAGTTGTTCCGTTAAATTTGGCCCTACCATGTTTGTTGATACTGATGTCCAAATTTGTAGATTTTGTCAGCTCCGAGAGAAGATTGCGGATGAATTGAATGCAGCTCACCGCAAGATCGATGCCCTGACTACGAAGCTTGAATCCCTTCAAGAATTTGCCACACTCAACGTAGGAGTGCCCTCGGCCCAAGAAACCACTACGATGTCAACCGCCATTCCAGTGCATACAGTACCGGTACCCACACCAGCAGCTACCTTAGATGTTGCAGAAAATAATAATGACTCTACTCTCACTCCCCCAGGACAACTTTCAGTTAGTGAGAAACAATGTGCATCCCAGTACCAGTACCAGGAAGGTCATCCCGACAACATGCCAAAACCGATCAAAATTCTTGCTATTGACGAGGAAGAGGAAACGGAAGAAGTTCGGCTTGTGGGCGACTCCATGGTCCGTGGCCAATTAACCGAATTCTGCGCCAGGGCACCCAGGACCAGAAAGCGATTCTGTATCCCAGGTGGCGGCGTGGACGACATTGTTGCGGCTGTGGAAGAGGTTTCCAGGCTCGCCCCCGCAAGCACTACGTACGTCATCCACGTTGGATCTAACGATGTCCAACGGACGCGGTCAGAGGAACTACTGATCAGGCTGATCAGGTCCTTCAAGGAAAAATCTAATGGAATCTTAATTTCAGGAATTGTTCCCCGGATTGATGTAGAAAACCGATTCTACAACATAGCTACCAGTACAAATCGACGACTAGCCAAACTCTGCAGGGAGGAGGACATCGGCTTTGTCGACACGTGGGATCATTTTTACTATGATAAATCTTTGTTTTCAGGAGATGGTGTACATCTCGATGAAGTAGGAGCTGCACGTCTTGGTCGTCTGCTGAACGATGCAGTCAAGGATTTCCGTTCAAAAAACGAGGTCAACCGGGGGTATCCGGGGGTAGTGTAAGTCAAATACGAACTGAATATTCGGACAATGCACAATCAGTAACATCCAACTCTAATACTCTTAAGGTGTTTTATGTAAATGCTCGTAGCATACGCAATAAATTTTCAGATCTAGAGGAAATCGTGTTTACAGAACATTATGATATAATCGGCATTACAGAATCTTGGTTAAATACAGAAGACAGAGACTTTTTAGCCGAATATACGCTTCCTGGTTATACAATGTTTGAGAAAAGTTGGATCAATAGAAATGGAGGAGGAGTTCTGTTTTTTATAAAGGAAAGTCTTAATCCCGTCTTAATGTCAAAACCTCAAATTGCGAATATAGACATATCTTACGTACTATTAAATAATAAACGAGGAACTAAAATAACACTAGCTTTATTATACAGACCCCCAGCTCAATCAGTGCAAACTGACAGTGAAATTTATGAACAAATTGCAGAAATAACTAACATACAAGACACCGTAATTCTTGGCGATTTCAACTTACCCGTGACTAAATGGGGCAATATTCTTACTTCACACTCTGGACACGACCTCTATGCTAACTTGCAAGAGAGTTCACTTTTTCAATTTGTACAATCTCCGACCGACCCGTGGTAATACTGTGCTTGACCTTCTACTCGCTACAAAAGAAGAATTAATAGAGAATTTGAATGTTGGTGATGAATTCAGTAACAGCGACCATCGTACGATAACTTTCACTTTAAAGTTTACTAGTAACAAATCAAATAGCAGCATTGAGAAAGTCCCTAATTTCAAGAAAGCAAATTTTCATAAACTTAAATCAAAGCTTAAAGAAACTGACTGGAGCTTTCTGACTAACAATAATGACATAAATACATCTTGGGAGTGTTTCACAAACACTTACCTTAACCCTTCTTTAGCGGCGCGCATCATATGTCGAGTGAAAGAAATTTGGACTATGTGGCGGCTCACAACATAAGTCGTGTGGCATTTTCAGCACGTAATGTTGCTGAGAGAGAAAGTGTGGAGGAGAGTAGAGCGTAACTGCTCCAGACCACCGCGTGGACAACTGACATGAACTGGACACTCGCTACACAGTGAATTGTTTAGGAAAGTACGATTACATGGTTTTGCACATGTTGCGAGGTTGCAAGAGAATTAGGGGTCATACAAGATCATTGGGGTGTCATTGGAAAATCCTGTTTATGCCTTTAGGATAGATACTTGTTTTACGCTCTGGGTCTATGTAGGCATGACAAGATCACGTAAACAGCCCTATTTTTGGGTAAAAACACCCCGCTGGTGGCTACATATTATTTACCGCCTAGGCCGCTCGTTATGTGTTAAGGCAGTGCAAGACTGCATACCATCGAAAATACGGCGTCCAGGCCATAATGATAAGCCCAAATGGTGGAATAAAGATATTTCAGACTGTCTGCTTGCTAAAAAATTTGCTAATGATAGATTAAATTCCTCACAAAATGACGAAGAACGGGTGAAATTTGTAGAGCTACGACGCGTGAAATTTGTAGAGCTACGACGCAAAGCCAAAATGTTAATTAAGCAAAGTAAAAAGACCCTGGTGTTACATGTTGCGAATCAAAGTAAAACAAACCCTAAAGAATTCTATAGTTATAGCAGAGAGAAAAAAGTATTTACTTCAACTGTTGGACCGTTAGTCGATGAAAATGGAGAATACACCAAAGACGAAGTACAAATGAGTAATGCCCTCAATACCTTCTTTGCATCAGTTTTTACAACCGAAGACCTCATTGATATCCCTACACCATCGCCGATTCAGATTGATAATTCAGATGTTCTAAACAATATCACCGTTACAGAGAGAGAAGTATTGAATTGTTTAGATAAACTCAAGGTAAATAAAACGCCTGGACCTGATACAATCTCGCCTAGAGTTCTAAAGGAAGCTAAGGATGAGCTCTCCAAACCACTGACATTGCTATTCAATGAATCCTTGCAGTGTGGGACTATGCCTGATCAGTGGAAGCTAGCCAACGTAACACCGATATTCAAAAAAGGCAGCAAATCACTACCCAGTAACTATCGTCCGATTAGCTTAACCTCAAATGCTAGAAACGGTCATAAGAGACAGACTCGTAAATCACTTAGAGGCAAATAACTTACTTAAAGATACTCAACACGGCTTTCGTAAAAAACGTTCCTGTTTAACAAACCTCTTAGACTTCTTCCACGATATCCTCAACCTCTACGATGAGAGTAAAGCTGTAGATATTATATACCTTGATTTTCAAAAGGCCTTTGACAAAGTTCCCCACAAACGTTTACTGCTAAAACTAAAAGCGCATGGAATAAATGACGGTGTATTGAAATGGATAGAATATTGGCTCAGCGACAGAAAGCAAAGAGTAGTCATAAATGGTAAGGCATCTAAATGGACCAATGTAAGTAGCGGGGTACCCCAGGGATCGGTACTAGGACCAATTCTCTTTCTAATTTACATCAACGACATAGATGAGGGTCTCACCTGTACAATCTCAAAATTTGAAGACGATACAAAAATTGCAAATAGCGTACTCTCAAAAGAACAAGTTGACGATATGCAACACGTTCTAGATAAATTGTCATGTTGGGCCCAAATTTGGCAAATGAGTTTCAATGCGGATAAATGTAAAGTACTACATATCGGATACCTAAATGAGAAAGCAAACTATTCGATGAATGGCACTCAGCTTAAGAATGTAAACAGAGAAACCGATCTGGGAGTAACATTATCGAGTAACCTAAAACCGAGTCAACAATGTTCAGAAGTTGTTAAGAAGGCAAACAAAATAATTGGCTTTATAGGCAGGTCATTTGAGCATAAATCCAAAGAAGTTATCCTAACCCTTTACAATTCCTTAGTCCGCCCTCTTCTGGAATACTGCGTTCAATCCTGGTGCCCTTATTACCAAAAAGATATAAACAAGCTAGAACGAGTTCAACGTAGAGTTATCAAAATGATACTTAGCCTAAAGAACAAACCATACGAAGAGCGTCTTAGAGAATTAAATCTATACCCTTTAACCCTTTAAACCCAGCCGTTTTTACAAGTGGTAAAAAAGGAGGCAAACAAGTTATTGGGTATCTTCCTACGCAGTGGACTTTGAGAGTTTTCCCAAAAAACTTACGGTTGCGTGGGATCTTTATACAAATCGGCACGGTTGCGTGGGATTGGAGTTCTACAAATCTTCGGTTGCACATTATGGTATTATTCTACACTCACACGAATCTAAGCTTCTTCAATCGAGTTGTCAACTTGTGGAATGGGCTTCCCCGAGACGTTATAGACTGCAGCACCGTTGATTCATTTAAACTCCGCGTAGAAAAATATCTTGCATCAAACCTGCGACTGACTGCGTTTGTAAATGAATCACTTTATTTTAACCCCCCCTCAGTTACTAACCCATCTGTCCCCTACTAACTTCCTAATCCTGCCACGGACATTAGTTCCAGGGCAGTAGTTCCCTTTCCAATGTTCTCTTACCCCCTCTAAACCACTGTTTGGACACTTGATCCTCAGTGTTTTGGAGGACAAGCAGCCTAGAAGGGTCACTAGACCTATTGTTGCTTGATTTCCTTTGTACTCCTTTGTACTCACTCTCTCTCTCTCTCTCTCTCTCTTAGAATCTTAATTTCAGGAATTGCAGGATTGATGTAGAAAACCGATTCTACAACATAGCTACCAGTACAAATCGCCGACTAGCCAAACTCTGCAGGGAGGAGGGCATCGGCTTTGTCGACACGTGGGATAATTTTGACTATGATAAATCTTTGTTTTCAGGAGATGGTGTACATCTCAATGAAGTAGGAGCTGCACGTCTTGGTCGTCTGCTGAACGATGCAGTCAAGGATTTCCGTTCAAAAAACGGGGTCAACCGGGGGTATCCGGGGGTAGTGTAAGTCAAATACGAACTAAAAAAATTCAGACAATGCACAATCGGTAACATCCAACTCTAATACTCTTAAGGTGTTTTATGTAAATGCTCGTAGCATACGCAATAAATTTTCAGATCTAGAGGAAATCGTGTTTACAGAACATTATGATATAATCGGCATTACAGAATCTTGGTTAAATACGGAAGACAGAGACTTTTTAGCCGAATATACGCTTCCTGGTTATACAATATTTGAGAAAAGTCGGATCAATAGAAATGGAGGAGGAGTTCTGTTTTTTATAAAGGAAAGTCTTAATCCCGTCTTAATGTCAAAACCTCAAATTGCGAATATAAACATATCTTACGTACTATTAAATAATAAACGAGGAACTAAAATAACACTAGCTTTATTATACAGACCCCCAGCTCAATCAGTGCAAACTGACAGTGAAATTTATGAACAAATTGCAGAAATAACTAACATACAAGATACCGTAATTCTTGGCGATTTCAACTTACCTGTGACTAAATGGGGCGATATTCTTACTTCACACTCTGCACACGACCTCTATGCTAACTTGCAAGAGAGTTAACTTTTTCAATTTGTACAATCTCCGACCCGTGGTAATAATGTGCTTGACCTTGTACTCGCAACAAAAGAAGAATTAATAGAGAATTTGAATGTTGGTGATGAATTCAGTAACAGCGACCATCGTACGATAACTTTCACTTTAAAGTTGACTAGTAACAAATCAAATAGCAGCATTGAGAAAGTCCCTAATTTCAAGAAAGCAAATTTTCATAAACTTAAATCAAAGCTTAAAGAAACTGACTGGAGCTTTCTGACTAACAATAACGACATAAATACATCTTGGGAGTGTTTCACAACCACTTACCTAAGGCAGTGCAAGACTGCATACCATCGAAAATACGGCGTCCAGGCCATAATGATAAGCCCAAATGGTGGAATAAAGATATTTCAGACTGTCTGCTGGCTAAAAAATTTGCTAATGATAGATAGATTAAAATCCTCACAAAATGACGAAGAACGGGTGAAATTAGTAGAGCTACGACGCAAAGCCAAAAAGTTAATTAAGCAAAGTAAAAAGACCCTGGAGTTACATGTTGCGAATCAAAGTAAAACAAACCCGAAAGAATTCTATAGTTATATCAGAAAGAAAAAAGTAGTTACTTCAATTATTGGACCGTTAGTCGATGAAAATGGAGAATACACCAAAGACGAAGTGTTAGTCTTAGTAATCAGAAATTTGGGTATTAAAGTGAGTATGTTATGACAAGATACATAAGTGGAAAAAGTACAATAAGAATAAGTAGATAAATGGGTATTAAGTAATTATGTTGTGAGAAAATACACAACATAAGTGGGAAAGTACAATAAGAATAATGTGGAATAAATACAATATATATTGTCTAAAAGATACGTAATCAGAAAAGGAAAGAAAGATAAAAAACAAATGAATTCAAGTGGGGCACGGAAACTAGTGCGTATATGGAGCGTCGATATTGTGACGTCATGAGCAGGGCGATGAGTAACTGAGTCATGGCGTCGGAAGACAGTTGACCGTGAGTAACGATAGCGGATGGAAATGCTGACAGTGGAGTCAAGTCCTGGCCAGGCAGCAAGAAATGAGTCAGCACTCAAAGCATATTAGTGCACTGGAATATAATCTGTTCACCCCACCCTGGATAATGAATTAAGTATTATCCACCAACTCTGCCTGCAATACTCAGCATATGGAACTCCGCCGGTGATACAGGAGGTAAGGCGAATACAAAGTGAGTTCAACACGAAGTACAAATGAGTAATGCCCTCAATACCTTCTTTGCATCAGTTTTTACAACCGAAGACCTCAGTGATATCCCTACACCATCGCCGATTCAGATTGATAATTCAGATGTTCTAAGTAATATCACCGTTACAGAGAGAGAAGTATTGAAATGTTTAGATTAACTCATTGTAAATAAAACGCCTGGACCTGATACAATCTCGCCTAGAGCTCTAAAGGTAGCTAAGGATGAGCTCTCCAAACCCCTAACATTGCTATTCAATGAAACCTTGCAGTCTGGGACTATGCCTGATCAGTGGAAGCTAGCCAACGTAACACCGATATTCAAAAAAGGCAGCAAATCACTACCCAGTAACTATCGTCCGATTAGCTTAACCTCAATTGTATGTAAAATGCTAGAAACGGTCATAAGAGACAGACTCGTAAATCACTTAGAGGCAAATAACTTACTTAAAGATACTCAACACGGCTTGCGTAAAAAACGTTCCTGTTTAACAAACCTCTTAGACTTCTTCCACGATATCCTCAACCTCTACGATGAGAGTAAAGCTGTAGATATTATATACCTTGATTTTCAAAAGGCCTTTGACAAAGTTCCCCACAAACGTTTACTGCTAAAACTAAAAGCACATGGAATACAAGACGGTGTGTTGAAATGGATAGAAAATTGGCTCAGCGACAGAGAGCAAGGAGTAGTCATAAATGGTAAGGCATCTAAATGGACCAATGTAAGTAGCGGGGTACCCCAGGGATCGGTACTAGGACCAATTCTCTTTCTAATTTACATCAACGACATAGATGAGGGTCTCACCTGTACAATCTCAAAATTTGAAGACGATACAAAAATTGCAAATAGCGTACTCTCAAAAGAACAAGTTGACGATATGCAACACAATCTAGATAAATTGTCATGTTGGGCCCAAATTTGGAAAATGAGTTTCAATGCGGATAAATGTAAAGTACTACATATCGGATACCTAAATGAGAAAGCAAACTATTCAATTAATGGCACTCAGCTTAAGAATGTAAACAGAGAAACCGATCTGGGAGTAACAATATCGAGTAACCTAAAACCGAGTCAACAATGTTCAGAAGTTGTTAAGAAGGCAAACAAAATAATTGACTTTATAGGCAGGTCATTTGAGCATAAATCCAAAGAAGTTATCCTAACCCTTTACAATTCCTTAGTCCGCCCTCTTCTGGAATACTGCGTTCAATCCTGGTGCCCTTATTACCAAAAAGATATAAACAAGCTAGAACGAGTTCAACGTAGAGTTACCAAAATGATACCTAGCCTAAAGAACAAACCATACGAAGAGCGTCTTAGAGAATTAAATCTATTTCCTTTAACCCAGCGCAGATTAAGAGGTGACTTAATTCAAGTCTTCAAAATCATCAAAGGCATCGACAATATGAACTGTAGTAAGTACTTCACTATCGACCAATCTAATTACACACGGGGAAACGGTTGCAAAATTATTGGTAAATCTTTTAACTCACACGAATCTAAGAATTTCTTCTTCAATCGAGTTGTCAACTTGTGGAATGGGCTTCCCCGAGACGTTATAGACTGCAGCACCGTTGATTCATTTAAACTCCACTTAGACAAATATCTCGCATCAAACCCGCGACTGACTGCGTTTGTAAATGAATAACTTTATTTTATCCCCCCTCAGTTACTAACCCATCTGTCCCCTACTAACTTCCTAATCCTGCTACGGACATTAGTTCCAGGGCAGTAGTTCCCTTTCCAGTGTTCCCTTACCCACTCTAAACCACTGTTTGGACACTTGATCCTCAGTGTTTTGGAGGACAAGCAGCCTAGAAGGGTCACTAGATCTGTTGTTGATTGATTTCCGTTGTACTCCTTTGTACTCTCTCTCTCTCTCTCGTTTTAGTACTTGCAACTGGGACACCTGAATTCCACGGGTTCCTGTCCTTCTGTATGGATAACTGGAAACGAGACGGCTGCAATTGCTATTTCCACAAGAAGGACAAAAACAACTACGTGTCGTGCCACTTAACAATGGAGCAACCTCTTAAGCAAGGCTTCCCGGACCTTCCGAGGAAGTAAAATCACCACCACCACCCATCACCCTCACCAACACCTCATCACCAGCGGGCTATTAGTACGGGACTCCCAGTCGGGCGGGAGGATAAATATATGGCCTTAAATTCCCTACCCGTACAATAGCCCACAGTTCCAGCCTCCCAGCTCTCGACCCAGTGCCTCCCTGGTCGGGTCCAGCCATCTTCTTAGTAATGCCAATTAGTCAGGGGAGCCATAGCCTGATTTATTGATGAAACTTGTTTTGTCAGATAAAGTTTTTTTTTTGCTGTTTCTTGTAGCTTGGGGGTACCTCTTCAAAATACAGGAGGGTGCCCAGTGGGCACCCTTGGGCATTTTGAGATATTAACCCCTTCATGCCCAAAACTTAGGATCTTGAGCATCCTACCCTGAAACATGCACAGAACATCGTGCATGGCAAACCATGTTCTTTACAGCTGCACTTCTTGGAAGCACAAGGGGTCTCACTCTTGCAGCCACACCGGATCATCTTCAGGATGTAGTCTGGGATAAGTGTCCCAGGCCGTGGTGGTCAAGTGGTGAGCACACTCGCGTGTGAATCTGAAAGACCCGGGATCGAATCCCTGCCACGACGGACATTGAGTGGGTGCAGTAGTACGTTCTAGCATGTTTCACATGCTTGCACCGTCAGGGGACATCCTGACGACGTATACAGACAAAACACACATAACAAAGCCACTCCAACACCTTCCTCTCTCTCCAACACCCCTTCTCCCCTCTCAACACTCTTCTCTGAGCTATTGCCGATAAAAATGGCATGTTCAGTCCTGTAAAGAATCGTAAGATTCAGAGTCGTAAAGATTCCAGGACGAGCTCATCAGCGGCGGATCCCCAGATCGACCGTGGTGATTGTCACCTAAACATCTACAAAACAATACAATACAAGTTTGGCATCTTCTGGTAGGTGGATTGGGATCAGTGCCCTGTTACAGGTGTCTTTTTCCCATCCAAATTTCTCTGGGTCCAGTGCTGGTAGCTGATTCACATCGAGATTTCGCCACAAGTACGCTTGGAAGTGGGCCCTCTTAAAATGTTCAAGGAATGCTTCCTTTGTTGGTGGTAGAGCAGCCAGATTTGGTGCAGACATATGTCCTTTCCCATTCTTTTTTCCCCAGACAAGTAGCCTTGTGTGGGACATGTCCATGCTCTCTGTTATGCCATAACAGGCTGAGATGAAGGCAGTGGCTTGTTCAAGGACTTGCTGGAATGGTGCATCCATGTTGCCAATGGCTGATAGGTCATAACCAGTTTTCAGGGCTTTGATGACAGAGCCTTTTCCCAACCCATAGTACGATGCTACAGTGTCACATCCTGATATGGCATGGGCTGGTAAAAGGTGTTTGACAATTTGTGTCTGCTTGGCCAGTGTTGACTTGATGTCCACTATTGTTCTGTCCTTGCGGGGGGAATCCATGATTAGTGGTACATCCAGTCCTGTCTGATGGTAATGGTTAAGGAGGAGGACAAACACATCTGTGTCATCAGAAACCACAGTGATGTGATGGGCTTCTCCAGCACACTTCAGGACTTTCACTTCAATGTTTCTCAATTTGATATTTTCACTAGAATTAACTTTTGTGTATAATTAATCATGTAAATCAATTATAATTTGATTGTACACATTCTTTACACTTTACCTTTATTCTAATATATTATTCTTTTGATTGTTGGGATCAATCTAAGTCAAAGTAACTAAAGATAACTAATTCTGAACGAGTGATGAGAAAGGAATAACTTTGGGGTTTTTAGGCTAAGACAGCCATTTGATATCAACTGATATTTTATGAACTTGCCACATCTTTTCACCTACCAAGGTTTTAGTGACTACAAAGAAAGTCACTAGTTTTGTGGAAGTTTAACATGCCACTCCTTCTTGACTAAAAATGATAGTCATATTTTCCGCATTTTGTGAGGCAAAATAATAAGTCCTCGTTTTGTGGTTTTAGTGGAATGTTTCTTTATGTTATGGGTTCAAACCCCGCTCGTAACGTAACAGTGCTGATTATATAAACTTGGTCTTATATGATGCAGATACATAGTTTCAAATTTGTTCATCAAGTGTCGGTAAATGAGCTGCTAAGGGATTCGATTTATCGTCAGCTGAGAGGAAACAGAGTATAGTATTGGAAGTAGAATGAAAATGGATTATTTTTTGTGATGTAATTATTTATTATGATTACTCCATAACCTAGCAGACCACTTTGATGATGGAATAAATGTTCTAGTGTGATACCAGGTTTACATTGCGTTATTTGTAATTTAGCTTATCACGGTATTCATAATTTTGAATACTATTTATTGAACATTTCCATATTAAATATTTGCCCTTTTTTCCTCCTGGGTATGTTGTTTTTTGGTAATAGAATGTGTATCTATCTACTTTTTTTTTTTTTTTTTTTTCATAATTCATAGCTCTCTCTCTCTCTCTCCCCCCCCCCCCCCATAATTTGCTCCCCAATTGTATTATGTCATTATCATCCCTTCCGTTGCGCCATCTCATATCCTTACCGCACTTACCGTTTTCTTTGTCTTCCCAATATTACCACAATTTTCATTAACGTTTAGTCCTCTTCGCCTCCTCTTCCTCTTACTTGGCCATTATTTATTTATTTATTTAGTATTTTTGTTTTTGTTCTTATATAAAATTTTGTGTAATTTGTATACTTGATTTACCCCATTTCTTTCTCTATCACATATTTGCTCTCCTTTTGTCTTCCCCTTCATTCTCCTTTTCGCTTTCTTAGCACATGTTTATATCTTTCTTTTGTCTTCTCCTCTTAATTTTTCTCCTTCATTTTTCTTTTCCTCCATTTATCTTTCTCCTTTTGTCTTCTCTCCCTTCTCCTCTTCTTGTTTCTCTTTAATTTGTTTTCTCCATTTGTTTTTCTCCTTCTTTTGTCTTCTCTCTCTTTTCCACTTCTTGTTCTCTTTAATTTGTATTCTCCATTTGGCTTTCTCCTTATTTTGCCTTCTTTCCTTTCCCATTTTGTTTTCCTTTATTTTCTTTGCCTTTATTTGTCTGTCTCCTTCTTTTGCCTTCTCTCCCTTCCCCTCTTCATTTGTTTCTCTCCTCCTTTTGCCTTCTCTCCTTTTCTCCTCTTCTTCCTTCTCTACTTCATGTTTCTTTTCCTCCGTTTGTTTTTCTACTTATTTTGTCTTCTCTCCCTTCCCCTCTTCATCTTTCCCCTGTTTTCCTTCTCCTTCATTTGTCTTTCTTCACCTCCTCCTCCTCCTGTTTATTTCCCTCTCCCTCTTCTATCTCTCATTCCTCCTCTTCTTCATTCCCTCTTCCTTCTTCTCCTCCTCCTTATCTTTTTCCTCTCTTTCGCGTTACCTCTTCCGCCCATACTTCATTCTTTCTTCCTTCTCCTCCTTCATCTCTTTTCCATCACACCTTCCTCCTCCTCCTATTCAAACTGCCCCGCAAGGACCAATAGGTCTGTTGCAGTTTGTAAGTCCTTTGTATTCCCTTGTATTCCTCTTTATTGTTAATTTCATTCCAAATTTAGCCTCCCCCCCCCCCCCCCCCCCCCCCCACAGGGCTCCCTAGCACCGCCTGAATCCATAAAAAAGATAAGAACACGGAAATGCAGAAGGCCAATACGGGGCAGATCCCTTTCACACCCAACCAATATCAGTCATTGACGATTTCCTGATATTAATACAATTTATATATTGTTTTGTATATACTGTATATTCGTTTGAAGCTTAATTTCCACCGTTTCTGAGCTGATTAGAGTACTAAGTGATCTATCCCACATATCAACAAACCTATTTCCATACCAATGCTTACCTTTGTCGTTATTAATGCAGACTTTGTCGAGTTAAAAGCCAATTGTACGGGTTATTTCGCAAACATTCAGTTTCAATACTTTATATTGTATATACACTGCATACCTCATTCATAAGGTTCATAAATCTATTTTGTTTCTCCTAATTCTGACAAACCATTAGCTGTGAATTCACGTCTTCCTCCTCCTTCTCCTCCTCCTATTCCTTTTCCTTTCTTTCTCCTTCTTCTCCCCTTCCGAATCTTCCTCTTCCTCCTTCACCTCCTAATCCTCTTCCTTTCTTTCTCCTTCTTCTCCCTCTTCTTCACCTCCTATTCCCCCTCCTCATCTTCCTCTTCCTTTTTCACCTACTTTTCTCCCCTTTCTTTTCCCCCTCCTCGTCTTCTTCCTCCACCTCCTATTCCTCTTCCATTCCTTCCCCTTCTCCACGCCCTCCTAACTTTCCTCTTCCCCCTACTCCTCATCCACATCTTCCTCATCCTTCTATACCTCTTTCTTTTCTTTCCCCTTCTCCTTCCCCTCCCCCCTGCTTCTTACCCCTCCTCGGCAGCTATGTTTTCTTCTTCCTCCTCCTCTCTTTCCTTTGTTTCCTCTTGCTCCTCCTCCTCTTCCTCTCCCTCTCCTCATCCTCCTCTTCCTCTCCTCATCATCCACCTCTTCATCCTCTTTCTTCCCCCCTTTCCTCCCACTATTCTTCATCTCGCTCGCTCTCCTCTCTCTCTCTCTCTCTCTCTCTCTCTCTCTCTCTCTCTCTCTCTCTCTCTCTCTCTCTCTCTCTCTCTCTCTCTCTCTCTCTCTCTTCCTCCTCTCCCTCATCCTCTTCCCTTCCTCTTTCCTTTGTCCTCTCCTCGTCCCCCTCATTTCCAATTCACCCCCCCCCCCCCTCACTGCCTCCTACCACTACCACCACCACCACCACCGTCGGAAAACCTGTAGAAATTCCTCGCCCCATTTTACAGTTGATTAATCTAGTTTGTGCAGTGTGAAATTATATTAGGGTTAGCCTAGCGTAAAATAATTTCCTCGGGGCTAAATATTTGGACATTTTGGTGGAGAAACTGTTCCGGGGAATATGCAAAACACAACAAAAACCTGCACCTGGGAACCCGAAGGAGAAAGTCTATTATAAGGGGGTACTACTCGCTTTTTATGGACCTCCTTCTCCCTAGGGTTTAGCATATTAGTTTTGAGATTTTAAGACGTTCCTTCCATTAGTTTGTCGATGTTAATACCTTTCGCCCCATTTCTTTGTCAATATTAAGTCTGTTCGTGCCATTTAGGTGTCGATGTTTTCCTGGCGAGTGATAGCGAGCCTGTAATTTTAAGATAAACCGGCCTTTGGCTGGGAAATTTTTCTGCTGAAAAATGAACAAATGTATCTTGAAGGGTGGTCTAGGGGAAGTTTTTCTAAGCTTGATGGAGGTCTAGCGAGGAAACTAAAAAATAAATGAATAAATGAATTAATAGCTACAAAAATCGGCCACTGCCCCCTTAAAAGCTGTCCAGTTTTACCAGAATATTATGTTTTTATCTGGTGCATATTCCGAGTGGATGGGACTTGTCAGCTTTGGTCGGAAACCCGTCTAGGGGAGTAAGTCTTATACAAATCCGTATTGCTTACGTGAGGGTGAAGCAGGATAGTGGATGAACTAGCCGCACACCTGTGGAACATTAGTGCTAAAAAGACACATACAGGGCCTCGGAGTCGGACGGACAAGTTAAGTGGTCAGTCTTGTGAATCCTTAAATAAATTGGCATGGATTGTCCCTCTCACTGAGGACAGGTCCACTTGGGGGTGTTTTGTGTATTGACCCCCCTCATAAAGGGCAGTAAGGCGTCAAGCAATATACACAACAAATGTATATATATTTACAGTATATTCCGTTTTTGTTTATGTTTTTCTTTCAGCACTTAGGGGGTTGTGGTTATTTTTTTGGTAAATATATATTTATTCATTGATGTGTTTGTTTCCTTGCTACAAATCCAATCAAGCTTAAAACACAACCCCTAGACCCACCTTCAAGATAAATTTGTACATTTTTCGGTAGAAAAAAATCCGGCCCAAGGCTAGTTCCTTATAAAAATACAGGTTCGCTATCGCTCGCCAGGAGAAGATCGACACCCAAATGACACGAAAGGTGGACCAAAGTAATGGGCCAAGCGTCTTAAAATTTCAAAACTAATGGGGCTAAAGACAAGGGAGAAGGTAGCCCAGACGAAACGAGCATACCCCCTTAACCCGACCAGCATATACGATGAGGTGTTTTGCATATTAGTCTGGCTACCATCAGACGGTTTTTGTTATATTATGGAAGGAGCTAGGGAATTTATAGAAGGTTAATTGTTACTTTTCACCCAATGGGTTTCTAGAGGTCCATTCTAAGCTGCTCAGAATGATCAAATGTAAGCCAGAATGATTAGTCAATATAGGACTTCAGAGGCTATCAACCGTATTTGATTATTAAGCCAGCACACTGTAAGTCAAGAATAACGTCAGGACTGGAGCCTCTCTGCGGAACTCCAGGACCCAGATTCACTAACGGTCGTAGCGTGCGATGTCGTACAGCAACCTACGATCGTTCCTAAGGGAGTGCGGAAGGTGTATTCACGAACGCATCGTTGAGCTCCCTTACGGCTCCCTTTCGGTTATTTTCACCGAGGCTTCTCTTGACCAATCAGGCGCTTGGCCTTTGTAAATAAACAATATGTCACCCACATGACTGAAGCGCCAAGAAGAACCTAATATACTTTAATTTATGAGCTTGTCATTGTTTAGCATGGCTAATTCGATCCACCACAGCCAGCAGGAAGAAGAATAGAGTATCTTGTGAATTGATGATAAGAAATTAGCCTAGCTAGGCTACAGGGAAGCCTGTTAGTGGCCTAAGTTAAAGGATTTTCGACGGATTGATCATTGATAATCATATGTTAGGCTAGTTGGGAGTGTATTATTTATACCTTAACCACAGTATATTGTTCTACTTTACCATGTCTACACCTAGACAGGGCGAGCCAAACCAAAATGCCAGACTATACTATGTCTATGTCTACAAAGGCAGTTCTAGCCAAGCCAAAATGCCAGATTTAGCCTAGGCCTAATTTTTCAAAATAGGTCTAGGCTAGGGTAATTTTTTTGTATCCACAACACCTCGAGGCCTATCTACCTTTTCAAAATAGGCCTACCATAGGCCTCCTCAATCTATTATCCAACAGTTGGCCATGGGAAATGATGATAGGTTGAGGGGGGCTTTGTCCCCCTCACCTCCCATGACTTATTGCCATCATCAAATATATTTTTTTTTTTTTTTTTTTTTTAAGAGACAATGAATGGAGGAAGGAAAAACACAGATAAAACAAAAAGGTCCATGTGCCTAAAGGCATCCTCCATTCATAAAATGTTTGTAACAACTGGATTTAAACATTTGTTGATTGTAAGTTTGTGGAAAGCAATTCGAGGGAAGTGAATTCCAAAGAGTAGTAGCTCTGGGGATAAATGAATTCTGATAAGCAGAAGTTCTGCATTGTGGAGGAGAAAGTGTAAATTCATGGGCGCTCTCAGCTGCCCTAGTTCTACGGGGAAAGATGTGGAGAGGCGGCACAATTGAAGCAAGTTCCTCGGAACAATTGCTGTGAAAATATCTGTAGAATAATGCAAGGGATGCAACGTTTCTTCGTATGGCTAATGTAGGAAGGTCCTGTGTGATTGCAGGGTTATTGATTAATCTAATAGCTTTATTTTGAATTTTGTCCAACTGCCTCAATGCAACCACTCCACTTCCACCCCAGAGGTGAACAGTAATCCATCTGAGAGCGCACATGACTTTTATATATTACGGCCAACTGCTCGTCAGTGAAGAATTCTCGAACTCTGTACAGGAGTCCCAGTTTTTTAGAGGCATTCTTAGCAATGCTTCTAACATAATGTGTCCAGCTCAAGTTAGTAGTTAATGTTACACCGAGAATGTCAATACTAGGGGAAGTGGGAATATTTACATCATTAAAAAATATATGGGAGTCAGTGAGATTCTGTCGGTTAGAAAATTGAATGTACTTGGTTTTCTGTGCATTAAAGGAAACTAGATTCTCTTGTCCCCATTCATTAATTCTAGAAAAGGTCCTGGTTCAGAGAAATTGCAGTGTTTATTTTTGAATTTATAAGATCGGGTTGGGTGAAAGAATTGGTAAATGTGAAGGAACTGTGGAGTGTTGAGTCATCTGCGTAGGAATGTATTGGATTATGAGTGGTAGATATGAGATCATTGATATGAATGAGGAACAGAGTTGGGGCCAAAACTGATCCCTGGGGAACACCAGCATTTATTGAGTGAAATTGAGAATAAAGGCCATCTACCATTACACGTATTTTTCTGTTATGAAGATAAGAAGAAATTAGTGGAACTAATGATGCAAGGCCGTAGTTACCAGCATGGGACTAATAACAGCTAGTTAACAATGAGGACGGTATGCCTGCAAACACCATCTTAACCTGCTAGGCTTCTACTTTACCATGCTTAGGCTACACCAAGCTAGGCATTGCTAGCCTAACCAAAATACCATACGTAGGCCTAACTTTTCTAGCCTAAATAGCCCTAACTTTTTCAAAATAAACCTAGGTTATAGCCTAGGCTAGGCTATACAAAAATATTCACAACACCATATAGGCTAGCCTATTATTTTTTGTTTAGACTATGCCTAGGGTAATTCTTTTCATAATTTTTTCCTGTGATACTTTCAAATTTGTTGAGGAAATAGGCTACCCTAATCTAACCCAGCTAGGCATTGCTAGCCTAACCAAAATACCATGCATAGGCCTAACTTGTCTAGCCTAAATAGCCCTAACTTTTTTCAAAATAAACCTAGGTTATAGCCTAGGCTAGGCTAAACAAAATTATTCACACAGCGTTTATTATTTATTCATTTTTTAGGCTAGGCCTAGGGTAATTCTTTTCATCATTTTGTTCCTGTGATAGGCCTACTTTCAAATTTGTTGAGGAATAGGCTACCCTAATCTAACTCAGAGGTGGTGGGGAGTTGGAATAAAACATTTCTGCAATAAATGAGGGTTAACATCTACTAATGGTAGGCTACGTGTTGTCGCAGCACATGAATTTGTGCATCAATTAACCTTGACTAGGTCTAGGCTGGCATATGGAGGCTATTCATAGCTTAATTCGGCCTGTCATAAGACATTAAGGATACAAATATATTCATACTTTGTATTAAATGCCTTAATGGTGTTGATAACACAAGTTAACAATCATATTGCGCTATTATTGCCTCAATAATGACTTAGTGTGTCATAAAGAGCTATACTGCAGACGAATTTGTTATGGTCGCGGGTTGTGTTATCGATATTTGTGTACCTATATCCGGGTCAAATTCATGTAAGGGTGGTCTGGACCACCCTTTGCGAAAGGCGATTTTAGGAGCTTCCTACGATCAAAGATGGCCGCTACGACGCTTCGTGAATACCAGCGTTGAGACGTAAGGGAACGGTAAGGGAGTTTTCGGATCGTACGACCGTTAGTGAATCTGGGTCCAGTCCCTTGTCTCCAGAATGAATGAAGTGTGCGTCCTTTTATACAGTATACTGAAGAGGTTAAGGTTCTCTGCCCGGAAGCTTACTTTATATTACTATCCTACTGAAATAAAATGTGTGTGAAGGATATTACTTGAAAGTTATAGATAGATAGAGAGATAAATAGTGAGATAGAGTGAGAATGGGAATGAGCGAGTTAGATTAGAGAAAACAAAAGTATCAGAGAGAGAGAGAGAGAGAGATAGGGAGGGAGAGAAAGAGAGATAATGAGAATGAGTGGGTTAAAATAGATAAAGCAAAAGTATCACAGAGAGAGAGAGAGAGAGAGAGTAGAGGCCAGAAGGATCGGTGAGCCAGATAGTTATATCAGAGTCAGAGTCAGAGTGAAGCTAAGTTGCTTCAAGGTTAGAAGTAGAAGGGTCTAGTGGAGAGCGAAGATTTGAAGGATGAAGAGTTGGAGAGATAAAAGGTGGTGGGCTGACCACCTTGCTATTTTTCATGTTAAGTTGTTGAATTCTGAGCAGCATGCCACGTGGTGTTGGTGAGGAAAGGCCGTTGTTGTTGTTAAAGGTGCGCGATGATGGTTAGTCGTAGATGTAGTTTGGTTCATCGAGGTAAGGAGATGGTGTTCTTGTCGGCTTGCTGGCGGTCGTTCCCAGGTCAATGTCTTCTTCTCCTTCCTCCATCCCCTCCACGTCGACGTCTTCTCCTATGGTGGACTCGGAGTATTCAGACGACGTGGAGGCTGCCACCGGATGATCAATGGTGGCTGGTGATGGAGTGGAGGTTGAGGCTGGTCCTGCAGAGTTGACTGGTGGTGGAAAGTCAGAGACTGCAGAACGTGGAGGTGGTGGGGTGGACTTCGAGAGAGACTTCTGAAGCACCAGACGCCTCCTCGGTTGACATCTCTGTCTCACAGCCTGAGATGGAATAAGGCTAGATGGTGGAGATGGTGTTGAGGTTGCTGGCTCCTGGACTCTAGGTGTTCGAGTCTTCTGAAGGCAGAGTGGTCGAGGCAGAAGTTGAGTGTTGGAAGGCTTCTTGGTTGTTCTTCGGGCAAGGAGATCTGGAGGGATGATGATGGTAGGCAGGCCATTGGCAACCAGAAGAGCAGGCAGAAGCACCGAAAGTTAGATAGTTATATAGTACCGTGCTGTATATTGACCGATACCATTATAAGAGAGAGAGAGAGAGGGGTGAAGAGAAGGGGAACGTAGGAGAGAGAGTTACACAGATATTCAGACCATCCAGAAACTTGCGGTCCCTACTAGGAAATCTGGCCTCAATACTGCTATAGACAAGACCAGTTAATAATATAAGCATAGGACAACAGAGTAGAAGAGAGCCTAATTCTACTTTGCTGTCCTATACTTCTACTATAAACTGGTCCTGTCTGTAGCAGTATTAAGGGCAGATTTCCTAGTAGGGACCGCAAGGTCTGGATGGTCTGAATATCTGTGTAACTCTCTCTCCTACGTTCCCCTTCTCTCCACCCCTCTCTGTCTCTTATAATGTTATCGGTCAATATAAAGCACGGTACTATATAACTATATAACACAGGAGTGCAAAGGAAAATAAGCAACAACGAATATGTTGACCCTTAGGAGGCTGCTTGTAACTAAACTACTTAACTTATGTGAGCAAGGTAACGGTAACACAGTAAATAGCGGTGCTATTCATGTGTAATTGCAGTTAGTCGGGGGTTAAGAGCAAGATATTTATCTAGTCGAATTTTGAAAGTTTGATCAGTAGTACATTCAATGATATTTCTAGGTAGTCCATTCCATAGGTTTACTAATCGAAAGAAATATAAGGAAAGTAAAAAGACTATAGAGAGTAAAGAGGATAAGTGCTGTCGATTCTGAAGTAAATTATATATCAATTTATGTCATGTATATATAAAAAAAAAGGCGAGAGAACGCGAAAGTGATCCCGGAACCTGAGAATAGGAACTTTAAATATTGTTTCTGGTCGGGCTCTGTCTCGTGTCGGCCATGGGGTATGTGCCTGAAAATAATTATACAAACATACATACATACATACTGTACATACATACATACATACATAACAATGCACACTCGGATACCATAGTGTTTATCACACTAGCAAATACTGTATTCGTGAACTTCACCCGTTTCTAATTATGGAAGTATATCTATGGAAACGAATACTAAATATAATGTTCTAGACATCAACTAGAAAACTACATAAACTATTAATTGAAAAGCAAGTTCTATCCAAAAATCAAATTAGAGTTATAATTACACAAAGAAATGCATAGGGTGTCCATGAATGTCTATGAATGGACTGGAGACTATGGTATATTGAGTGCACTTTATTATTAGTTCTCGGTACCAATGCAAAACAGTC
This sequence comes from Paralithodes platypus, assembly GCA_032716605.1. Lineage (NCBI taxonomy): Eukaryota > Metazoa > Arthropoda > Malacostraca > Decapoda > Lithodidae > Paralithodes > Paralithodes platypus. The sequence goes on from CM064492.1 coordinate 59,380,915, forward strand.
CTGAAGCGTTGACAGAATAAAAATTGCCAATTAAATCTTGCCGAGAAAATAGCTTGTGTGAAAGGCCCTTATGGGGAAGATAGAGGAGGTGAAGTGGACTCTTGAATCTTGGTGATATGCACGGCTGTCTAGTTAATTACTGAGAGAGAGAGAGAGAGAGAGAGAGAGAGAGAGAGAGAGAGAGAGGTGGTGTCTGAGAGTTAACGTGAGAGTAGGTAAGTGAGTGAGTGCGCTGTATGTGTGTGCGAGTGAGTACAAAGTACAAAGGAGTACAAAGGAAATCAAGCAACAACAGGTATAGCGACCCTTCTAGGCTGCTTGTCCTCCAAAACACTGAGGATCAAGTGTTCAAACAGTGGTTTAGAGTGGGTAAGGGAACATTGGAAAGGGAATTACTGCCCTAGAACTAATGTCCGTGGCAGGACTAGGAAGTTAGTAGGGGACATAGGGGTTAGTAACTGAGGGGAGGATAAAATAAAGTTATTCATTTACAAACGCAGTCAGTTGCGGGTTTGATGCGAGATATTTGTCTAGGCGGAGTTTAAATGAATCAACGGTGCTGCAGTCTATAACGTCTCGGGGAAGCCCATTCCACAAGTTGACAACTCGATTGAAGAAGAAATTCTTAGATTCGTGTGAGTTAAAAGATTTACCAATAATTTTGCAACCGTTTCCCCGCGTGTAATTAGATTGGTCGATAGTGAAGTACTTACTACAGTTCATATTGTCGATGCCTTTGATGATTTTGAAGACTTGAATTAAGTCACCTCTTAATCTGCGCTGGGTTAAAGGAAATAGATTTAATTCTCTAAGACGCTCTTCGTATGGTTTGTTCTTTAGGCTAGGTATCATTTTGGTAACTCTACGTTGAACTCATTCTAGCTTGTTTATGTCTTTTTGGTAATAAGGGCACCAACATTGAACGCAGTATTCCAGAAGAGGGCGGACTAAGGAATTGTAAGGGGTTAGGATAACGTCTTTGGATTTATGCTCAAATTACCTGCCTATAAAGCCAATTATTTTGTTTGCCTTCTTAACAACTTCTGAACATTATTGACTCGGTTTTAGGTTACTCGATATTGTTACTCCCAGATCGGTTTCTCTGTTTACATTCTTAAGCTGTGTGCCATTCATCGAATAGTTTGCTTTCTCATTTAGGTATCCGATATGTAGTACTTTACATTTATCCGCATTGAAACTCATTTGCCAAATGTGGGCCCAATGTGACAATTTATCTAGATTGAGTGAGTGAGAGGGTTAAGAATATGTAGGCAGAGGCAACATTTGATAATAATGCTATACACATATGCAAATAAAGACTAGGTACAATCCTCGACATGATCCGCATTCAAAATATGTATGCAAACCTGTGTCCCAAGGATTATAAAGTTCTGCTATTAGATGTTCGTCTTTCCTTCCTTCTGAATTACCACTACAAGCTTTCATCTTTCACTCTGACATTATGTGGGTGCCTAACCCCGAAAGGAGTTGAAATATGGGCGCTATCCACCCGCCAAAGGCGGCATTCTAGGACCTTTTCTGGCTGATGCTGAAAGGATTGGGTTCTAGTCATGTAGTGATGGGCTGGTCTATCAGAGTGAGAGCTGAGCGTTTTATGCCATACCCATAGCTTACTCTGACTGTTCCTTTTACTTGTATTTTTTCTAGATCTCAAGTGATGGCGTCTCTTCCATGGATTAACCTCCCTACTGCCAACCTAGAGGTTCGCAGACTGGGAGCCAAAGTGTCGCATTTTCCCTTTGCCCCTCAACTTTCCCTTCATAATTGTTGAGGGCCTTGGGTGGGACTTTTGTTTCCCGGGCATTCCGCACCCTCCTCAGCTCCTCGCCTTGGAGTGGCTCCGGTCACCTGGGCTTTATTAGTGGTAAGAAGGGAGGGTTCTGTGTGGGCGCTCGGTTATGGCCTTGGCCTTGCTCGGGACCTTGGGGCTACTCGGTCAGACAGCCTGGGGAACAACAACAACAACAACAACTCTGACCCTGCGTATTTTGGGGATATAATACAGCACTTAACGGGGCCTTCATTATTTTAGTTCTAAATTGACCCTTTGAAATATATGACGCATTTTGACAGTGTATTCTAGCTATCATTAGACGATTTTATACAATTTACTAAGGATCTATGCGAATGATAAGGGTGAACACTGTCTCAATTAACCCACTGACTGCCATATACCCTCCCCAATCTGAACAAAATAGCCTAATGTGATTTAAAGATAAACCAGTTATTACAATGCTTTTCCTCATGGCGTTTTGTGATTCGATGCTGCGGTTCCATTTATTATCACTTTTATAATTATCAAGCTGTTCTTTATGGTCGGGGGGTCAGGTGGGTGAGAAGGGAAACTTGTTCTCCATAACTAATTATACTGAATAGTGACTATACATTCTAGATTAATTGGAGGATTGTAGGTGCAACAGGGTTCGCTCAATGTGTGTATCAATAGAAATATATAAAATACACACTCACACTCTCACCGTCACTCCCTCTCACTCACTTACACATACACTCACTTACTCACTCACTCTCACTTTCACTCTCAGACTCACACACCCCCTCTCTCTCTCTCTCTCTCGACTAATGCATGCACCTCACGCTCTAGTAGACACGTGTGCGCACGTAACGAAGGCACAGCGTTTTCCAATATTCCTCTGTTTGTGTAGTTCTACGGTCCACACACTGGCATAAGGGCACATAAACATGCACTCCAACACACACGTGCGTACAATCAAGCACACAAACACATTCACACACACGCGCACACACACACACACAGACATACACACACACACACACACACACACACACACACACACACACACACACATAATCAAGCACACACACACACACATTCACACAAACACGCACGCACAAACAGACAAACGGCCGCAAATATGATCGCACACATGCCATCACTATCAATAACGAATGCTGGTGATTTATCCAAATTTATATATATACAAAAATGCCCCTCCGTTATTTTTCAATATTTGTTCATGATATGTTTTCGGTACCATATACAGTACGTTCACTTTTGTAATTTTTGTGACTTGGTGAAAATAATAGTAACGTACATATGCAAGCCAAATTCCTGTTGGATTGAAAAGTATTGGAAATATATATATATGAAGGAAAATTGAAAAGGCAGCAGCACGAGTGAATCGGAGGTTTGCCAAAAATTCAAACATATCCCAATATATATTTATTTTCGGATATTCATTTTAAGCCCTTGAGGATGATGACGCCTGTTACGACTGGGGTTCAAATATATCAGGGCTCTTATTCATTGGACTAGTAATGGCATAAATGTTACAACGGAAAGCGCTAGCTCCAACCTCTGATGTATATTCCCAGTGAACAAAGAACACAAATACTCTACAGAGTTCTATATGCAATAATAGGCTATCAAACTCTCAATAAATGTGCGTCTACTCTAGGCTTAATGTTAGGTGAAAACAGCCTATTACTACCTATAACCGAATGTGCTTGGTTATGGTATGCAAAGTAAGGTGGTAAGAGAAGTTACAGCTTACGTTACTTTAATTAATAAATGTCAGGCACTCCTGAATGAAAGTAAGTGCACTAAAGTCCTTCAACACTAACAAGGAATCTTCTTTAAATGTTAGATGCTATAAAGATGCTCGTATCGGAAATGGAACCCAAAAAGGCCGGCAGCGGAACAATGCTCGTGCAGGCTATGCACACAAAAAGGCAGAATATATAATGCCGTCGGAGCCAAGAATATCCTAAACACAACAACAATAATAATAATCGCCACGACAATGCAGTATTCCTATCAACAAAAAGAGCCTAAGTCGTTTGTGTCTCAATACATCAAACTAGGCTGCGAAATGTTTGTGTAATAATAAATGGGTATGCATAAAAAAGAGTAATTAGGTTAATATACTTAATGTCTACTATGATTGATAAAGTCTAGCTAGAGTCAATGATACGAGATACTGGTGCGCATGGCATGCCGCATAGCCTAGTGCAAATCTCAAGTCTGTGCGTCAAATATTACGTTATAATGAAGGGTAGCTCTCTTGAGAAACCTTAATACCGAAGTATTAAGCGTTCTCCTGGCGTACCTCAAAGACAAACAATCGAGACTAGAACAGTGCAGAATGGTATAGGCAAAAAGCCCTCATTCGTGCATGCTCTACTCTCAATGACACACAGACTAGAATTTACTCAATCAACTCCAGTTCTCAGGTATGTCGTGCAGCTTTTAACTAAAGCCAGCACTCATAGGAAACAATACCTTATAATATCAGACTCCTAGTCTAGCATTATCTAATCCAGCAGAACACTAATAATTAAAGGATGCAGTACTTAAACGATATAAATGCCAACCAATGCTTCGTGATCCACTTATCTTAACAACTAACATACATGGGTTATATCAGACCTTAACGCACAATACAACTGGCCAGCATGAAGCTGATTTTGCAGAGTTAACCAGAGGGGGTATAATATTAATAATAGGTGGTGAAAGATATGGAAAATGAGAGAGATAGGCAGAGGAAAAGATTCTCAGGTGCGAGCGGGGTACAGGTAGCAAGGGAAAAAGATGGGTGCATTCTAGAAACCAGATCTGAGGGAGAGAGTGGCGAGGAACTGTATATATATACTCGCACCAGCTCGAGCCGCGTGGGAAAAAAGCGGTTGCAAGTCCTCTAGCCACTAACAAGGGAGCTAACAGCATGGGAAGGACCTCTCTCAACCAACCCCCACGAACGAGGCAGCCAGCCGTGACGTCATCTAGCGGGACAAAAACACTACGCGCTCCCTCTCACTCTGTTCTACTCTCTCTCTCTCTCTCCCAGATCCCATCATTACTAGTTAATGATAAAACATATACTTTACAATTAAATATATAAAGCCTTGACATGGGTGAAAACAAAGAGCCTTTCTGGACTGCCCATGACACAAGCTTTCATATGAAATAAAGCACACTCTAATACACAAACTGTAGCCCCATCCACTACCCTGGCGATCCTAGCGAGTCACTGTACGACAAGCCATGCGGTTCTAACGGAGTGGTTAACGTCACACGCCTTTTTCGCATTTTATCTTTGGTTATCATTAGACGATTATATGCAGTTTAGGAGAGACCTCTAGAAGTCTAAGGAGTCAAAATCAACTTAATTATGCTTCTGACTCCCACGGATCCTTCCTTAGCTGATTAAAATCGACCAATGATAGCCAAAATATGCTGGTAAATGCGTCATAATATTCAAAGGTATCCAACGGGGTTTTATCCATTGGGGTTTTGTCCATTGGGGTTTTGTCCATTGGGGTTTAGTCCATTAGAGTTTTGTCCAGTGGGGTTTTGTCCACTAGAGTTTTGTCCACTGGGGTTTTGTCCATAAGGGTTCTGTCTATTGGGGGTTTGTCCACTGGGGTTTTGTTCATAAGGGTTTTGTCCACTGGGGGTTTGTCCATAAGGGTTTTGTCCATTGGGGGTTTGTCCACTGGGGTTTTGCCCATTGAGGTTTTGGCCACAAGGGTTTTGTCCATTGGGGTTTTGTCCAGTTTTTTTTTCAACTGGGGTTTTGTCCATTAGGGTTTTGTCCACTGAGGGTTTGTCCACTGGGGTTTTGTCCATTAGGGTTTTGTCCATTGAGTTTTTATCCACTGGGGTTTTGTCCATTAGGGTTTTGTCCACTGGAGTTTTGTCCATTAGGGTTTTGTCCACCGGGGGTTTTGTCTACAGGGTTTTGTCGATTAGGGTTTTGTCCACAAGGGTTTTATCCACTGGGTTTTTGTCCATTAGGGTTTTGTCCACTGGGGTTTTGTCCATTAGGGTTTTGTCCACTGGGGTTTTATCCACTGGAGTTTTGTCCATTAGGGTTTTGTCCACTGGGATTTTGTCCACTGGGGTTTTGTCCATAAGGGTTCTGTCTATTGGGGGTTTGTCCACTGGGGTTTTGTTCATAAGGGTTTTGTCCACTGGGGGTTTGTCCATAAGGGTTTTGTCCATTGGGGGTTTGTCCACTGGGGTTTTGTCCATTGAGGTTTTGGCCACAAGGGTTTTGTCCATTGGGGTTTTGTCCAGTTTTTTTTTCAACTGGGGTTTTGTCCATTAGGGTTTTGTCCACTGAGGGTTTGTCCACTGGGGTTTTGTCCATTAGGGTTTTGTCCATTGAGTTTTTATCCACTGGGGTTTTGTCCATTAGGATTTTGTCCACTGGGGTTTTGTCCACTGGAGTTTTGTCCATTAGGGTTTTGTCCACCGGGGGTTTTGTCTACAGGGTTTTGTCGATTAGGGTTTTGTCCACAAGGGTTTTATCCACTGGGTTTTTGTCCATTAGGGTTTTGTCCACTGGGGTTTTGTCCATTAGGGTTTTGTCCACTGGGGTTTTATCCACTGGAGTTTTGTCCATTAGGGTTTTGTCCACTGGGATTTTGTCCACTGTAGTTTTGTCCATTGGGGGTTTGTCCCCTGGGGTTTTGTCCATTGGGGGTTTGTCCACTGGGGCTTTGTCCACTGCGGTTTTGTCCGTTTTGTTCTTCTTTTCTGGACACCGCTGTTAACACCTACCATTTAACACCAACTACTCTAAATAATTATATACTGCACCTACAGTACTGGAAAGTTAAACCCACACCTCAAAAATAGTGTTATATTGTAGAGTCCCAATAGTTTCGGTTCATCTTAACCATTTTGAATTCCCCACCTGAAGAAAGGCTCAAGATGAGACGAATCAGTCATGTCTCTAGATTTAAAAATGTGTTATATATATTTTTTTATGGAACCTAGGTCCTATCAATAACCTCTTTAACTAAACAACGACTAAAGTAACGGAACTAATATTTCTACCAATTGGGAAGTCAGACTTAGTATCAGCCAGGGAATAGGTGAGGACATCCCATTTGCGTTAGCCCTTTTTGAGTTGCAGAGGTTAGGGTTTACGATTTATGGCCTACGAATTTGGAACAGGGTATAGTGCAAACTCTCTCAGAAATGTTGCCGGAAAGATGTTGACTATCAAAATTGACAACAAAAATTCTGGTGCAATTCCCCCCTTAACCTTTTCAGTGCCAGTGTTGTTCTTTACATTATATTCTGGCAACTATTAAACGATTGTATTAAGCCTGGGAAGGACGTCTACCCATCAAACGGAGACAAACTATATCAACTAATCCTTGTAGCTATCATATATCCTTCCTAAGCTATACAAAATCAGCTTATGAAGGACGTCTACACATTAAAAGGTTACACACGATATCAACTAATCCTTGTAGCTATCATACATCCTTCCTAAGCTGCACAAAATCGTCTATGTATAGCTAGAATAATATAAAGAAAGACATCAGCCGTAATCAAAGGGTTAAGGGGGGAAGGGCGTATTTATTTGCTCATTTATGTATTATGTTTTGTTAGTTTCCTCCCTAGACCTCCATCAAACGTAGACAAACACCCCCTATACCCCCCACCCCCCTCAAGATGAATGTGTACATTTTTCGGTAGAAAAATGTCCAGGCCGCTATCGCTAGCCAGGAATAAAATCGCCACCTAAATAACACGAAAGGTCAGACTAATTGACAACGAAATATTGCGAAAGGTGTTACAATCGCTAAACTAATGGGCCGAACGTCTTAAAATCTCAACACTACTGGGGCTAGACTAAAGGGGCCAGAAAAACGGCGCATCTCCCCCACCTGCTTTTTTTCTCTTTCCCTCCTTTTCTCTCTTTCTCTGGCTTGTATCCATTCGGCCCCATTTAGCCAACTGTTTTAAGGAGTTTATCCCCATCCAAGTGTCGATTTCTTCCTGGCGAGCGATAGCGAGCCAGCATTGTATGGACAAAATCTGGCTTCGCCGGAGACATTTTTCTATCGAAAAATGTACACATTTAGCTTGCTGTCAAAACAAAAATATATATGCTGGCTCGCTACAGCTCGCCAGGAAAATAATGACACCTGGATGGGGGTAAACGTCTTAAAACAGTAGGCTGAATGGGGCCGAATGGAGACATGCCAAAGAGAGGGAGATAAAGAAAAAAAAAAGCGAGGTGGGCTCCCTTAAAGCGTTCATAGCCCAGACAATGCACCAGCTAAGTGGTGGAAGTCTTATAGGCGCACAACAATGGCACTGTTTATATTGCTTCAGATTCGTTCATACACTCTTTATATTCCTTTTGTATTATTTGATTGCTTTTGATTAGTTGATTCTCTGTTAGTTCTGTTGGCCTTATATTGTGTTGTTCCTTGTTTGATGTGTATATTTTAAAAATTTCAATTGTAATATTGCTTCAGGCTCGTAGATTCACTATTTACATTCCTTTTGATTAGTTGATTCTCTGCTATATTGCTTCAGATTCGTTCATACACTCTTCATTTTGTTTCAGATTCGTAGATTCTCTATTATATTGCTTCAGATTCGTTCATACACTCTTTATATTGCTTCAGATTCGTAGATTCAATGTTTATTTTGCTTTTGATAAGTTGATTCACTTTTTATTTTACTTTTGATTAATTGATACACTCTACTGTATATGTTGCTTCTGATTATTAGATTATCTGTTATATTGTTTCAAGGCTCTTTGATTCATTGTCAATATTGCTTTTGATTAGTTGATTCACAGTTATGTTTCTTCAGGCTCTTAGATTCACTGTTTGTATTGCTTTTGATTAGTTGACTGTTATATTGCTTTAGATTTGTTAAATCTCTGTTAAATTGCTTTTGATTAGCTGAGGATTCTCTGTGATATTGCTTCATACTCGTAAATTAACTTTATATTGCTTTTGATTAGTTGATTCTCTATTATATTGCTTCAAGGCTCGTAGATTTACTGTTTATATTGCTTTTTGATATGTCGATTCTCTATTATATTGCTTCAAGGCTCGTAGATTCACTGTTTATATTGCTTTTGATTAGTTGATTCTCTTATATTGCTTCAGATACGTTGATTCTCTGTTATGTTGCTTTAGATTTGTTGATTCACTGTGTATATTGAGTTTGATATGTCGATTTTCTATTATATTGTTTCAGGTTTTTTGGTTCACTGCATACATTGCTTTGGATTCGTTGATTCATTGTATATATTGATTCTGATTCACTCTCCAACAATGTCTATGCTTCACTCTCGTATGTCAGTGTTGGGATTACCACACTATTCTACAGTGATTTATTTACTTCCATGTACACCACCCTATTCCTTGTTTCTGCTCTGGGCGTTCCTACAACCCTCTTCCACTGTTGTACCCTCTCTCGCTCTTCATCCTCTATACTCCATCTTTACCTATCACACTTCCCAAATCTTTAAATGAGCTGAGTTTCTTCATTACCTGACTATTTAACCTCATCTTTCAAACACCATAACCTTCAAGGGACTGGAGTTTTCGCAGAGGCCCCAGTCCAGTGTGCTGGCTTAATAATCCAATAGGGTTGATAGCCTCTGAAGTCCTATTTTAACTAACCATAACCTTGCTCTTCACCACACTGACCTTCAGGTTCCGTTCCTCACACACATCTCCAAATATATTTATCAACCTTGCAATTCCCACTCATTATCACACATCAGAACTATATTTTAAGCAAACAGTAGCACAGGCAACTTCCACTTACTCCCTCCCCTTATCACTTCCACGTCCACTGCATATAGTTTATTATAGTCTGAGTATTTCTTTTTCCAACTGATGATTAATTGACGTCTTTCATCTTGATTACACACCTATTGCAAAGCTTATGTAGGAAAACGCGGTGTTAATTATGAAAACTTGGTAGTAATATGACGCAGGAGGTGTGGCAGAGGGGTCTTGCCACTGGACTGGTAATCTAATGGACCCGGGTTCGAATCCCAATATGTCAATGGGAAGATATTATTGGGATGGAATTTGTGCTGTACCTAGTTTCAGTGCATTACCACAGCACACCGAAATGCCAAACCAGAAATACCCTCATTGTTCCCTGATTAAATAGCACTGTATGAATATTCCCATATTCAAAATATGCTACAGGGGGGCAATGCCTAGTGAGTTAATTGCTCAATAGGTGGCGTTCTGAGAGTGAGACTGTGAAGCGCAGAGGCGAAGCAGCTTCAGAGATGGAATTGGGTTCGAGCCGTGAATAGGTGCTTCGCATGTCTCACTCCCTAGACTGGAACAAGACCTCACGGGCCTCACCGTGTTCAGCGGTAGAGTGTAAAGGCTATCAGCCTATGCCCCAGAGGGAGTAGTTGGAATATAGAAAACAAAAAAAATCCAGTATTTATTCATTAAGTATCGATACATCAGTTGCTAAGGGATTCAATTTACCGTCAGCTGAAATGAACACGATTTTAGTGTTAATTATGGGTATTTTATAATGATTGATTTTGTTTTGTCTTTAGAACAAACGGCGACATTGATACAGCTGTTACTTTCGTGTTATTGACGATAGGCCATTACATCCTCCAAAGGGACATGTTGACCAGCTGCAATTTGCTCAGATTAAAGGGAGTAATAATATTGGTACCGATGAAAGCGATGGAAATTAATACGTATTATATGGAGAGCCCTCGTGTTGTTGTGTTCCCCATCATATTGCTTCCGGTGCCTTAATGGTTCACTTTTTGGTAGATTTTTTAATTTATTTATTATTTTTTTTAGTTTCCTCCCTAGACATCCACCAAACTTAAAAAAAACAACCATTAGGTCCCCCTTCTAGATTAATTTGTACATTTTTCGGTAGCAAAATGTCCCTGCCGAAGGCCGGTTACTCTTAAGATTACAGGCTCGCTATAGCTCGCCAGGAAAAAATCGACACCTAAATGGCACGAAAGGTCTTTATATTGACATCGAAATGGGGCAAAAGATATTAAAATCGCCAAACTAATGGGCCGAACGTCATAAAATCTGAAAACTATTGACCGTAAGCATGAGGAAGAAGGGTGACCAGAAAACTATTGACCGTAAGCATGAGGAAGAAGGGTGACCAGAAAAACAGCCCATGTCCCCGTAAGGGGTACTACTTTCTTTTTCTGGACCGCCTTCTCCCTCATGTTTAGCATATTAGTTTTGATATTTGTAGACTTGCCTTCCGTTAGTTTGGTGATTTTGATACCATTCGCCCCATTTCTTTGTCAATATTTAGACCTTTCCTGCCATATAGGTGTCGATTTTTTCCTAGCGAGCGAAAGCGATCTTGTAATTTTAGAAGGAATCGGCCTTCGGCAGGGACATTTTTCTACCGAAAAATTTACAAATTTATCTTGAATAGGGGTCTAGGGGGTACTTGCTTAAGCTTCATGGAGGTCTAGCGAGAAAAAAAATACTAAATAAATACATAGACCAAAAACCAAGCTCTACCCCCTTAACCCTTTCAGTTGCATGTTCTTTGTTCTATGTGTATGCGGGAGACACAAGGTAAAGCTGCCTGTAACAAGTCTCTCCCCCAAAGTTGAAAGAGTGACAGAGCCAAATTAAGGGCGGTTGGTGGTCATCTTCAATTATATGATTTTGGATGTATGGGAAGAAGTGTGTATTAAACAAAAAACAAAAAAAATGCTTGCCGAGTCTAGTGAAATGAATCGTCTATAAGTGTCCAACATACGATGACAAACACGTCACTGGTACTGAATGAGTTAATAGCTACGTTTTCAGCTCCAACTTCCTTACAGCCTGAAACTCGCAGGTGGTTGAATTCGGGGACTATATCTGAGGACCGCCCCGTAATAAAGAGCTTTATGAAATAACTCTCTCCCCCCGCCTTGGACGCCGCCACTGCATCATAATAACATGAAGGGTCGGGGCGGGGGGCAGGGGGAGTGGAGGCAAATGACGACCCCTTTGATCTTGTGTGGGAGGCAGACAGAACCCTTGTGCGGAAATATGGTGGCGAGAGAGAGAGAGAGGAGTTGTATAGAGTGGGACGCGACCCTTGTGCGGAGATATAGTGCACTCACACAGAGAGAGAGAGAGAGAGAGAGAGAGAGTGTGTTTGTGTGTGTGTGTGAGTGACAGAGAGATGGTAGACTCACATTAAATATCAAGGAGAGAGTTACACAGATACTCAGACCACACGGACCTTGCGGTCCCTACTACGTCGTCCGGCCTAAATACTACTAAAGACAGGGACAGTTTATAGTAGAAGAATAGGTCAACAAAGTAGATGGCTCTCTTCCCACCCTCCGCTCTCTTCAGTTCTAAAGCCGTACCGGAAAAATTAGGAATTGTTACCTTAAAGTTAGGAAATGCCCGCAAGGAAAGTTTGCATATAGAATATAAAAAAATAGTCTGAAAATGAATTTATACTTAGAGTAAGAGAGAGATAGAGAAAGTGAGCGTATAAGAGAGAGATAGAGAGTGAGCGTGAGTGTGTGTATGTGCATGTGTATGTGTGTGATGGTAGACCCACATTGAATATAAAGGAGAGAAGGTGAGGTATGGTAGAGCCCCTTTGAACATCAATGAGAGAGAGAAAGAGCAAGAAAAAGAGAGAGAGAGAACGAGAGAGCGAGAATAAGAAAGAGCAAGAGCGAGAATAAGAGAAAGCGAGAGAGAGAGAGAGAGAGAGAGAGAGAGAGAGAGAGAGAAGGCATCAGGAGGGTGGGAAGCTTGATCGAATCACTAAAAAAGAATCTCGAATGCACTTGAGGGGAATGAGACTGTGATTGATATCGTCACTCAGTTCGCTCGACCAAAACAAAGCTGAAGTACTACCCTCTCCCAGACTTGAAAGAGGAGGGAGAGTGAGAGGGAAAGATAGATAGATAGATAGATAGAGAGAGAGAGAGAATGTTAGAGTAAGAGATAGAGATAGAGATAGCGAGAAAATGATAGAGAGAGAGAGAGAACAATAGATAGATAGATAGATAGATAGAGAGAGAGAGAGATAATAGTAAGCGATAGTATGTATATCTTTGGAGGGCATATTAAGATATAAGTTTTGTTCTCATAGTTTTTTAAATTGTATTATTATTATTATTGAAACTGTCAATTTATTATATATTGCATTATTTAAATTATATTATTATTACTGTTGGCAATACTATTCTGAATTATATTTTACTCCTACTACTGTAAGTACGTTTCTCTTCTGCGTAAGTCAATGACATATTTATTCGTAAAGCTCTGTTTACTGTATGTCGGTAATAAATGCGTTCGTATAATGTCTTCTATGACAATAACTTTTTGATAATATAATTTCTCTCTTTGGCCTTGCTTCATTTGTTTGTTATATCTTTTCCGTTCTTTATGCATTTATTTATTGATTTTGCAATATATTCTAATAAAATATACACATGTTTATCATTAACTTGCTAAGGCAGCCTCCCAGAAGCTGGGTGTGCTCAACCGCCTTAGGGGGTTCTTTTCCCCTGCACAGCTTCTTGCTCTGTACAGGGGCATAGTGCGCCCTTGTATTGAGTATTGTTCACATGTGTGGGGAGGTTCCTCTCACACCGCTCTCCTAGACAAAGTTGAAAGGAAGGCCTTTCGTATCATTAACTCCCGTCCACTCACCAACTCTCTGCAATCTCTCTCTCTCCGCCGCAATGTTGCATCTCTCTCGCTATTCTATCGCTACTATAATAATCAGTGTTCCTCAGAGCTATCCCAGTGCATACCACCTCCTTTACGTAGGGCACGTGGTACCTGTCTTGCAACTCAATCCCACCCCTACTCTGTGCAACTCTCCAACCCAAGAGTGAAACGTTACTCTTAAACTTTCTTCTACTCAACATCTGAGCTCTGGAACTCTCTCCCAGAATCGGTCTTTCCCTCTTCCTATGACTTAAATTGCTTCAAACTCCGTGTGTCCAGGCATTTTGGCTCGAACGTCCCTTGATTTTGGCCCTGTCACTCTTTCAACTATGGGGGAGGCACTCGCTATAGGCAGTTATGCCTTTTGCCTCCCTCAATCACATAGAAAAAAAAAAAAAAAAAAAAATGGATTTGTATTAACTTATTTACTCTTGCTAGGGGGGCCCACCTCGTTTTTTGTTTTCTTTTTCTCTCCCTCTCTCTCTGGGTTGTATCCATTTCGGCCCCATTCAGCCTACTGTCTTAAGACGTTTATTTTCATCCGGGTGTCGATTTTCTCCTGGCGAGCGATAGCGAGCCAGCATTTTTGTTTTAATGTTTTTGACAGCAGGCTAAATTTGTACATTTTTCGATAGAACATTTTTTCCGCCATACAATGCTGGCTCGTTATCGCTCGCCAGGAAGAAATCGACACCTAGATGGGGATAAACGTCTTAAAACAGTAGGCTGAATGGGGCCGAAAGGATACAACCCAGAGAAAGAGAGATAAGGAGAGAAAAAAAGCAGGTGATCCCCCATAAGCCTCTCCCTTGTGTACCAGTTTGCTGTGTGTTTCCACCTCCTCTGGTTTATTGTTTTTGTGTATTGTTTATTTATTAAAGTGTATTTGATAGTTTTGTTTATTGTTTACCGTTCATTTGATAGTTTTGTTAATTGCTTATTGTTTACAGTTCATTTGATAGTTTTGTTTATTGCTTACACTTAATGTGATAGTTTTGTTTTTTGATTAAAGTTCATTTGATAGTTTTGTTTATTGTTTACAGTTAATTTGATAGTTTTGTTTATTGCTTACAGTTAATTTGATAGTTTTGTTTATTGATTAAAGTTCAGTTGATAGTTTTGTTTAATGTTTATTGTTTACAGTTCATTTGATAGTTGTGTTTATTGTTTACAGTTCATTTGATAGTTTTATTTATTGTTTATTGTTTACAGTTCATTTGATAGCTTTGTTTATTGCATATTTTTTAGTTAATTCGATAGTTTTGTTTATTGTTTACAGTTCATTTGATAGTTTTGTTTATCGTTTACAGTTCATTTGATAGTTTTGTTTATTGTTTACAGTTCATTTGATAGTTTTGTTTATTGTTTACAGTTCATTTGATAGTTTTGTTTATTGTTTACAGTTCATTTGATAGTTTTGTTTATTGTTTACAGTTCATTTGATAGTTTTGTTTACCCTTCATACTCTCCTCCTTGCCTCTGCCTCTGACATTCCATTTCGCTCTTTTTTTTTTTTTTTTTTTTTTATCTCACGAGCCCTCTATTCTATTCTTTACTTCTTCTGCAACTCATTCTTTGGCATCTCCCTCCTTCACTTTTATATCGTCTTGTGTTCCTCTTTGTTTTAGAGTAAGGTTTAGTTCTTTATCTTCAATAATCTTCAGAGTTGTGTTTACGGGTCTGTGTGTATGGTCATCTGTGTGGTATTACTCTCATTCTTCAATAATAATAATAAAAATAATAATAATAAAAATAATGATAATAATAATAATAATAATAATAATAATAATATCTACCGGTATGACAGTATTTTAATATACAATGGAAAGGTAAAATCAGAGAGAATACAACATTAATACCAGACTTCTGAAAACCAATTATGCTGGGTTAAGAGAAGCCCTGTTAGCGGACCCTATGGTCAAAAAATTAAGTCGATCCAGGTGTCCAAATGAGTGTATCCTTTCTCAGGCACCTGTCATCTTAAGTCAGGAAGAGACGTCAAACTTGGTAGATACATACGATAATGTTATCAAGTCAGTATTGAATGCGCAAAATAAATATATCCCCAAAAGAAAATTTAGATCAACACAGAACCAACCCAAATGGATGAATAATAGACTATTAGATCTAGGAAAAAAGAGAGGAATATATAGAAAAATTAAGAAAGGCGAAATTCACCAACTTGATTACTATCAGAATCTATCACGACAGGTAAAAAGGGATATTAGTAAAGAAAAAGGAAATTATGAAATTAAGGTTGCCAATGACTCAAAAAATAATCCTAAAGCTTTTTACCAACTATATAAATCCAAGGTTAGAGATGTAATTGGTCCCCTTAAAACTTCGATAGGAGAAATGACAAAAAATGATTTAGAAATGTGCAGTACATTAAATAGTCAATTACTTTCCGTTTTCACAAATGAAAATTTGGCACAGTTTCCAGAAGTCCGTAAGGTATACAGCGATAGTATAGAAAATAGGTTAAGTACGGTTACTATAAGTAGAAATGATGTGCTTAAGGAAATTGACAGACTGAAACCTCATAAATCGCCTGGTCCTGATGAGGTATATGCTAGAGTATTAAAAGAATGCAGAGATGAGTTAAGTTACCCAGTATCATTTCTATTTAACAATTCATTAGAAACAGGTATAGTTCCAGAAGCTTGGAAGCTTGCAAATGTAGTTCCGATTTTCAAAAAAGGTGATAAATCAATAGCATCCAATTACCGTTCCATTAGTCTCACTTCAATCATAGGAAAGCTACTAGAGTCAATTATTGCTAGGAAAATGAGAAACCACTTAGAAACATTTAACTTAATCAATTCTTCTCAGCATGGATTCACTCAGGGACGGTCTTGCCTTACTAATTTGCTTAGTTTTTTCTCAGAGGTATATGAAGCAGTAGATAATGACAAGTCATATGATAATTATTATATATTTAGATTTCAGTAAAGCTTTCGACAGAGTCCCTCATGAGAGATTGATGAGAAAGGTTGAGGCACATGGAATAGGTGGGGCACTGTTAGGATGGATTAGGTCATGGCTAATTGGTAGGAAGCAGAGAGTCAGCATAAATGGTACCAAGTCAGAATGGGGAGCAGTCAAAAGTGGTGTCCCCCAGGGATCTGTATTAGGTCCTCTGTTGTTTATTATATACATAAATGACCTTGATTTAGGTATAACTAGTAGGATAAGTAAATTTGCAGACGATACCAAAATAGGGAGAAAAATTGATTCAGATAGAGATATAGAGTGCCTGCAAAGGGATCTAGATACATTACACGAATGGTCAGTAAATTGGCAGATGAAGTTTAACATTGACAAATGCAAGGTATTGAAGATAGGGAAGATGCATACAAATGTTAAATATAAACTAGGTAATATGGAATTAGAAAACTCAGACTGTGAGAAAGATCTAGGTGTGTTTGTTAGCAATTATTTGAAGCCTAGAAAACAATGTATAAGCGTTCGTAACAAGGCAAACAGGATTCTCGGGTTCATATCTAGGAGTACAAAGGAGTACAAAGGAAATCAAGCAACAACAGATCTAGTGACCCTTCTAGGTTGCTTGTCCTCCAAAACACTGAGGATCAAGTGTCCAAACAGTGGTTTAGAGTGGGTAAGGGAACATTGGAAAGGGAATTACTGCCCTGGAACTAATGTCCGTGGCAGGATTAGGAAGTTAGTAGGGGACAGATGGGTTAGTAACTGAGGGGGGGATAAAATAAAGTTATTCATTTACAAACGCAGTTAGTCGCGGGTTTGAAGCGAGATATTTGTCTATGCGGAGTTTAAATGAATCAACGGTGCTGCAGTCTATAACGTTTCGGGGAAGCCCATTCCACAAGTTGACAACTCGATTGAAGAAGAAATCTTAGATTCGTGTGAGTTAAAAGATTTACCAATAATTTTGCAACCGTTTCCCCGCGTGTAATTAGATTGGTCGATAGTGAAGTACTTACTACAGTTCATATTGTCAATGCCTTTGATGATTTTGAACACTTGAATTAAGTCACCTCTTAATCTGCGCTGGGTTAAAGGAAATAGATTTAATTCTCTAAGACGCTCTTCGTATGGTTTGTTCTTTAGGCTAGGTATCATTTTGGTAACTCTACGTTGAACTCGTTCTAGCTTGTTTATATCTTTTTGGTAATAAGGGCACCAGGATTGAACGCAGTATTCCAGAAGAGGACGGACTAAGGAATTGTAAAGGGTTAGGATAACTTCTTTGGATTTATGCTCAAATGACCTGCCTATAAAGCCAATTATTTTGTTTGCCTTCTTAACAAATTCTGAACATTGTTGACTCGGTTTTAGGTTACTCGATATTGTTACTCCCAGATCGGTTTCTCTGTTTACATTCTTAAGCTGAGTGCCATTCATCGAATAGTTTGCTTTCTCATTTAGGTATCCGATATGTAGTACTTTACATTTATCCGCATTGAAACTCATTTGCCAAATTTGGGCCCAACATGACAATTTATCTAGATTGTGTTGCATATCGTCAACTTGTTCTTTTGAGAGTATGCTATTTGCAATTTTTGTATCGTCAGCAAATTTTGAGATTGTACAGGTGAGGCCCTCATCTATGTCGTTGATGTAAATTAGAAAGAGAATTGGTCCTAGTACCGATCCCTGGGGTACCCCGCTACTTACATTGGTCCATTTAGATGCCTTACCGTTTATGACTACTCTTTGCTTTCTGTCGCTGAGCCAATTTTCTATCCATTTCAACACACCGTCTTGTATTCCATCCGCTTTTAGTTTTAGCAGTAAACGTTTGTGGGGAACTTTGTCAAAGGCCTTTTGAAAATCAAGGTATATAATATCTACAGCTTTATTCTCATCGTAGAGGTTGAGGATATCGTGGAAGAAGTCTAAGAGGTTTGTTAAACAGGAACGTTTTTTACGAAAGCCGTGTTGAGTATCTTTAAGTATGTTATTTTCCTCTAAGTGATTTACGAGTCTGTCTCGTATGACCGTTTCTAGCATTTTACATACAACTGAGGTTAAGCTAATTGGACGATAGTTACTGGGTAGGGATTTGCTGCCTTTTTTGAATATCGGTGTTACGTTGGCTAGCTTCCACTGATCAGGCATATTTCCAGACTGCAAGGATTTATTGAAAAGTAATGTCAGTGGTTTGGAGAGCTCATCCTTAGCTTCCTTCAGAACTCTAGGCGAGATTGTATCAGGTCCAGGCGTTTTATTTACCTTGAGTTTATCTCAACAATTCAATACTTCTCTCTCTGTAACGGTGATATTGCTTAGAACATCTGAATTATCAATCTGAATCGGCGATGGTGTAGGGATATCACTGAGGTCTTCTGTTGTAAAAACTGATGCAAAGAAGGTATTGAGGGCATTACTCATTTGTACTTCGTCTTTGGTGTATTCTCCATTTTCATCGACTAACGGTCCAACAGTTGAAGTAACTACTTTTTTCTTTCTGATATAACTATAGAATTCTTTCGGGTTTGTTTTACTTTGATTCGCAATATGTAACTCTAAGGTCTTTTTACTTTGCTTAATTAACTTTTTGGCTTTGCGTCGTAGCTCTACAAATTTCACCCGTTCTTCGTCATTTTGTGAGGATTTTAATCTATCATTAGCAAATTTTTAGCAAGCAGACAGTTTGAAATATCTTTATTCCACCATTTGGGCTTATTATTATGGCCTGGACTTTACTAGGAGTGTGAGTAACAGAACTGCTGATGTTATCTTAAAACTTTACTTGTCATTAGTGAGACCCAATATGGATTATGCTGTTCAATTTTGGTGTCCTTATTACAGAATGGACATAGATTCATTGGAGAGAGTACAAAGTAGAATGACAAAAATTATCCATAATATTAGAAATTTTCCGTATGAAGAAAGGTTGAAGAAATTAGGCTTGCATTCGTTAGAGAGACGCAGAGTTAGAGGGGATATGATAGAGGTATTCAAGGGGGATAGTGGGATTAATAAAGGGGACATGACAAATGTACTAAAGCTCAGTGATAGCGAAAGAACTCGTACAAATGGTTTCAAATTAGATACATTTCGTTTCAGAAAAGATATAGGCAAATATTGGTTTGGTAACAGAGTTGTAGATGGGTGGAATAGGCTACCAAGTGATATAGTGGGATCAAGAACGATAGGGAGCATTAAGATAAAATTAGATAGGCATATGGACGAGATGGGTTGGGTGTGAGGGGGATCTACCAGGTGTGGGCCAATCGGCGTTCAGCAGACCCCCGTAATCTTGTGTTAATCCCTGACCATTTTGGTGGGGGCAGTACTCAAGTATTAGTTGGGCCCATAATTGGGCCTTGTAATTGGGGTTAGGTGTGACAGGGATCTGCCTTGTATGGGCCGATCGGCTTTTTGCAGACTCCCATTTTCATATGTTCTTATGTTCTTATGTTCTAATAAAAATAATAATAATACCAATAATAATAATAATAATAATACCGGTAATAATAAAAATAATAATAATAATGATAATAATACTGATGATAAAAGGTTTATTCAAAGAACTGCAGCCCGATAAGCTCAAAATACACATGTTACAATCTAGTGGATGAACATGAAAAACGAATGATGTACTGTACATTAATATTAAGACAATGGCAAACTCAGCTTACAATGTATGATTGTGATATAAATTAATACATAAATACATTATAAATAATGAGTGCAAATGTAAATATAATGAATACAATAATGAGTAAAATCATTAGTAGAATAATGAGTAAAATTATGAGTAAATAATAAGTAAAGCATGAGTAAATAATTAGTAAATAATGATTAAAATAATGAATAAAATAATGAGTAAATTAATGAGTGCAAGTGTAAACCATTCTGTGTGTCTGTCTTTCTGTCTGCACGCCACCACGCAGGAGATGCCAGTTCCAACCTACATCGGCCTCACACACGCGCAAGAGGGAGCTCGTCGACAGGCTGGCACACATGGGGATTTCTATCTCCTATGATCGGGTCCTGACCCTTTCCACACAGCTGGGGAATAGTGCCTGCTGCCTCTACCACCAGGAGCAAGTTGTCTGCGCTCCCAAGATGAGAGGCAGAGTCTTCACGACTGCCACGCGACTGGACCTGGTGTGGGACCGCTACAATACAGACTCGTTAAAGGGTACAGCAAGAGCCAAGCGCGGAAAAGGGGTGAGAAGACGGGTGGTGGGTGGTGCAATGATCCCCGGGAACTGGCCAGTTTCCTCAGAGTCGACGAGAACAAGACAGAGCTGTTCAGCTTCCTCTCTGGCGTCCTCCACGACTCATTCCAGCTTGCAGACAAGGAGCTGGTCATCACTGAAGGAGATGATGTCTTGAGCAAGCCACCGCTCCTAGATACTGCAGCCCTGGCTCCTTGCAACCACGAAGAAGCCGACAGCCGCATGATGTTGCATGCCGCCCATGCTGCTCACAATGGCCACAAGAAGATCCTCATCCGCACAGTTGACACTGATGTTGTTGTCCTGGCAGTGGCTCTGGCACGCACCCTGGAGGAGGAAGCCGAAGTGTGGGTGTCCTTCGGCACGGGCAAGGCTTTCCGGTTCTTGGCAGCCCATGAGACGGCGCGGGCTCTGGGCCTTGAGAAAGCACAGGCACTATCGATGTTTCATGCTTTGACGGGCTGCGACACGGTCTCCTCCTTCGCCGGACATGGCAAGAGGACAGCATGGGCAGTGTGGACAGCTCTACCTCAGCTGACCCAGACACTCACTGACCTCTCCACTGCACCGGATCATATTGATGAAGATGCCATGCACACCATCGAGAGGTTCGTCATCCTGCTTTACGACAGAACAAGCAACGCAACCGATATCGACAAGGCACGCCGCAAACTGTTTGCAAAGAAGAGCAATGTCCAGCTGATCCCACCGACAAGTGCAGCCCTGAAGCAGCATGTCCGACGAGCAATATACCAGGGCGGACATGTCTGGGGTCAGGCCCTGGTTCCTGCACCAACATTGCCATCACCAACCGACTGGGGTTGGATCAAGACCAGCGACATGTACAAACCTCTCTGGACAATGCTCCCCGAGGCATCCAAGGTCTGCCGGGAGCTTGTCTCCTGCAAATGCCAGAAGGGCTGCACCAAGAAGTGCAAGTGCAAGAAGGCCAGTCTGGAATGCACACCACTGTGTGCTTGCGACGGGGAGTGCTCTCAGAACTGAACTCGCAAACTTAAGATGAAGATTCTGAACTGTTCCAGACAGTACACAGGTACTGTAAAACAGTGAACTTATCTGCATATTGCATTTAGCAGATTATGTGTTAATTAACATGATAATTAAATGTAGTAGTGTCCATTGACCACAAAAATATAACATTTGACTTGCCCAGGATTGATCTGATGAGAGCAAGCCACCATAATTATCACTATCTGGTTCTGTTATTGTTGTTGTATTATCGATTTAATTAGCATAATTGTGTTAATAATTTTGTTAATTGGCATCTTAATTGGCGTGGGCTGTGTCCATGAATAGCTATTGTGACGCTTCTGCATAGTAGCCACGTGCGGGCATGCGCGCGCGTCGGCTGCCCAGCCGTTTAGAAACCGGCTGGTGGCAGCCGGCCGGCCGGCTTTTCCTTAGTATATATCCTACGACAATGTAACTAATGTCAGGGATATTCTTATGTTGTTTCACAGCTTGTAGCTGCCCTTATTCTTAACCAACGCATCTTAGTATATTTTATTCTCGATAGTTGATTGTTTCATTATAATATATAAGATGTAAGTCTAGTGAGAATGGGAGGAGACGAGCGGGAGAGAGAGACCGGCTGGGGGACGTTGCTTCGCGCGGAGAGTCCAGCTTGGGACGAGCCTGATGTTGCCATATGCATTTGATTGCAACGTTAGGCTTAGTTTTGACTCACGCACGGGGTAGACGATTTTGACCCGGCAACTGTGTTGAGAGTTGCCAAGCCTGGGATGTATTCTGCATGCCTAGGGTGGGGTCCAGACAGATTCAAGACTCAGAGCTCACCTCACTGTCGTACCCTTCGGACCCCCTTGATATCTATCCCTCTCAACCCCACTTAGAAACTTTCTCTCTTACTTTGTATACCTTCCTTCCACTACTTCACCAATCTATTTAATTATCCCATCCCCTTGATAGACCTTATATCTATTATTGTATTAACGACGAGCTCTCAGATAACTAGATAGGATTTTGGGCCTTATGCAGAGATGTAATTGTTAATGAGACCTAGGAAGCTTTTTTGTTGTCTCATATTTGGTGGTTTCATGCTTGCTAGTGTGTTCTTGTGTCAGGTTAGCAGGGGCTAGACCGGAGGGGAGGCTTTTTGCGATCCTTTAAGTAAAGTCTGCTGGTGCGAGTCCTGTGGACCCGCACAACTTTACTAGGATACCCGTGGGAGTCTGGGGGCATTTTCTTGTCTGTGTCTCTGTGTGTCTAGTGTTGTGTTGTGTGAGGGCCCTTGCCTAGTCCACTCAGCACTGCGCTAGCACGTCCTGCTTTTGTTTTAGGGTCGCCAGGAGGGAGTCAGATACTTGCGATCTGAGTCTCTCAAGAGAGCACCCTTTCAATTAGAGTAATTTGGCGCACAGACTTGGGAACGTCCCTAGGCTAGAGCAGGTGGCTCAGCCCGGGTATCCGAAGCCTATATCCTTCCGGCTAGACCTCTGCCACCTGGCAGATTAACAGTTAGGGGTTTATCATCTCTGTATGCTTGTTATTGTGCCACAGTTTACCGTTTTTGTGAGCATTGTGAGTCAGGGTGTGGCTTAGAGACTCTGTCTGAGCAGGCTTGCCTGACTAAGAGTGAGAAGCACACCTGTATGTGGTTATGTTGCGAGTTGCTACCTTTATTTAATTATACCTATGCCATTATACACTGTATGGCCTATCACTAGTATTTATTCCTGCTTATGAGTTAAGAGTTCTCTAAATCCGTAACGTACTTTCTTTGCTAAGCATCAGATCCTACAGTAGCCGCATGCAGTTTAGAAACCCGCATCTTGTCTACCGGTACGATGTTTTGAGGACTGTTTGCTTTCACCTTCTTTCACGCAGGGAAGATTAGTTGTATTAATTAACGTAACGTTAAATGTACTTTCTTCTAGTTTGTTATTAAATTGTTTCTGCAATTTAATTCCGTTATCTATCTTTTCCTTGAAGCTTTAAGTCAACTTAATTGTGTGATCTTTTATATAGCCTGCTTGACTATCAGCAGTCTATAGTGCGTGCACCCTGTAACCGAGTCATAGGATACCTCGTTGTCCAGGCAGGACTCTTGACGGTTTAGGGTGGTTTGTTGCCTGGGTTTATAGATAAGGGTTGGATCTAGCGTTTTCCGTTGTTGCTTGTTGCCGCATACCTAGTCCAATAGAAAGAGCCCAGTGTTTATATATCCCAGGACGTATCACTATTGACAGACAGAGGAAGAAGGTCAGATAACATTTACACAACTTAAATTAATCTAGCCTATTCACAAGGAATGTCAGCATTTGATGCCTGATCATGGGTTTCCTTGTCGCCATTTCATCTGCAATTAGCCTAAATATGTTAATTAATATCAGCAGCATCTCCCAAAATGTGACTAAGAGCTATCTGGCATGTCTTGATTCAAAACATTCAATAAACATTCACTAAAACCTTCAGCAGCAAACTTTATCTAACTTATGTGTGTCTTTTGGGTGTCTGCTGGTGGCCATTTTGGAAAATGGCCACCACGGCCGCCAGGGGCCAGTTGGGCGATAGCTCCACATCCAAATTTGTTCATAATATATTGGTCTACCTCTGTATCAAAATTGGTGCTTTTATCAAAAAATGCACAATAGGTTAGCTTACCCGCTGTACTGTATCTCTGTCTCTCTCTTTCTCTCTGTCTCTCTCTCTCTCAAGTGTCGTCAAAAGTCAAATTATATGTAGTAAGAGCAGGGAAATGTAACACAGAAGAGAGACGGGTCACGATATCTATCTATCTATCAATCTATTGCCGGATGCTTTACTCCGTTTTATGAGTTTGGCCACACATAAAATGCCCCCCAGCGGACTTGTCCCTGTCAAAAGGACAACCCGTCCTATTTTATCCAAGGACTTACAGGATTGACCACTCAACTTAGGGTCCATCCGAATCCGAGGCCATCTATGCATATTGTATTATGTTAGTGGTGGGTGGCTAGTCCATCCACCAAATTATTTCACCTTTAGGTTAGCAGTAGGGATTTGTATAAGATTTACTACCCTAAGCGGGTTGCTGACCAAATCGGGCGAGTCCTATCTACGTGGGTTATCTCCCTTAGATTAGTCTGCCGACCAAGATTGACGAGACCCATCCACCCGATTGGCGATATTTTTCATAACATCGAGAAAGTAATTTAAGTATATTTGTAAAACTCGATAAAAGCATATCATACAATTATTAAGAGAACCAGAACGAAGTATAAACCACAAATAAATGTTATTAGTAAGATGAGATTTGCTTGTCAGTAGAAGAAAGGAGAGGTATATTTTGAAGAACAAGCTTAGGCTGCAACAGTAATGGGTATAAATATACAGTAGCTGAGTAGGGAACCAAGTATAGTCGACGTTTCGCTGTAAAAGGCTTCGCGGCGAAACACTGAATACACTTGGGTCCTTATGATGCTATTGTGCCCTTACCCACGAGTGGTATAGTAATTGAAGAGCAAATTATAAAGAGAGGCCCAGTTTTGAGGAAAGAATGAGACGCTGTTAGTTTGAATTTAAGTAAATATAAAACTATGAAAATAAAATGCATTCAGAATATATACCGTATATATATATATATATATATATATATATATATATATATATATATATATATATATATATATATACAGTATATATATATATATTTATAGACAGATAGATAGATAGATATAGATATAGATAGATATCATGAGATACTGTTCTGACCAAACTTCACGGGAGAAAAATGAGGGTATGAACAAGACAAATGGTGTCAATATAAGGGAGAGTGCCCTACTGGGAGTGGAGGGAGATAGGCCATAGACGGGGGCATCACACGAACGGCATTATCGGCAAGGTTTTATGGTCAACATTATTTTCCGGCAAGTTTTCTGGGTTTGTGTGCGTGTGTATCGTAAACTAGACTGAAGACAGATTAAGTGGGGGGGGGGGGGGGATGGGGCGGTTATTTTGTATTTAGTTACTTTTTTATCAACTCTGCGTAAGCAGAGTGGTATCACCACCCGTATAGTGGTACATGCTGGCCGAAATGTCTGTCTGTCTGTCTGGAAACTCCTCCTAGACCGTTCGACGGATTTTCACCAAACTTCACACAAACATTCGGTGCGTGAATGCGACGGCAATTAAAAATTTTTTTTTTGAATTTGTGCAATGATTTTGATTTTAGGTTAACACAATGGTTTTGCCCCCCCCCCCTTCCCTCAGCCCTCCACCAGCCCCCCCCCCCCCCCCCCCATCAATGATGATGGCGTTCTGGGTGAGAAAACAATTCGCCCCGCATTTAATAGGTTAAGTTAGTTTAGTTGACATTATAAGCGATTGTAGTAATAGTAGGTGACCCATCGCAGAGTTGGGTATGCCGTTATGATTTTGGGTAAAACGGTACGTCTACTTTATACATAATGTAGTGTTTTTAATTCCCTTTCCAATAGTATATACACCATTCCTATAGGTCCAATAATACATTTATCAACTCTGCATAAGCAGAGTGGTATCACCCCCCGTATAGTGGTACAGTTGGGCAAAGTTCCAGCTGACCTACCCTCGCTCTGGGGCTCGCAGAATTATCTGGCAATACTGGTGTAGGAAGGAGGTGCGTCTTACAAAGATTAGGATTGGTTGATCTGATTTCGGCTATATCATCAACTCTGCGTAAGCAGAGTGGTATTGCACCCCGTATAGTGGTACTTGCAAACCGAAATGTCTGTCTGTCTGTCCGTCCGAGAACTCCTCCTAGACCGTTTGACGGATGTTCACTAAACTTCATACGTGAATTCGACGGTAATTAAAAAAAGTGTTTTTGAATTTGTGCAATAGTTATGATCTTAGGTCCAAAAAAAAGGTTTTGACCCCCGCCCCCCACAACCAGCCCTCCCCCCCCCCCCCACCCCCCCCCCTCAACCAGCCCCCCTTCATGACCCCCCCCCCCCCCCCCCTGTACCTATTCCCTCTGTGTGTGTGTGTGCTCCGTAGGGGCACCCACACACAGAAATCCACACATCATACACATGTCTCAGATGTGATGATAATGGTGAGACGTCTGTCTGTCTTTCCTAGTCTTGTAGTTGTAGTGACGATGACAGCAGTGATGATGATGGTAGTGATGATGATGACAGTACTGGATATGATGGTAACAGTACTAGTAGTAGTGATGATGGTCCTATTAGTAGTCATGATGGTGACAAGCAATGATGATAGTTGTAGTGATAATGATAACAGTAGTGATGGTGACAGTATTAGTGATGATGGTGAGTAGTAGTGATGATGGTGAAAGTTGTAGTGATGATGACAGTAGTAGTGATAATGAGAGTAGTAGTTATGATGGTAAGAGTAGTAGTGATGACTATAATAGTAGTAGTGTTGATGATAGTAATGGTGAAAGTGACTAGTAGTGAAGATGGTGACCCATCGCAGGGTTGGGTATGCCGCTTTGATTTTGGGCAAAATGGCACGTCTACATTATCAACTCTGCAGAGTGGTATCGCCCCCCGCATAGTGGTACTTGCCGGTCGGAATATCTATCTGTCTGTCTGTCTGTCTGCCCGTCCGAGAACTCCTCCTAGCTAGACCGTTCGACGGATTTTCACACAAACTTCTAACGAACATTCGGTGCGGGAATGCGACGGTCAGTCAATAAAGATGTTTTGAATTTGTGCAATAGTTATGAATTTAGGTCTAAAAATTTGGGATTCTGAACGTGAGCGAGATAGATCACCAAGAAGAGCAGTCAGGGAAGATGTCACGATGAGAGATTCTGAACGTGAGAGAGATAGAGAAGCAAGAAGAGCAGTTAGGGAAGATGTCACGATAAGGGATTCTGAATGTGAGAGAGATAGAGAAGCAAGAAGAGCAGTCAGGGAAGATGTCACGATGAGGGATTCTGAACGTGAGAGAGATCGAAAAGTTAAAAGACAGCCTCGAGATAGACTCGGAAGGATAAGAAATGTCATTAATACTCCTACTCCGAAGACCCTCACTGATATTAGAAGTGAACTATTTGAACATCTGTCATAAAATGACTTTGAGTGTAATCTTTTTGCTGATAACCCATTGTTGTCTGCAGGTAAGACAATATTTCACGAGTTGGAGAAACAATCATGGCAATCATGTATAAACTGTCATGAAAACTACATTTGCATTGACATTAATTATCATAGAACATTCAAATGCTACCAGAAATGTCCAGAGCTCTTTAGTGATAGTAAGATCTTACTTCAGTATGTTTAGAACGATTATCACCTATTGAAAAATCTGCAATATCTCTCATTTGTCCTACAATATCCGTTTACAAAATGGGATCATCTTTTTCATCTAAAGGTCATACAATAAGTTTTAATAGGATGTCACCAATTTGGCCAGCACATTGCCGCGTTTGCCTAAGGACTTACCATATATTGTAATCAAGAGTCCGAATGAATTGCTAAAAGATAAAACATTCCAGGTAAATCGTGCCAATGTGATCGAAGCACTACAGTACCTCAAAGTCAATAATGAGGACTACCATCATATAGAAATTTCTTTAGAACATGCTGACGAATACCCTGAAGATGTGATCATTCAGAACATTCCATAAGTTGACCCTGCTCTCCTAAAAATTGCACCATAAAATCCTAATGTTCCCAATGAGGACTCACTATTTGAAGAAGCTTCCACTATAGCAATGGCTTGACCTAAACATTCTGTACTTGAGAACATAATTTTAGCGTGCTATGCATCCAGAGTTATCGCACCAAAATTAACATTCAACGCCAATAAGCATTCCATGGCCAGCAAGGTAAAATCCAGCTTCAGAGTGTATATCTGGTTACTTTAGCAAATCTTTCCCCGATCTCTTTCCAGATGGTATGGGTGACATTACTAAGCCCAGGATTGGTAAAAATCCATCCAAGTAGTAGTATTTTAACCCTTAATTGGCGGCGCGCAACTTATGTCGTGTGAAATAAATATGGACTAAGTGGCGGTTCACAACTTATGTCGTGTGCCATTTTCACCACGTAATGTTGCTGAGAGAGAGAGAGATGAGTGGTGGGAGGAGCGTAGCAAGTGTATGACTGCTCCAGACCACCGTGGTGGACCTACTGACATGAATCCCACCCTCCTCCACCCTCTCGCCCTCGCTACACAGGGAATTATGTAGGGAAAGTACCTAATTACATGGTTTTTGCACTCGTGTTGCGCGATCGTTGCAAGAGAACCAGTGGTCGTACAAGGATGGTTGGGGTGTCATTGGAAAGCTCTGTTTATGCCCTTTCAGGGATAGATACTTGTTTTACGCTCTGGGGCTTATTTAGGCATGAAAATGATCACGTAAACAACCCTATTTAGGGTAAAATCACCCCGCTGGGCGTTACGGTCAAATAGACCACCTAGCCCGCTAAATAAGGGTTAAGCATCTATTTCGTTTAAACCGGTCATTTGTTAAACATCATTCATTTACTTTTGTGGCCACTAACATGTTACGAAGGCATGCTGCTTTAACCCGAGGAAGTGTTTTTGCTAAGAAATGTGCTGGCGACCTATCTATGGTTGAGATGCGCAGCGCTGTAGATGAAGGTAATACTAGTTTAATAAACAAACTACTATATTTTGCTGCTCCCATTCCTGGTACCAGGCAATACATGAGATTCATGTCTGACCAAGCAGTTTCCTTGGTCAAGTTTGTTAGAATAAGTAGCCAAGATTAGGACATGTTTACTTTTTATTCTGACCTTTTCAGCTGCAGATCTTCACTGGGATGATCTACATCACCTTTTACCAGGGTCTGAAAAATACCTTCATAAGACCATTGTTAAATGTCTTGAAGATGTTCCAGAGGAGGAACGATCTTAGTGTATTGAAGCAACACAAGACCACCTGTTAAGATCGAAAGCTTTGCGAGATAATGCAGACTTAGTCAATTGGTATTTTTATCATCGATTGCATATCTTGCTGAAACATGTTCTACCGATTATTGGTATTGCAGATTATATTATTAGATATGAAGTCCAATCACGAGGTACAATTCATGCTCATCTTCTTTTGAGGGTGCAAGGTGGTCCTTCAAATTATGACCTTAATAATGCCTACAAGGATGTTTAAAAACTCCCTGATGTCAGTAAAATAGCCACTATCCAAGCCTAAAACACTATAATTAGATATTCCACTAAAGTACTTGGACTATCTGCATTTCATCCTAATCCCAATCCAGTGATTGGCCTGCCCCCTATGGCATGAATATCCACAGGCCATTGACAATAATTTTGAAACAAAGGTTCCTAGACTTGTACAGTTACTCACATGTTAAAGAAAGGTACGAGTATCTAATCAACAGAACCATGCTTCATCATTGTAAGCTTGGGTATTGCTTAAAACAGTGTTTCTTAACCTTTTTAAGTGCTCGGACCCCTTGTGCTTCCATAATATTTTCCCGTACCCCCTGTCTAAAATGACTTATTATAATTGACGATGATGAAGATGAATTTATTATACTGGCCTGCTGGGAAAAGCACTGATTAGGCCAGTGAGGAGTGAAGTGGAGAAGAGCAGTGGGGATGGGATAGAAGGGACTTGATAATTGAAATCTTAATAATTGATTTGAAATATTGGTCAATATTTGTATCTTTATCACACTACAACACCACATTAAAACACCACTTTGTTGTAATATATATACCTTACAAACCCCACACTGCAACAGTACAAACCTGTTCCTCCGAAGCCCAGAACACAACTGACCAATGTCCAACTTCTGAGCTAAGCAACACTGCATCAACTCCAGTCATAACTGAACACGTATTATACGAATACAACTGACGACGTATGAAACACGTTAAGTCTAAAACCCGTAAGTATAAGTCAGGTAACAATTATACACATATAATTACATCATAGTTTTGAGTTAGAAAACGGTAAAGAATTTAAAATAAACACTACCTCAAAAATAATAATACTTGTAATTATAATAATTTTAATTATTCATGACTTGAAACATTTATTATGTATTATTTTATTTATAATTATTGTGTTAATGTAAGTACTATGCAGCATTGAATTTGACACCATGTCTCGTACCCCCTGCTTCGATGTTTCGTACCCCCAGGGGGTACACGTACCCCCGGTTAAGAACCACTGGCTTAAAACAAGCAAGGCATGATCAAAATGGCCAATTACTCTGTCGCTTTGGTTTTCCAATGGATCTATTTGGTTTTATTGAGCATTTTTCTCCTGATGGTACGAGATTAGATAGCTTACACAGAACAGAGGAAGCCCCAAGTGGTGCAGAGTTTGTAGGATCTCCGCTAAAAATGTTACACAATCATCGAGCACTTGTGCACCATGTACCAGAATTACTTGTTGTATGGGGTGCCAATATAGAAGGTCAACCTGTCTAATCATATGCTCAGGTCATCAGGTACCTTTTAAAGTACATGATGGAAGATGAGCCAAATAGTTCTACATTCTCTGCAGTGTGCAAGGCAGTTGTCGGTGACGCTAAGGATGAGGAACCAGTACGTAAGGCTTTCTAAAAAATACTTATGAAAACTGTTGGTGAACATGATCTTTCATAACAGGAATGTCACCACATTTTGAATGGTTTAGATTTTGTCGAGTTCAGCCGACCGTTTGTTTCAGTTAATGTAATTGGCACTCAGAGAGTATGAACTCCTACATCTGAGAATGATACTAGTCGGGCAACTGCATGTAGCTGGGCAGATATATACTGGAATCGAGAATCAGACCCACATTATCAACATGCATTGGAGAGGTATCGTGAAGGACTAGAGCATAAAGATCCAGCTAAAATCTCTCTTTATGATTTCGCATCATAGTATACCAAATCATGGAAACTCTCTAGTGAAGTAAAAGTCTCTCACATCACACCAAATGTCCATGTCATCCCTGCAAAAAGAGGAAAATATGAGTCAAGGTATATTCTCTTTCTCAAAAGTATTTTGTTAGTCTTCAAAGCAGGTACCACATTTAATGACATCAACAGCATGACTAAAGATGTACTTGAAGTGGAGGTTTCATCCTTTTGTTCAATACCAGATTGTCCTAAGGTGATCAGAGATGAGTATCTTGTAAGTCAGTCTGCTGACGAACCTACTCCTGAGGATCAATGAGAATGTGAAATTACTGAGCCTGATCTATTAGTTGATCATGAGCCTGTACATGAAGATATTGTGCAGGATGGCTGGATGGAAGCCCTCAGACCGATTCATACAGAGGCAGAGGTGTATGATGAGGATGAATAGAATTATAATGTAGAGTTTCAGGTCTAGGCTAGTGACATGGACTGGACTGAGGATGCTAGAAAGTTAGAGCTAACTCCTGAAGACATTCATTATATACCAAAGTGGTTAGAAGAAACAAAGCAGACGTATACTACATAGAGACCTGATGAAGAATTGGGAGGGCTTCCATAGGAATTGAATTTCAAAAAATGTTGTGCCTTTGCCATTGTCAAACATTTTGCATAGCAGTCATATGTGCAAGGACTGGCGAATGTTTCTCAGGTTGTACTTAATATATCTGGAGCTGCTGGTACAGGAAAGATTTTCTGGCTCAACACAGTAAAACGCTATGCCTCGACTGTGTTTACTTCTGGTTTTGTCACAGCAGCAGCTCCTTCTGGTACATCTGCTTATCTCATTGGTGGTGAGAACTCTTCACAGTTTACTGTACCTGCCAGTTTGGGAAGAGTAAGCTTGAGCCTTTCCAAAGTGATAGATAATAAGTGCTTCAGCAGAGGTTTAAACATGTTGGTATTTTAGTAATTGTTGAAAAGTCAATGATTGGCTAGGATGTTTTTCTCCAAGTTAATCAAAGACTGCAGGAAGCTAGGTCACATAATTGTCGGTTGCCATTTGGCGGTATGTCCATAATCCTGCTTGGTGACTGGAAACAACTACCTCCCGTCTGTGATTCCTCACTCTATAATGACAAAGTTGGGAAACCAATGGGTTACAATTTATATTGTCTTTTTCAAGACACTATCATATTTGATTAGATTCAGCGACAAGAGGGAGATTGTCAGAAGCCATTAGGGAAGAACTTCAACGCCTAGGTGAAAGTAGTTTATTATCATTGACTGGAATAAGTGGCGGGCACGATCTATAGATTTATTGCCACTCGATGAAAGGCACCACTTCTTAGAGAATGCTATCTATGCATGTGCTTTAAAAAGGGATATGATTGAGCACAACATTCGTAAAGTTAAGAACAATGCTGAGCCTGTTGCTGAGACTTCTCCCAAGGGAGTCGTAAATGAGTCAGCAGAGAGAGCATGTGGCCTATTAGGAAGTACCATCCTTAGCAGAAAAACAGTGTTCAGACTTACATCCAACCTCTGGACTAAAGCTGGCCTCACTAACGGTGCTGTTGGAGTAGTACATTCCATTATTTATGATGACAATGTGAAGCCTCCATCTCTCCCCATTGCTGTCATTGCTATTTTCAGTGATTACATAGGCCCTTTTTATATACCTAACATTCCAAAATCAGTGCCCATATGTCCAGTGACGAGAGATTGGATGAATAATAAGGGTCACTGTTTAAAAGTTATGCTTCCATTAATCCTTGGTTATGCTCTCTCTATCCACAAGCTGCAAGGATCAACTTGTGACAAAGTCATCCTCAACCCAGGAGAAAAGGAATTTGCCAGCGGTCTGCTTCTTGTCGGAGCATCCAGAACGAAAACTTACGAAGGGCTTGCATTTAATCCAGTCCCAAACTTTGAGCGATTTGAGCAAATCCGAAAATCTAAATCTATGAAGCTGAGGCTATACGAGGAGGCAAGATCGGTAGGTCTTTAGAAAGAAACTATATAAAAGCATGCAAGTATCATAATTAAGTATGGTAATGAAAGTAATAGATAGCTGGGTGCTGATCTATCTTCATACCAAATAGTATGAACAGAAGCGGTCTGCTACTGGTTGGAGCATCCTGAACAAAAATTTACGGAGGGCTTGAATTTAATCCATTCCCAAACTTTGAGTGCCATCACACCAACCTATAGAACCTTCAATCGATCAACGATATGGAGAGAAAAAAATAAAGTAGACGTGCCACTTTGTTTAATAATGCAATATAATAATTATGTCTAATACGGTAACTCCATCGCAGAGTTGGGTATGCCGTTTTGATTTTGGGCGAAACGGCACGTCTACTTTATTGTTAGAACATATACTAAACAAGGGAAAGTAAGCCTATCTCAAATAGAAATGCATACATCACTATGTATGATCCTGAACATTCACCCAAAGTTCGTAGATTTGCTTAAATATTAAAGTTATTATATCCACTGATTGGCAACTACACCAGTAGTGCCAGCTAATTCTGCGAGCCCCAGAGCGAGGGTGGGTCAGCTGGAACTTTGACCAACGGTACATGCCGGCCGAAATGTCTGTCTGTCTGTCTGTCTGTCTGTCCGAAAACTCCTCCTAGACCGTTCGACAGATTTTCACCAAACTTCACACCAACATTCGGTGCGTGAATGCGACGGTAATTAAACCAAGATTTTTTGAATTTGTGCAATAGTTATGATTTTAGGGCAAAGAATCGTTCCCCTCCCCCCCCTCCCCCCCCCCCCCCCCCCTCTCACCTCCGGAGCCCCACCCAGCAATGATGGCGTGTTGTGTGTGTGTGTACCCTGTAGGGGCTCACACACACAACGCCGTCATTTTGTGGCCGAAAACAACTCGCCCCGCATCTGTCATGTTAAGTTAGGTTATGGAGCGACCTTGGTGACCCTGGTCGTCGTCGTCATCATTGTTGTCGTCGTCATCCGTCTGTCTCGGAACTCCTCCTAGACCGTTGGACGGATTTTCACCAAATTTATTTTGGGTAAAACCATATTTTGGACCTAAAATCATAACTATTGCATAAATTCAAAACCAATTTTTTGACTGACGTTCGCATTCACGCAACAAATGTTTGTTCGAAATTTGGTGAAAATCCGTCCAACGGTCTAGGAGGAGTTTAGAGACAGACGGACAACGACGACGACAGATTTATTTTTTGTGTGGTACCCACTATACGGGGGGCGATACCAAACTCTGCTTACGCAGAGTTGATCAACTAAGTCTGCATTATCTCACAAAGCTTTCGATCTTAACAGGTGGTCTTGTGTTGCTTCAATACACTAAGATCGTTCCTCCTCTGGAACATCTTCAAGACATTTAACAATGGTCTTATGAAGGTATTTTTCAGACCCTGGTAAAAGGCGATGTAGATCATCCCAGTGAAGATCTGCAGCTGAAAAGGTCAGAACAAAAGTAAACTTGTCCTAATCTTGGCTACTTATTCTAACAAACTTGACCAAGGAAACTGCCTGGTCAGACATGAATCTCATGCATTGCCTGGTACCAGGAATGGGAGCAGCAAAAAATAGTAGTTTGTTTATTAAACTAGTATTACCTTCATCTACAGCTTTGCGCATCTCAACCATAGATGACAGTACTTGTGATGATTGTGGCAGTTGTAGTGATGATGGCAGTTGTAGTGATGATGGCAGTAGTAATGATTATGTTGATTGTGATTGATGATGGTATTAGTAGTGATGATGGTAACCCATCGCAGAGTTGGGTATGCCGTTTTGATTTTGGGCAAAACGGCACGTCTACTTTATTATCACTACAACTATTATCAACTCTGCGTAAGCAGAGTTTGGTATCGCCCCCCCGTATAGTGGGTACCACACAAAAAAAATGTCTGTCGTCGTCGTCGTCGTCCGTCTGTCTCGGAACTCCTCCTAGACCGTTGGACGGATTTTCACCAAATTTCACACGAACATTTGTTGCGTGAATGCGAACGTCAGTCAAAAAAGATTTTTTGAATTTATGCAATAGTTATGATTTTCGGTTGGGGCTGTTGGGGGGGGGGGACAATTTTTTGGACCTAAGATCATAACTATTGCACAAAGTCAAAACTAAAAATGTAATTACTGTCGAATTCACGCACCGAAGGTTCGTGTAAAGTTTGGTGAAAATCCGTTGAATGGTCTAGGAGGAGTTCTCGGACAAACGGACAGACAGACAGACATTTTGGTTTGCATGTACCACTATACGGGGGGCGATACCACTCTGCTTACGCAGAGTTGATAACTTTAATATTAAGCAAATCTACGAACTTTGGGTGAATGTTCAGGATCATACATAGCGATGTATGCATTTCTATTTGAGATAGGCTTACTTTCCCTTGTTTAGTATTATGTTCTAACAATAAAGTAGACGTGCCGTTTTGTCCAAAATCAAAATGTAATAACCAACTCTGCGATGGGTTACCATCATCACTACTAATACCATCATCAATTACAATCACCATCATCACTACTACTGCCATCATCACTACAACTGCCACAATCATCACGACTACTGTCATCATCACTACTACAATTACAATCATCACTACTACTCTCACCATCATCACTACTACTGTCACCATTGTCACTACCATCTTAATCACTACTAGCATTGATACTACAACTATCAACCAGCATTACTACTATCATAACCACCATCTTACACTCATCATTACTACTGTTAATATCATCACTACTACTATAACCATCATCATTACTACTGTCACAAGTATTACCATCATGTATCCTACTGTCACCATCATCACTACTACTGCCATCATCACCATTACTATGGTGAAACCATATTTTTGACCTAAAATCATAACTATTGCATAAATTCAAAAAATATTTTTTGACTGACGTTCGCATTCACGCAACAAATGTTCGTGTGAAACTTGGTGAAAATCCGTCCAACGGTCTAGGAGGAGTTCCGAGACAGACGGACGACGAGGACGACGACAACGACAACGACAACAATGACAACGACAACGACGACGACAGACATCTTTTTCGTGTGGTACCCACTATACGGGGGGGGGGGGGGGGGGGGGGGGTACCAAACTCTGCTAAAGCAAGGTCCACACATTGGCGAGTCGGAGCGCAACTCCAACGCGAGTGATGACATTTTTGCACTCGCCAATGATTATCCCAAATTCGCCGACACTCGCCGACACTCGCACAGACTCGCGTGGACTCGCGGTGGACCGCGTAGACTCGCGAACGCGGCCAAAATTAGTGTACAGACACAAAAATTGGAGAGTCAAGTGGGAGTAGGACGCCAACTCGCATAGAGTCGCGTAGACTCGCGTAAACTCGCGTAGACTCGCGTAAACTCCTGTAGACTCGTGTGACACTCATGTAGACTCGCGTGACAGTCACGTTGTACTATTTAGAAATTTAATGATCGCGAGTCTACATGAGTGTCACGAGAGTCTACATGAGTGTCACACGAGTCTACATGAGTGTCACAGGAGTCTGTTTATATTATCAACACAAATCGTAGCAGCGAAACGACTGCACCTATGGCTTTCATATTTTTACCACATGTACCTTACCCTTTTGGCAACCCACAAAAAAAATCCCAAATTCCTCCTCCCACACACTCGCTGACTGTCGGTCCCGTCAGAAGGAAAAAAAAAGGAAAATCTGTGGCGGCGAAACGACTGCACCAATCGGTTCCATATTTGTGTGACAAGTCCCTTACCCTACTGCCTTCCCCCCACCACACCCCCAACCGCCTCCCACCACCCACTTCCAGCGTATCCGTACGAAGATAAGGAAAAAAAGGAAAATCTGTGGCGGCGAAACGACTTCACCAATCGGTTCCATATTTGTGTGACAAGTCCCTTACCCTTCTGCCTTCCCCCCACCACACCCCCAACCGCCTCCCACCACTCAATTCCAGCGTATCCGTATCCGTACGAAGATAAGGACAAAAAGGAAAATCCGTGGTTGCGAAACTACCTTACCAATCGGCTTCATATTTGTAACATAGTCAATTACGCTTCTACCTTCCCCACACCACCCTCCCACCACCCTCCTACCCATACATAATAATAATGATGTGGAATATATGCAAAGGATAATTATATGATGACAAATAATAATATACAGATTGATATCCAACATGAAATATAAATAAATACAAGATATAAATTAAATAGAATATACACTCCTGTTAACTTCCTGTAGACTCGCGTTCATCTCCTGTAAACACGTGTAAACTCATGTGACACTCATGTAGACTCTTGTAGACTCGCACTATTCGTACCCTGGAATTTGACCGTTATTTTTCAAATTTTGGCGGTGCGTGTTGGGGTCGTGTTAAACTCGCGTAAACTTGTGTAAACTCGTGTAAACTCATGTAAACTCGTGTAAACTTGTGTTAAATTCGTGTTCTATGCGTGTTTACTCGCATCAGCTGCTACTCGCGTTGGGTTCGGGCTCCATCAACGGCGACTTGCGGCGAGTGTGACTCGCGTTGGCCTCACGCTCCGACTCGCCTATGTGTGAACCTACCTTTACGCAGAGTTGATGAATCGACCAATAACCTTACTGTTATGTTTACATTGAAAAAAAAAATCATAAATCTTCCCTCACCAACCAACACAACCACACACCTCCCCAATTAATTACACGCCTGCCTAATGTTTCCCCGGGGAGAGGATTCCGGAAAAAATGGTTCTTTAATTATGAGGTATGAGAGGGTCGAGGTGCCCACATCTCATTACTCGCACAATACCGGGGCTGATTACTGTATTTATTGCTTTTATTCAGTTATACCAACCACTAACTTTACTTTTATTACTTTATTTGTTGCTTCCATTCAGTTATACCTGTGTTGATGGTTTAGGTGCTTATATGTTCTGGGTGAGGGGTCCCGAGTTCGAATCCCGGGAGGACCATATATGCTTTCATTAGTTTATTCAAGTACATTGGGGTTTGTAATGGAGGATTAATGTTAAGAACAGGGTGTTCCTTAAGGGGGGTCACCTGCTTTTCTTTATCTTTCTCTCCTTTTCTCTCTTTCTCTGGCTTGTATACTTTCGGCCCCATTCAGCCAACTGCTTTAAGACGTTTATCCCCATCCTGGTGTCGATTGTATGGAGAAATCCGGCTTCGCCGGAGACCTTTTTCTATCGAAAAATGTACAAATTTAGCTTGCTGTAAAACAAAGAAAATTATATATTATGCTGGCTCGCTACCGCTCGCCAAGAAAATATTGACACCTGGATGTGGGTAAACGTCTTAAAACAGTAGGCTGAATGGGGCCGAATGGATACATGCCAAAGAGAGAGGAAGAGAAAGTGAAAAAAGCCAGGTGGGTCCCCTTAAGACCTACCACCAACTTTACTTTTATTCCTTCTTGCTTCATATACTTTCATTCGACCCTCATTTTCTGTATCCTTTTAGTTTGATTAGTGTGTGCCTTGTAAAACATATGCATTCAAGGGGGCACACGTCAAAGAATATTAATACGTTAACCCCTTCTTTACCGGCGACGTCTTTTTTTTTTCTCTGGCTACTATTAGACGATTTTTTCCGTTTAAAAAGACCTCTAGCAATTAACAGACTTCGAACTATCTCACTTGACCATTTTTACTACTACAAATCTTTTAAACTGCACAACATCGTCTAAATAGAGCTAGATTAAACTGTAAAAGACATCGCCGGTACGGAAGGGGTTAAGGGGAGATGGGTAGTTTTTCTAGATCCCCTTCTCCCTCATGCTTAGCCCCATTAGTTTTGTAGATTGTTAAACCTTCAGACTCATTTCCTTGTCAATATTAAGACCTTTCGTCCTATTTAGTTGTCGATTTGTTTTCCTGGCGAACGATAGTGAGCCTGTAATTTTGGAAGAACCGGCCCCTACCGAAAAATGTACATATTAATCTAGAAGGGGGATCTAATGTATGTTTGTTTTTAAGTTTGATGGGGGTCTAGGGAGGAAACTAGAAAATAATTAATACATGAAAAAGTCGACCAAAAAATTAACCATCCACCCTTAAGATTACTATGTTAAAAGCTTAAACCAATTAAGGGAGCCCACCTCGCTTTTTTTCTCTTTCTCTCCCTCTCTCTTTGGCTTGTATCCATTCGGCCCCATTCAGCCTACTGTTTTAAGACGTTTACCCGCATCCAGGTGTCAATATTTTCCTGGCGAACGGTAGCGAGCCAGCATATATATATTTTTGTTTTGACATAATGCTAAATTTGTACATTTTTCGATATAAAAATGTCTCCAGCGAAGCCGGA
This sequence comes from Paralithodes platypus, assembly GCA_032716605.1. Classification (NCBI taxonomy): domain Eukaryota; kingdom Metazoa; phylum Arthropoda; class Malacostraca; order Decapoda; family Lithodidae; genus Paralithodes; species Paralithodes platypus. Next base: position 59,420,701 of record CM064492.1, read on the forward strand.
TTTCTCCATACAATGCTGGCTCGATATCGCTCGCCAGGAAGAAATTCGACACCTGGATGGGGATAAACGTCTGAAAACAGTTGGCTGAATGTAGCCGAATGGATACAAGCCAGGGAAAGAGAAAAAAGGAGAGAAAGATAAAAAAAAAAGCCGGTGGGCCCCCCTTAAGCGGCCTTTCTGTTCACCCTCTATGTTACAAATGACCATTCAATTTTAAAGTTTTCAAGTTTTGTTATGTGTATGAAAGAGACAAAAGGCAAAGCTGACTGTAAAAAGTGTCCCCTAAGTTAACAGATGGAATGAGAGCCAAATTCAAGGTACGTTTTAGAGTCAAAATGTCTCGTCACACGGAAGAGGAAGCAGTTTAATTCATACGATATGAGGGAAAGACAGATTGAGGGAGAGTTTCAGAGCTTGTATACTTGTTGAATAAAAAAATGGTTGGAAAAAATCGGTTCACTCTTGTGTTTTTTGAGAGTGATATGGTGATTCTTACAGTAAATTTCACCACCTTCGTTTTCATTTTGTATTCGTCTTCTTCACTCGTCTTCCTTATTCTTTTTCTCCTCCTCATTTATCTGGCATCCCTCACTGTTTTTGTTGTGTCTCCTCTCCCTCCTAGTCTTCGTCCTCCCTCCTCCTTTCTCCTTTCCTCCTCCTCTCCAATATCTTTTCTTTTCTTCTTATTTCTTCCTCGTTCTCCTACTTTTCGTCCCCCTCCTCTTTCTCCTGTCCCTTCTGCTTCTTCTTCTTCTGTGGTTGTGAGGGTACTGAATTTAAGGCTGTCATTCTCGGTGTTTTAGTATTTGATATCTCTCTTCGTAGATTTGGGTTTTCTCGAGTCTCAATCCTCTCTCTCTCTCGGCAAATAATTCAATGGGCGGTATTCAGATCAAAAGCGTCCATAAATAAACTGATTAAGACAAGACTCAGGTTCAGGTATACTCAGGATAAAAAAACATCCAAGTAACTTCCTTAAGGGGGCCCACCTCGTATTTTTTTGTTCTCCCTTTCTCTCTTGGTTGTATCCATTTGGCCCCTTTTAGCCTACTGTTTTAAGACATTTATCCCCATCCATGTGTTACTTTTTTCCTGGCGAGCAGAAGCGAGCCAGCACATTTTTAAAACTGTTTTTGATAGCAGGTTAAATTTGATTTTTTTTTATTGAGCAATTTCTCCGGCAAAGCCGGATTTTTCAATACAATTCTGGCTCGCTATCGCTCGCCAGGATGAAATCGACACCTGGATGGGGATCAAAATCTTAGAACAGTAGGCTAAATGGGGCCAAATGGATACAACCCAGAGAAAGAGATAAGAGGAGAGAAACAAAATGCATGTCACCCCCCCTTAACCATATATACTAACGTCCAAAGCCGGGAATTCCAGGTAACATAACACCATTGGCCTTTAACACTTTATGTACCAGCTACGTCCTGTGAATTATATTCTAGTCGTATTTAGACGATTTTGTGCAGTTTAAAAAGGATATATGGTAGCTCAAATGAGTATTTAAGATAGCGTGTAGCCTTTTCATGAGTAGACGTCTTTCCTAAACTGAATGAAATCGTCTAATAGTTGTCAGATTATAGAGAAAAGGACGTCACTGGTATTAAATGAGTTATGCGATGTCACACGTGAGTCTGTTAGGGTAATTGTTGCTTTATATTTCAGGGCACTTTTGCATTATTATCCGCAACTAGACTGACGATAGATGTTAAGGGGGGTCACCATTTTGTTTTTGTTTTATCTTTATCTCCTTTTCTCTCTTTCCCTGGCTTGTATCCATTCGGTCCCATTCAGCCAACTGTTTTAAGACGTTTATCCCCATCCAGGTGTCGATTTCTTCCTGGCGTACGATAGCGAGCCTGTATTGTAATGAGAAATCCGGCTTCGCCGGAGAAATGTTCTATCGAAAAATTTACAAATTTAGCTTGCTGTCAAAACAAAAATATATACAGTATATGCTGGCTCGCTACCGCTCGCCAGGAAAATATTGACACCTGGATGGGGGTAAGCGTCTTAAAACAGTAGGCTGAATGGGGCCAAATGGATACAAGCCAAAGAGAGAGGGAGATAAAGAGAAAAAAAGCGAGGTGGGCTCCCTTAATAGGACACGGAAATATGATAACAATTATATTCAGACCACATTGCCCGAAACAAAACAAATGAAGAAATAGTCGCTCGTCTGGTATTAGTCTACGTACGGTCAGAAACCGCAGTTTCTGAGATACCTGGATAGGGCCCGGACATTGGGAGCTTATTGTTTCTGAACGACAGCCCAGTATAACTATCACAGAGCCGCACACGTTTCGAACCAATAGATGCTTCACTCAGCCTGCCATGTAAAATTATTGTGCTGTTGTTATGCTACGATACGATTCATACTACAGAATCTGATATACAAATGACATAAATACCATTGTTTGTTATTCCCTCCTGTATCTACATTAACCACGGATTGCTATTAAAAAATTAAGAATGTAAAGAAACACTACTAAACCGCAGTGAATGGACAGGCTTTCGTTGTGTTTGTTATGTGTGCGTGTGTGTGTGTGAGATTCATCAGGCATCATCCACAGTAGTTACTATTAAACACATACCGGTACTCACATATAATTCATCCATTTTATATCATGCTATTAACATTGTTGCCCTGTGTAAACATTGCAATATATCAGATACTATAACACTAACATCGAGAAGGTATCTATAGCCATTGCTAAACGTAATACCACGATGCGATGCTTATATAGCCTTTACCCTTTAGCGTTATATACATTTTTTACTAAATTAATACCGAATATATAAACCTATCAGCGTCCGAAGCTTAACTTTGTGGTATTACATAATAACCCCCATATTTAACTACTGATAACTCATTGCCGTTTCACACCTGAATTTCATAACCAGATGATAACATGAATTAATTACATTGCATAGTTCGTTGTGTTGTATGTCATGAAGCAGACACTTCTGTTTTCAGTGTTTGTCACCTACTGTGTAACATTATGTCTATTACAACACACATTGGTTCACTAACACACACACACACACACACTCGACTAATCGTAACTAGCAATTCACGTCATAATTACCATCGTTACTTTACACAACAACTGTTTATTACACACCGATGCAAGGTAAACATTTACTCTGTAATATTGAATAGCCTCTTCTTCGAAATGAATACAAGTACTGTATGCATAACGTCGTCACTGGGAACAGAAATTAAGACCTCTCTCTGTGGGGTGGGGGACGAGAGAACGAACCTAAATTACTAAATTTCGTAACAGCCAATGAAACGTTTAAGGTTGCAACCCGAGCCATTCTCGTGGGGCAGCAATTTGGAAGTATTTATTTTATTTTTTTATTTCTTAAAACCTTTGGTAATGTTCATGTCCGTATTTACTGTAGACACGTAAGGGAATGTAATACAAATATTGTTGTCATGTGTATAGGCCCTATCCATAAATATATGAATGTGGATCATAGCATAGCAGCAGCATTATGATTTTACATGACAGACAGAGTGCAGGCATCTATTGGTTCGAAACGTGTGTTCATAGATAGGTATGCGGCCTCGTCATAGTTAAAGTGGGCTGTCGTCCAGAAACGATGGGCTCCACATGTCCGGGCCCTATCAAAGTGTCTCAGAAGAAAAGTGAGGAGTAGGGAGGAGAAAGGAGATGGGGGGTAGGAAGGAGAAAGGAGGGGGGGGTGGAGTGGAGAAAGGAGGGGGGAAATCGGAAGGAGAAAGGGGCGGGGAGTAGAGAGGAGAAAGGAGGTGGGGAGTAGAGGAGGAGAAAGGAGGTGGGTAGTAAAGAGGGAGAGAATAGGAAGGTGGGGGGTGGGGAGGAAGGGAGGCAAAGGTGAAAGATCTAAGTTATCATGCCACAGCAAAATGGATGAATAGGATCGTTTATCATCAACCCAATAATGGAAATAGTGTTAATCATGTTCAAATTATTATATTTTACTTAAAAAACACCTTGATATAATTGAATTACGAATGGCTTGGATATGTATTAGTGCTAATAGTAATTAAAGCTAATATCCACGAAGTAAACATCGTCATGATCAGACCACGTGACGTCACAGATTAGGCTCCGCCCCTTTAAACCCACCTGTGTCTCTTTCCGCCTCTGACTAACTTTTGAGGCGCACGTTTTCGTTTCCCTCTGTGTTCTTGTGTTATTTGCGGCGGGTTTGCAGTGTTTATCGGCTATCAGCGGCAACATCGGCGGCTCGTGAGGTGTCCGTGGGTCGCTGGAGTATCGGGAAGGACGTGGAGGGATGATCTGAGCCTAGAGATCGACGCCGTCAAGGACAAGGTAAAGTGAGTTGAGAATCTGGTTGCTCGCCGCCATCCTTATCGGCATCCTCTTCACTTTTGTTACACATCTTAATAACATCTATGTTACTTTATATATTATCGATATGATGGCAAAGCTTAATTATTTATGACTTCAATTGTTGATATCTCGAGATATTTTTGCAATGGATGGTAATTATATTATATAGATATTAAGTACCGGAAAGGTGGGACTTTTTTTTTTCTCGTTCTTCGTCGTTTACACCATGCACCAAAATGCATTTGATGTTGTTGGCACAATTTCACGGTATGGAAGGAATTATATTGATTTCTGTCATTGAATTATCCCATGAGTGAAAGAGTGAATGAATTATATATTAATGGACTAAGAATATGTTGGCGTACGTCAGAATTATTCGCGGCTCAAATGCATTTTCCCATAATAACATATTTTTTCCCACACATACCTACAGGATAGACACATGTACTGTATACAATATTGGATGTTCGTTCCTCAATCTTAATTACGTAAAATTGTATTCATTAGTACATAATATGAGGCCTAATATAATTGTCATACCCCATACAACACATCCTGCTACCTCGCATCCCACCATGCAACGCCCCGCAACACATTCCCCCAACCCCACCCAACAAAACATCACCCGACCCCGCAACACATTCCGCCATCTCATATCATATCTCATATATCCTACTGCTCAACACCCCGACACACAGTTTCCAACCCCGCAACACATTATCATACCTACACCCAACAACACACCACCATACCTACACCCAACAACACACACCAGACCTACACCCAACACACACCACCATACCTACACCCAACAACACACCACCAACCTACACCCACAACACATCACATACCTACATCCAACAACACATCACCATACCTACAACCAACAACACATCACCAGGACCTACACCCAACAACACACCACCATACCTACACCCAACAACACACCACCATACCTACACCCAACAACACACCACCAACCGACACCCAACACATCACCACCTACACCCAACACCACATCACCAGACCGACACCCACACAATCACCAACCTACACCCAACCCCACACCGACACCAACAACACACCACCACCTACACCCAACAACACACACAACCACACCCCACCATCACCATACTACCCAACAACACATCACCATAACTACACCCAACAACACATCACCAAACCACACCCAACAACACATCACATACCTACACCAACAACACCATCACCATACCTAGACAACAACACACCACCACCACACCCAAACACACACCATACACACTAACAACACATCACCATACCTACACCCAACAACACATCACCACACCTACACCCAACAACACCACCATACCGACACAACACAACCACCATACCTACAGCCAACAAAACACACCATAACTACCTACACAAAACACACCACCATACATACACCCAACAACACATCACCATACCTACATCCAACAACACACCACCATACCTACACCCAACAACACATCACCATACCTACATCCAACAACACACCACCATACATACACCCAACAACAAATCACCATACTACACCAACAACACCACCATACCTACACCCAACAACACATCACATACCTACATCCAACAACACACCACCATACCTACACCCAACAACACACACCATACCTACATCCAAAACACACCACCATACACACCCAAAAACACACCACCATACCTACACCAACAACACACCATACCTACACCAACAACACACCACCATACCTACACCCAACAACATACTACACCCAACAACTTCACCATACCACACCATACACCACTTCACCATACCACACCATACACCACTTCACCATACCACACCATACACCACTTCACCATACCACACCATACACCACTTCACCATACCACACCCAACAACACATCACCATACCTACACCAACAACACACCACCTACCTACACCCAACAACACAACACCATACCTACACCCAACAACACATCACCATACCTACACCCAACAACACAACACCATACCTACACCCAACAACACATCACCATACCTACACCTAACACACCACCATACCTACACCCAACAACACATCACCATACCTACACCCATCAACACATCACCATACCTACACCCAACAACACATCACCATACCTACACCCAACAACACATCACCATACCTACACCCAACAACACATCACCATACCTACACCTATTAACACATCACCATACCTACCCCTATTAACACATCACCATACCTACACCCAACAACACATCACCATACCTACACCCAACAACACATCACCATACCTACACCCAACAACACACCACCATACCTACACCCACAAACACACCACCATACCTACACCCAACAACACATCACCATACCTACATCCAACAACACACCACCATACCTACACCCAACAACACACCACCATACCTACACCTAACAACACACCACCATACCTACACCTAACAACACATCACCATACCTACACCCAACAACACATCACCATACCTACACCCAACAACACATCACCATACCTACACCTAACAACACATCACCATACCTACACCCAACAACACACCACCATATCTACACCCAACAACACATCACCATACCTGCACCCAACAACACATCACCATACCTACACCCAACAACACACCACCATACCTACACCCAACAACACACCACCATACCTACACCCAACAACACACCACCATACCTACAACCAACAACACATCACCATACCTACACCCAACAACACATCACCATACCGACACGCAACAACAACCATCACCTACACCTAACAACACATCACCATACCTACACCCATCAACACACGACCATACCTATACCCAACAACACATGACCATACCTACAACCAACAACACATCACCATACCTACACCTATTAACACATCACCATACCTACACCCAACAACACATCACCATACCTACACCCAACAACACATCACCATACCTACACCCAACAACACACCACCATACCTACACCCACAAACACACCACCATACCTACACCCAACAACACATCACCATACCTACATCCAACAACACACCACCATACCTACACCCAACAACACACCACCATACCTACACCTAACAACACATCACCCCTACACCTAACAACACACATACCTACACCAACAACACACCACCATACCTACACCTAACAACACACCACCATACCTACACCTAACAACACATCACCATACCTACACCCAACAACACACCACCATATCTACACCCAACAACACATCACCATACCTGCACCCAACAACACATCACCATACCTACACCCAACAACACACCCACCGACCTACACCCAACAACACACCACCATACCTACACCCAACAACACACCACCATACCTACAACCAACAACACATCACCATACCTACACCCAACAACACATCACCATACCTACAACCAACAACACATCATCATACCTACACCTAACAACACATCACCATACCTACACCCATCAACACACGACCATACCTATACCCAACAACACATGACCATACCTACAACCAACAACACATCACCATACCTACACCTAACAACACATCACCATACCTACACCCAACACACCACCATACCTACACCCAACAACACATCACCATACCTACATCCAACAACAGATCACCATACCTACAACCAACAACACATCACCATACCTACACCCAACAACACACCACCATACCTACACCCAACAACACATCACCATACCTACACCCAACAGCACATCACCATACCTACACCTAACAACACACCACCATACCTACACCCAACAACACATCACCATACCTACTGTTATGACGGGTTATAATTGTTTAATTCCCTTGGTACAGTCCGTAAAACAATCAAATTATGGTTTGATGAACTTCTATACTCTTGACAGGAACATCCCTAGTCGGTTCTTTATGCAACATACAAAAGTATTCAAGAGGTCAATACCCTACTCAATGACAACACAAACATGGACATACATAGATTGGTTTTATTCATAGTATAGGGCTCAATGGGTAAAATGGCATGGATCATATAAGAATATTTCCTGAATTATGCAAATAATAATCTTAGACTCCTAAAGTAATAATCATGAAAACTAGAGCAACCCAATGGTGAGTGTCTAGTGTAAATTGGCTCAAAACAGGAAAATATACCCAAAGTTATTTATGCACATAAATAATGATTAGCCCTCAATACAATATTAAATGAGGGTAGAGTATTTTCCGTAATTAATGAACGATTAATTCAGGTGCAGGATAATATCCAGCAACTAAGATAGAGCGAATTGATGTTATATTGACTCCCTGTACGGCAGGTGAGTTACACGGTACGCTCGAGGTGAGACTTAATTATTAACCGCGTATAATGGACCTCATGTAGGGGTCACCTGGCAGGTCACTTGCTGGACTGGGTTAGTGAGATATAAGTTTATACTTAATGCAACTCTATTCTTAGTGTGAGTTCAATAATAATATAAATTAATGAGAGTGGGTAGAGAGTATTATTTGGAATAAATGAGATATAATAAAGTAGACGTGCCGTTTTGCCCAAAATCAAAACGGCATACTCAACTCTGTGATGGGTCACCATCATCACTACTAGTCACTATCACCATTACTATCATCAGCACTACTACTATTATAGTCATCACTACTACTCTTACCATCATCACTACTATACTGTCATTATAGTAGTGTTCAGATTTAGAGGAACTAGTGTTTACAGAACATTATGATGTGATTGGCATAACAGAATCTTGGCTCAATACAGAAGATAGAGACTTTTTAGCAGAGTATTCACTTCCCGGTTATGTAATGTTTGAGAACAGCCAAATAAATAAAAATGGAGGTGGCGTTTTATTTTATATCAAAGACAGTCTTAACCCGACCCTCTTGTCAAAACTTCAAATTGTGAACGTCGACACATCTTTTGTGCTAATAAAGAATAATACAGGTACAAAAATAATACTTACATTAATATACAGACCTCCAGCTCAATAAGTGCAAACTGACCGAGAAATTTATGAACAAATTGCAAATGTAAGTAACTCACAAGATACCGTATTTGTTGTCGACTTTAATTTACCTGTGACCAAGTGGGGCGATACTCTTACTTCACACTCTGGACATGACTTGTATGCGAACTTGCAAGAGAGTTCACTCTATCAATTTGTTCGATCGCCGACCCGTGGTAATAACGTTCTTGACCTTGTACTTGCAACAAAAGAAGAATTAATAGAGAATTTGAATGTTGGTGATGAATTCAGTAACAGCGACTATCGTACAATAACTTTCACTTTAAAGTTTACTAGTAACGAACCAAATAGTAGCATCGAAAAAGTCCCTAATTTCAAGAAAGCAAACTTTCATAAACTTAGAGCTATGTTTAAAGAAACTGACTGGAGCTTTTTAATTAACAATAACGACATAAATACATCTTGAGAATGATTCGAAACCACTTACCTAAAAGCAGTGCAGGACTGCATACCATAGAAAATACGGCGTACAGGCCATAATAATAAGCCCAAATGGTGGAAAAAAGATATTTCAAACTGTCTGCTTGCTAAAAAGTTTGCTAATGATAGATTAAAATCCTCACAAAATGCCGAAGAACGGGTGAAATTTGTAAACCTACGACGCAAAGCCAAAAAGTTAATTAAGCAAAGTAAAAAGACCCTGGAGTTACATGTTGCGAATCAAAGTAAAACAAACCCGAAAGAATTCTATAGTTATATCAGAAAGAAAAAAGTAGTTACTTCAAATGTTGGACCGTTAGTCGATGAAAATGGAGAATACACCAAAGATGAAGTACAAATGAGTAATGCCCTCAATACCATCTTTGCATCAGTTTTTACAACGGAAGACCTCAGTGATATCCCTACACCATCGCCGATTCAGATTGATAATTCAGATGTTCTAAGCAATATCACCGTTAACGAGAGATAAGTATTGAATTGTTTAGATAAACTCAAGGTAAATAAAATGCCTGGACCTGATACAATCTCACCTAGAGTCCTAAAAGAAGCTAAGGATGAGCTCTCTAAACCACTGATATTGCTATTCAATAAATCCTTGCAGTCTGGAACTATGCCTGATCAGTGGAAGCTAGCCAACATAACACCGATATTAAAAAAGGCAGCAAATCCCTACCCAGTAACTATCGTCCAATTAGCTTGACCTCAGTTGTATGTAAAGTGCTAGAAACACTCATAAGAGACAGACTCGTAAATCACTTAGAGGAAAATAACATACCTAAAGATACTCAACACGGCTTTCGTAAAAAACGTTCCTGTTTAACAAACCTCTTAGACTTCTTCCACGATATCCTCAACCTCTACGATGAGAGTAAAGCTGTAGATATTACATACCTTGATTTTCAAAAGGCCTTTGACAAAGTTCCCCACAAACGTTTACTGCTAAAACTAAAAGCGCATGGAATACAAGATGGTGTGTTGAAATGGATAAAAAATTGGCTCAGCGACAGAAAGCAAAGAGTAGTCATAAACGGTAAGGTATCTAAATCGACCAATGTAAGTAGCGGGGTACCCCAGGGATCGGTACTAGGACCAATTCTCTTTCTAATTTACATCAACGACATAGATGAGGGTCTCACCTGTACAATCTCAAAATTTGCTGACGATACAAAAATTGCAAATAGCGTACTCTCAAAAGAACAAGTTGACGATATGCAACACAATCTAGATAAGTTGCCATGTTGGGCCCAAATTTGGCAAATGAGTTTCAATGCGGATAAATGTAAAGTACTACATATCGGATACAAAAATGAGAAAGCAAACTATTTGATGAATGGCACTCAGCTTAAGAATGTAAACAGAGAAACCGATCTGGGAGTAACAATATCGAGTAACCAAAAACCGAGTCAACAACGTTCAGAAGTTGTTAATTAAGAAAGCAAACAAAATAATTGGCTTTATAGGCAGGTCATTTGAGCATAAATCCAAAGAAGTTATCCTAACCCTTTACAATTCCTTAGTCCGCCCTCTTCTTGAATACTGTGTTCAATCCTGGTGCCCTTATTACCAAAAAGATATAGACAAGCTAGAACGAGTTCAACGTAGAGTTACCAAAATGATACCTAGCCTAAAGAACAAACCATACGACGAGCGTCTTAGAGAATTAAATCTATTTCCTTTAACCCAGCGCAGATTAAGAGGCGACTTAATTCAAGTGTTCAAAATCATCAAAGGCATCGACAATATGAACTGTAGTAAGTACTTCACTATCGACCAATCTAATTACACGCGGGGAAACGGGTGCAAAATTATTGGTAAATCTTTTAACTCACACGAGGCTAAAAATGTCTTCTTCAATCGAGTTGTCAACTTATGGAATGGGCTTCCCCGAGACGTTATAGACTGCAGCACCGTTGATTCATTTAAACTCCGCCTAGACAAATATCTCGCATCAAACCCGCGACTGACTGCGTTTGTAAATGAATAATGTTATTTGATCCTCCCCTCAGTTACTAACCCATCTGTCCCCTACTAACTTCCTAATCCTGTCACGGACATTAGTTCCAGGGCAGTAATTCCCTTTCCAATGTTCCCTTACCCTCTCTAAACCACTGGTTGGACACTTGATCCTCAGTGTTTTGGAGGACAAGCAGCCTAGAAGGGTCACTAGATATGTTGTTGCTTGATTTCCTTTGTACTCCTTTGTACTCCTTTGTATTATTATTACAACTTTCACCATAATCACTACTACTCACCATCATCACTAATACTGTCACCATCATTACTACTGTCATCATTATCACTACAACTATCATCATTACTTGTCACCATCATCACTACTATTGTGACCATCATCACTACTACTAGTACTGTCACCATCATATCTACTACTGTAATCATCACCACCATCATCATCACTGCTGTCATCACTACATAAACCATCATCACTACTATTATCACCATTATCACTACAATTACCTTCATCACTACTATTATCACCATTACCACTACAAAGAAAGAATGGAGAAGAAACAAAAGTTGTATGTTGCCTTTATGGACTTGGAGAAGGCCTATGACAGAGTGGATAGAGAAGGTTTGTGGAAAGTACTTAGAATATACGGAGTAGAGGGTAAGTTGCTGAAAGCAGTGAAGAGCATCTGTGAGGGTGCAAAGGCGGCAGTACGTGTGGAGAGTGAGCAGAGCAAGTTCTTTGACCTGAATGTTGGTTTTAAACAGGGGTGTGTGATGTCCCCGTGGTTGTTTACTGTATATATGGATGGAGTCATGAAAGAAATACTATCAAGAGCAGCAGATGTTGGTGTATCGCTGAAAAGGGAGGGAATTGAGTGGAAGCTACCAATACTGCTGTTTGCGGATGATACAGTTCTGATGAGTGATAATGAATGGGAGTTGCATGGTCTGGTAAATGAGTTTAGAACAGTGTGCAAAAAAAGGAATTTGAAGGTAAATGCGGGGAAGAGCAAGGTTATGGTCTTCGAAAGGGGTGAAGTCACAGAGTGTGAGGTGAAGCTCAACGGTCAGGCTATGGAGATCGTCAACTCTTTTAAGTATCTGGGCAGTGTGTTGAGTAAAGATGGGACTATGGATGAAGAAGTGCGGGAGAGGGTACAACAGGGGAAGAGGGTTGTAGGAACGCTAAAAGCAGTAACAAGAAATAGGGTGGTCAGTATGGAAGTGAAGAAGTCCTTGCACGACAGTGTGGTAATCCCGACACTGACTTACGGAAGCGAAGCATGGACGTTGGTTGAGAGACTCAGACCAAGAGTGACCAAGATAGGGGTGATAGGGGTGGAAATGAATTAATTAAGGAGTGCGTGCGGAGTTACATGGATGGATAGACAGACTAATGAGGAAGTAAGAAGGAGGTGTGGTGTGGAGGTAGATGTGCTGGAAAGTGTGAAAAGGAACAACTTGAGATAGTTCGGCCATATGGAACGTATTGAAAGCGAGAGAATGACTGAGAGGGTGTACGAGAGCGAGGTGGAGGGACAGAGAGGGAGAGGTGGAAGGATGGAGTGAGGAAGTACATGAACGAAGGTGGTGCTGGTTGGGGGGAGGGGCGTTGACTGAATGGGGACAGAGATGCATGGGGGCGGTTCGTTCGTGGCCACCCCTTCGGGGATCACGGCGTCAGGCAATAGATAGATAGATCACTACAAATACCATCATCCCCACTATTACTACCATCACTTCTAATGTCAACTAAACTAAAGTAGACGTGCCGTTTCGCCCAAAATCAAAACGCCATACCCAACTCTGCGATGGGTCATCATCATCACTACTAGTCACTATTACCATTACTATCATCACTACTACTACTCTCACCATCACCATCATCCCTACTGTTACCACCATCACTTTTAATGTCATCTAAACTAACTTAACCTAACTTAACTTAGCAAATGCGGGGCGACTTTTTTGGGGGCGTCATCTCCAGTAAGCATCACCAACATCACCAATACTTTCAACATCATCACTACTACTATCCTCATCATCTACTACCATCATCACTGCTACTATCACCACCACTATCACAACTACTTTCACAATCACGACTGTTGGCTTGGGGTGGGGGGGGAGGTGAAACCATATTTTGGACCTAAAATCATAACTATCGCACACATTCAAAAAATCTTGTTTTAATTACCGTCGCATTCACTCACCGAACGTTCGTTACAAGTTTGTGTGAAAGTCCGTCGAACGGTCTAGGAGTTTTTGGAAAGACAGACATACGTCTCACTATTATCACCACATCTGAGACATGTGTATGATGTGTTGTTGTTGTTGTTCCCTAAGCTGCCTGGCCGAACAGCCCCGAGACCTCAAGGAAGGCCATGGCCACGGTCGGGCTCCCCCACAGAGCTCTCAAAGAGTGTAAATTGTGTTGTAGGCATAAGTGGTTGTGTGAAATGCAGTCTTCTATGATGTGTTTAATGGTATGGGGTGCTGTGTTACAACCCGGGCAGGTGTCGACGACAGAGTCATCCAGTCTCTTCTGATAGCTCAGAAGAGCTGGATGGTATCCGCATCTCAGCCTGGCCAGGGGGACTCTGTCCTCGCGAGGAAGGGAGGATTCAGAAGGATGGATTTCAGGAGGTCGTGCTTGCAGCTGCGTGTTGTCTATGAGTGAGTGGATGGAACGGCGAGTGATATGAGTATGGATGTGCTTCCGGAAGTTGGTTTGGGGTGGGCAGGGAGGGAGAGAAGACAGTATTTGTGTGTGATAGCGTGTGCTAGGTGTTGTTTTGATATTTCTTGGTGTCTCTGGGTGTGTTGCCATGTAGTGTAGTGGGTGGTGTTGATTCGTGGAGGCTGCTGCCAGCCTCCTGTGGTTTTCTGTGATGTGTGTGCCACTAAGGGGCACATACACACACAGGGAATAGGTACAGGGTGGGTGGTGGGGGTCCTGAAGGGGTGGGGGAGGGGGCTGGTTGATGGGGGGGGGGGAGCAAAACCATTTTTAGGACCTAAGATCATAACTATTGCACAAATTCAAAAAAATTGTTTTTAATTACCGTCGAATTCACGCACCGAAAGTTCGTGTGAAGTTTGGTGAAAATCCGTCAAACGGTCTAGGAGGAGTTCTCGGACGGACAGACAGACAGACAGACCGTCATTTGGGTTAGCATGTACCACTATACGGGGGGGCGATACCACTCTGCGTACGCAGAGTTGATAAAGTAGATGTGCCGTTTTGCCCAAAATCAAAACGGCATACCCAACTCTGCGAAGGGTCACCATCATCAATAATATTACCACCATCATCACTACTACTACTACTACAAATTTACTAATTCCTTGAACTTGACGATGGTGCATTGTTATGTGTGCGATCAGTTTGCTTGGGAACCAAATTGACTTGCTCATATAGTAATGTACACCCTATGTGGTGGATTGTGTCTTTTATTTCAAATGTTTGTTTATTTTAGTAGGCTAAGCGTTGTTTCCATAGATAGATATGTATGAAAGTAATGGATATCAAAAGTAATTAAGAATAACTGGGACGTGAATGACACAATGAGCTAATTAATACCTGGATTTGGTATCAAGCAAGGAATCTGAACTGGTTAACAGATATAACGAAATATATCGTAGTTTAATAACAAGGGCGCTGGCGACGAAGTCCAGCTCATTAATACTTATAAATCAGTATCCGTTATCGTGTCTGAACGAGTTAGCAGAACGATGGGAATGAAATACACAGGCACAATTAGTGTATGTTGAGTGGATGTATATAATTGCAATATGAATTTTGTGAGGAAGAATTTCTAAACATTAAACTCTAATATCACTACATCAATAATCATCAGAACATAAATTAACGTTCATAAAATAACTTCACAAATGATGAGTAAGATAAAGTCTGTGAATTGATAAAGGAATTACTCTATGAACTCGTTGGCAAATCGGGCGTAGGTCTTAGGTAAACGAGTGATAAGAACGAATGACGAGTAAGATAAAATATGAAAATTAATAAAGGAATTACTCTATGAACTCGTTGGCGAATCGGGCGTAGGTCTTAGGTAAACGAGTGATAAGAGAATGAATCAATTACGGAATACACTGCGACTTCAACTCACGAATAATAAATCACAACACATATAGTTAGTAAATCTGTGAGCGTGTGATCGGTACGAAAAGAATTAAACACGATGTATATAACATATGCGTGATTATATAAAAGGCAAACAGGTTTTAACATAGATCAAAGCTGAATGGCAAAATTAACACTAGGTAATACAAGTTCAGAAGGATGACTTTATCACGGACATACGGGATCTAGGGCACAGATCACAATTGCATAAGTACACAGCACCGTTTATATATTTACGTAATCAATACCTCAATAACAATAGCCAACGAAAGAAACATTGAAACACTTAGGTGGTTGGAGGGCAGGGGGTCGAGAGTACAGGTCTGGCCGGCTGGGAGTGAGGGTAGATGACAGCTCTTCAGGGCTGTTCACGTCACTCGAACAGGGGTCCTAGATCCAAGGCGTCAGGCAACAGACGGGCAGCACCTCAGTAACACAGCAGGTGGTACTTCAGGACACTCTCGAGGGGCAGGAGGGGAGGCTGGGGCAAACCTAAACACTTTGCCATGGAAATCCGGGCCCGAGGGTGTTAGACTTTAGGGAGGTGTGGTTTGCATACATTACTCAGGATTTTCTGAAGTACTATGCTAAATTGTTTGTGACTCTTGAGTCAAGGGTTTCGGGGTTATAGGGCTATGAAGAGACAGGTTAAGTTGGCTGTTACGAGGTACATATTAATCCTAGCCTTGGAAATACGATAGAAATACATGGGCCTATCTCCAAGGTATCATCTTAATATTACATTTAACATCAGTGAGGCCGTATGTTGCTATAATCGAATTAACTGACTTGTAACCTACATTTGATGGCTGGGCTCTCGGGGTTAATAATTCTTTGTTGAGGACTCAATAGGAAACTCTACTTGTACCGTCACAAGCAGAGTCTTGTAGGGTAGATGCTAGTCCCATTTGTTTCTATAACACTCAGGTCGTTGGTGGTTGGATTGCATAAACAATTCTTCTGTGTAATCCAGATTTGGCTGGACTGCAGAAGATGCATTTCGATTGGTTGTGGCCACGTAGAAGGAGGGTTGTAATTGGCTCCCAACGTCTGGTGGTGATTGGTGGTGGATGCCCTCCAGCCTCCTATCAGGCCGTGGGCATGAAAGAGCACGACTGGGGGTAGGTCTGGAGATGGGTAACTGTGGTAGAGGAGGCTGTCTGGAGAGGGGTAACTGAGGTATTTGGGGTGTCCTTCCTTGTCTCTTATGTCCTTTGGGCTTCGAAGAGGTGGTTTGAAGGCTGGGTCTGGAGATGAGTAACTGAGGTATTGGGGGTGTCCTTTCCTGTCTCTTATGTCCATGGGGCTTCGATGAGGTTGTTTGAATGCTGGCTATTCGGTGTACCGTTCCCTCTGGTACACGCTCGAGCCCGGTCATTTCACCTACCTACAGCCAACAACACATCACCATACCTACACCCAACAACACATCACCATACCTACACCCAACAACACATCACCATACCTACACCCAACAACACATCACCATACCTACACCCAACAATACACCACCATACCTACACCCATCAACACACCACCATACTTACACCCAACAACACATCACCATACCTACACCCAACAACACATCACCATACCTACACCCAACAACACATGACCACACCTACACCCAACAACACATCACCATACCTACACCCACAACACCACCATACCTACACCTAACAAAAATCACCATACCTACCCCAACACACATCACCATACCTACACCAACAACACATCACCATACCTACACCAACAAACACATCACCATACTACATAACACACATCACCATACCTACACCCAACAACACATCACCATACCTACACCCAACAATACACCACCATACCTACACCCATCAACACACCACCATACCTACACCCAACAACACATCACCATACCTACACCCAACAACACATCACCATACCTACAACCAACAACACATCACCATACCTACATCCATCAACACACCACCATACCTACACCCATCAACACACCACCATACCTACACCCAACAACACATCACCATACCTACACCCAACAACACACCACCATACCTACACCCAACAACACATCACCATACCTATCTACACCCAACAACACATCACCATACCTACACCCAACAACACATCACCATACCTACAACCAACAACACATCACCATACCTACACCCAACAATACACCACCATACGTACACCCAACAACACATCACCATACCAACACCCAACACCACATCCCCATACCTACACCTAACAAACACATCACCATACCTACAACCAACAACACACCACCATACCTACACCCAACAACACATCACCATACCTACACCCAACAACACATCACCATACCTACACCCAACAACACACCACCATACCTATACCCAACAACACATCACCATACCTACACCCAACAACACACCACCATACCTACACCCAACAACACATCACCATACCTACACCCAACAATACACCACCATACCTACACCCATCAACACACCACCATACCTACACCCAACAACACACCACCATACCTTCACCCAACAACACATCACCATACCTACACCCAACAACACATCACCATACCTACACCCAACAACACATCGCCATACCTACACCTAACAACACATCACCATACCTACACCCATCAACACACCACCATACCTACACCCAACAACACATCACCATACCTACACCCAACAACACATCGCCATACCTACACCTAACAACACATCACCATACCTACACCCATCAACACATCACCATACCTACACCCAACAACACATCACCATACCTACACCTAACAACACATCACCATACCTACACCCAACAACACATCACCATACCTACACCCAACAACACATCACCATACCTACACCCAACAACACATCCCCATACCTACACCCAACAACACATCACCATGCCTACACCCAACAACACATCACCATTTCTACACTCAACAACACACCACCATACCTACACCCAACAATACATCACCATACCGACACACAACAACACATCACCATACTTACACCCCACAACACATCACCATATCTACGCCCAACAACACATCACCATACCTACACCCAACAACACACCACCATTCCTACACCCAACAACACATCACCATACCTACACCCAACAACACATCACCATACCTACATCCAACAACACATCACCCTACCTACACCCAACAACACATCACCATACCTACACCCAACAACACATCACCATGCCTACACCCAACAACACATCACCATACCTACACCCAACAACACATCACCATACCTACACCCAACAACACACCACCATACCTACCTACACCTTGCAACACATCACCATACCAACACCCAACAACACACCACCATACCTACCTACACCCAACAACACATCACCATACCTACACCCAACAACACATCACCATACCTACACCAAACAACACATCACCATACCTACACCCAACAACACATCACCATACCTACACCCAACAACACATCACCATACCAACACCCAACACCACACCACCATACCTACATACACCCAACAACACATCACCATACCTACACCCAACAACACATCACCATACCTACACCCAACAACACATCACCGTACCAACAACCAACAACACACCACCATACCTACACCCAACAACACACCACCATACCTACCTACACCCAACAACACACCACCATACCTACCTACACCCAACAACACACCACCATACCTACACCCAACAACACATCACCATACCTACACCCAACAACACATCACCATACCTACACCCAACAACACATCACCATACCTACACCCAACAACACACCACCATACCTACACCCAACAACACATCACCATACCTACACCCAACAACACACCACCATACCTACACCCAACAACACATCACCATACCTACACCCAACAATACACCACCATACCTACACCCATCAACACACCACCACACCTACACCCAACAACACACCACCATACCTACACCCAACAACACATCGCCATACCTACACCTAACAACACATCACCATACCTACACCCATGAACACATCACCATACCTTCACCCAACAACACATCACCATACCTACACCCAACAATACATCACCATACCTATACCCAACAACACATCGCCACACCTACACCTAACAACACATCACCATACCTACACCCATCAACACACCACCATACCTACACCCAACAACACATCACCATACCTACACCCAACAACACATCATACCTACAATAACAACACATCACCATACCTACACCCATCAACACATCACCATACCTACACCCAACAACACATCACCATACCTACACCTAACAACACATCACCATACCTACACCCAACAACACATCACCATACCTACACCCAACAACACATCACCATACCTACACCCAACAACACATCCCCATACCTACACCCAACAACACATCACCATACCTACACCCAACAACACATCACCATACCTACACCCAACAACACATCACCATTTCTACACTCAACAACACACCACCATATCTACACCCAACAATACATCACCATACCGACACACAACAACACATCACCATACTTACACCCCACAACACATCACCATATCTACGCCCAACAACACATCACCATACCTACACCCAACAACACACCACCATACCTACACCAACACATCACCATACCTACACCCAACAACACATCACCATACCTACATCCAACAACACATCACCATACCTACACCCAACAACACATCACCATACCTACACCCAACAACACATCACCATGCCTACACCCAACAACACATCACCATACCTACACCCAACAACACATCACTATACCTACACCCAACAACACACCACCATACCTACCTACACCTTGCAACACATCACCATACCAACACCCAACAACACACCACCATACCTACCTACACCCAACAACACATCACCATACCTACACCCAACAACACATCATCATACCTACACCCAACACCTCCATTCCTACACTCAACAACACATCACCATACCTACACCCAACAACACATCACCATACCAACACCCAACAACACACCACCATACCTACCTACACCCAACAACACATCACCATACCTACACCCAACAACACATCACCATACCTACACCCAACAACACATCACCATACCTACACCCAACAACACATCACCATACCTACACCCAACAACACACCACCATACCTACACCCAACAACACACCACCATACCTACCTACACCCAACAACACATCACCATACCTACACCCAACAACACATCACCATACCTACACCCAACAACACATCACCATACCTACACCCAACAACACATCACCATACCTACACCCAACAACACATCACCATAGCTACACCTAACAACACATCACCATACCTACACCCAACAACACAACACCATACCTACACCCAACAACACATCACCATACCTACCTACACCCAACAGCACATTACCATACCTACACCCAACAACACAACATTCAGCCTTCGTCTCTCTCACAGCTTCTACTCTACCAACCCCCCAAACTTTTCGCGGTAAGTTTCCGGATACGTGGTAATTTTGTTCCCACCGTGGTGTACTGTCTGTATTTCAAGCAAGGGAGAGCTCTGTTGTTTTAAAGGAGGGGGGGGGGGGTTATTTGCTTATTTATTCATTATTAATATTATTATTATTTTTTTAGTTTCCTCCCTATATCTCCATTAGGGGAGGCTGAACCCTCCGCTCAGCCCAGAAATCAAAATTTCGATGGAGAAATTTAAAAAAAAAAAAAATTTCTTGTTCTATAATGCTTCTCTCAACATTGGAGAATAGCATAGGAGGGAACAAACAAACATATCGCATCCATAACCCCCCGGGCCGGGGGTTCGACCTCGACCCCCGAAAAACTAAACAAAAATCTTTCAGCCAGCCAAAAAATTTGTTTGTGTCTGTAGTCCAAAGGGCTTCTGTAAGCAATAGAAATTATCATATGAGGGCATAAACACCCATATGACATCCCTAGCACCCCCTTGGGGGGGGCCCCAATATCATGGATTTTGGTAAATAATTGTCTAAAATAATTCTACAAAGTTTCCCCCTGATGAAAATTTTGTTTAGTTGGTCATTAACCCTTTATTGGCGGTGCGCTACTTAATTTGTGTGAAAGAAATTTGGACTAAGTGGCGGTTCACAACTTATGTTGTGTGCCATTTTCAGCACGTAATGTTGCAGAGAGAGAGAGCTGAGCAGTGTGAGGAGCGTAGTAAGGCTATGACCGTCGCACACCAACGCGGTGGGCCAACTGAAGTGAAAACCACCCTTCCTTCCCCCCTCACACTCGCTACACAGGGAATTATGTAGGGAAAGTACCTAATTACATGGTTTTTGCACTCGTGTTTTCCGCGATAGTTGCAAGAAAACTAGCGGTCGTACAAGGATGTTTGGGGTGTCATTGGAAAGCTCTGTTTATGCCCTTTCAGGGATAGATACTTGTTTTACGCTCTGGGTCTTATTTAGGCATGAAAATGATCACGTAAACAACCCTATTTAGGGTAAAAACACCCCGCTGGGTGGTACATATAAATTACCGCCTAGGCCGCTCGTTAGGTGTTAAACTCCATCGTCTATGTTCGCGCCATGATAGAAAATGTTTTCTAAGGAGGACTAACTATTCTATCTCTCCTAAATTGTATTTTGGTGTGTGAAAATCTTTGATTTTAGCTTGCCAGAGTTCCTATTTTGGCACTTACGAGATCATCTACTTCTGTGTTTATTGCTCAAATTCATTCCCTTTCTACACACTAAATATAGGACTATATAGCAACTGGAAAATGCAGAGATAATGGCATTATCTCACATATTTTTCAAGATTCGATATTGTTTAACTTGAAATGTGGCTAAAAAAAAAACATATATATATATATATATTATATTTTTTTTTCAGCCCCTTCTATTATGCAATATGGTAAAACTAGATCATTTTCTTGTAGGGGATGCAGGTAGAATACGCCATGCAAAAATTGCGGGAAATTTGAACAATTTTGAGTGAGACGATGATTTTACAAATATTTCAATGAAATTCTGCGCTCGCGCACGCGTACATACAGAGCTGATTTTTTCAGCGAGTCTTAGTATTTCCATTGGTAATAAGATGGTATAATGCCAGAAACACAATCTCTTATACAGGCTGCTTGGGGGTAAAAGGTTCAGCCTCCCCTTTTTAATTAATTAAATTATTAAGCTTAAAATAAACATCCCCATCATCAAGATAAATTTCTACATTTTTCGATAGAAACATGTCTCGGCCGAAGACCGGTAACTACTATAGTGCAGGCTCACTTTCGCTCGCCAGAAAGAAAAAAAATCAACACCTAAATTGTACGAACGAACGGTGTTAATATTGACAAAGAAATGGGTCGAAAGGTCTTAAAATCGCCAAACTAATGGGCCGAACGTCTTAACATTTCAAAACTAATGGGGCTAAACATGAGGGAGAAAGGGAGCCAGAAAAAAATAACATCCCCCTTAACACATTGAGGTTCCAGCTCATTTGTTCCTTGAGGATTTTGATAGTACATTTTGGTTAGCATTTACTGTTTTTGTATCTGTCTATCCATCCATCCAGCCAGCCATCCATTCATTCATTTATTCATCCTTCCATCCATCCATCAATACATCCATCGATCCATCCATCTATCAATCAATTAATCAATCAATCAATCAATCAATACATCCATCCATCCATCCATTAATCCATCTATTCCAGATATGTCGTATTTTGTTCAGGCCCTGATGTACTCTGTGTGTCAAACAGGGTGTAGCTCAGTTTGTTGTATTTACCCCTGGTGGATTATGACGAGTTTTGACAGTGTATTTTGGCTAGCGTTAGTTATTCAGTTTAGGAGGGATCTATGGGGATTAAAAGAGTAAAGGCTAGCCCAATCAACCATCCGACTTCCATATTACCCTTCCTGCTCTGAGTGAAATCGTCTAATGATAGCCAGAATAAACTGTCAAAATGCAGCATAATCCTCAAGGGGTTATAGTTCATTTATTATAAGTAGGCAAAAATCTTGAACACTAAACTCTATAACTCAAAAAGGACTAGACTAATCGAGCTAGTAGGTCTGCCATTTAGGAAGGGTCAGCCAGGGAATCGGTGTGGAAATGTACAGCCCATTTGCTCTAGCCCTTTTTGAGTTACAGAGGTTAAAGGAGTCCCGATTTCTGGCCTACCTATAATGAATGGACTAAAGTATATTGAGTATCCACGTCCTTTGCTATACCAGGTATATATCGTTAAACCCTTGAGTATTATGACGCAGTTTGACAGTATATTTTGGCTACCATTAGACGATTTTCTATATCTATCCATCTACCTATCTATCTATCTATTTAAGCAATTTATCTATATCTATCCATTGGATACCATAAGGCATTCAAGAAGATATTGACTATGAAGTACTGGGTGAGCAACCACGTGTTTGTAGAGAATGTGGATTGATGATATTTAGACATTTAGTTAACTAGATGGAAATAAGAGTTTTATATAAACATTTCATAAAACCATATAGTTGTATAGAGAAGAAAATGTATTACATGTTTTATATATGTTTTCTTGTAAATGATGTAGAAAAAATAATCCTTCATGATTATGTATTTAATAACTTGTTGCAAGATGATATCAATGCTATCAGATCAAGAATTGTTTATGTACAGAACACAGAACCAACTACGGGCGAAGGAATTTTAGCTAAATGTTTACTACTTCAATAGTTCTGTAAAAGGTATATAGCCTATATCATTCTGTTTATGAAATAAAATTATGACTGACTGACGATCAATCTATATATCTATCTATGTATCTATCTATCTATCTATCTATCTATCTATCTATCTATCTATCTATATCCATCCATCCATCCATCCATCCATGGTGTCGTGGGAATAACTCTTGCTAATAAATTATCTCGCACATCACCATCCAAATGTTGACAATTTTTCATTTGGCGCATACATTTTAATTTCATTTATTTGTTTGCTTAGAGTATTTGAATATGTAAGCAAGCAAAAACAATTACATTTCACGTCCCTTTATCAAAACTTTCATCTCTACTCTCATTATACTATAGCCCCGCCACCTTCGTTCTCTCTCTCTCTCTCTCTCTCTCTCTCTCTCTCTCTCTCTCTCTCTCTCTTGCTCCTCTCTCTCTCTCTCTCTCTCTCTCTCTCTCTCTCTCTCTCTCTCTCTCTCTCTCTCTCTCTCTCTCTCTCTCTCTCTCTCTCTCACAGCCAGCACTCTACCATATAACTTCTCTCGCCCTATGTGACTTTCCGACTATGTTATAACTTTGCCCGGTCCATACTGTCTGTGCTCCGTGCAGTATTTGGCCTGTTTTTCGGCAAATCAAATGTTCCCCTTCTTTCGAAATACGAGCTATCATTTATCAACATATATTCTATCTTATTTGTCCCCAAATTTATTGTAATTATATTTATTGAAGAATTGGATAGGTCTAATGTACTGAAATATTTGTTTGAGAAAATACTGTAGCAACACTATCTATCTATCTCTCTTTCTCTCTCTCTCTCTCTCTTTCTCTCTCTCTCTCTCTCTCTCTCTCTCTCTCTCTCTCTCTCTATCCTATATATATTTTATATATATATATATATATATATATATATATATATATATATATATATATATATATATATATATATATATATATATACGGTATATATATACCTGTATGTATATCTACTGTATCTATATCTATATATCTATCTACAGTATATATCTATCTATCTCTCTGTATGTCTGTGTGTGTCTGTCTATCTATCTATCTATCTATCTATCCACCCATCCATCCATCCATGATGGTGTGGTAGGAGTGAAGTAATCATTGAAACACATAATGATAGTTTCATTGTATAATCTGACAACCATTCCAGTCATATATGCATCCTACATTAACTTACTAATTGCCCTTTTTATTTCTCAGGCGTTTCATATACCGTCCATACACTTTTGTTTTTCTTTACTTCCACCTCATTCACGCCTTGAAAAGTCTCTCTCTCTCTTAATATAAATGGCTCAGTAGGTAAGTAAGTGTAAGTTCCCTTTCAGAATAAATTATTTCTATACTCTATAAACACTGTCATTGTGGGCATTTCCTGACTCATGAGGTCAAGATGGAGAAATATCCTTCTACTTTGCTGTTCTATTCTTCTATTATAAACAGTTCCTGTCTAGTAGTATTAAGGCCCGATCACCTAGTAGGGGCCGCAAGGTCTGTATGGACTAAGTATCAGTGTAACTCTGTGTAACTCACCCAACTACCACTCTACCATAACTTCTCGCCGTAAGTGAGTTTCCGACTATGTTATAACTTTATTCGTGCTGTACTTTCTCTCAGTTTAGGGGACGCTCTTTCAACTAGGCCTTCGCTGCAGTTGTTGTTTTATTTTGGTTTTGCTCCGTTTATCATGTCCACAAATCCTGCCTTAACCCTTGCAAGATACTGTTACGCATTACTTTTCTGTTTTGTGGCTATCATTAAACGATTTATTCAGATTAGGAAGGGTATATCGAGGTCAGAGTGTTGAATGGGCTAGTTTTTACCTTTTCAACTCACACATATTCAAGTTTAATGCAAGATGCCTTTAAGAGAGTTTCATAAAGCTCAGCCGGACGTCCTACATGGATAACATTGTTAACTGTTTGTTTACTTACAGGATAAATTAACATATTCGATTGATTGATCGAATCCCCTCTAATCTCAAACCTTTTCTGATACCAAACTCCTCTCTATCCTACAATCCTTACTTAGGGGGGGTTACCTTTTTTTTTTTTTTTCTCTCTTTCTCTGACTTGTATCCATTAAATTTGGCCCCATTCAGCCAACTGTTTTAAGACTGTTATCCCCATCCTAGTGTCGATTTCTTCCTGGCGAGCGATAGCGAGCCAGCATTGTATGGAGAAACTATCGAAAAATGTACAAATTTAGCTTGCTGTAAAACAAAAATATATATATGCTGGCTTGCTACCGCTCGCCAGGAAAATATTGATACCTGCATGGGGGTAAACGTCTTAAAACAGTAGGCTGAACGGGGCCGAATGGATACAAGCCAAAGAGAGAGGGAGAGAAAGAGAAAACAAGCTAGGTGGGCCCCCTTAGCAACAGACTGCTCTCTACTCCATAACCCTCTCTAGCACCATACTCCTCTTTACTCCATACCCCTGTTACGATCCAGGTTCTCAAAGACACAGGGCTCTTCAACATTGGACTAGATAATGGCAAAATGCAACAACGGTAACACTAGATCCAACCCCTGCCTTAAACACTGGAAAACAAAACACCATTACCGCCCTGAGTCGTGCCTGGACAACGAGGTATCCTATGACTCGGTAACTGGTGCACACACACTAGGCTGACGCTCGATGAAACAGTCTATTCTCAAACAGTAAAAGATTACTCGATTAGGTTACACAAAGAAAAGATAGTTAACGTGATTAATTAACGTTACGGTAGATACTCAAATAACTGGCACTCCTGTATTAAAGAAAGTGCAATGCTAGTCCTGCAACATCAACTGGAAACTTCTGAAATAAGTCTGATGCTGGGAAGATGTTCGTAAAGAATCTTGAACAATTATAATGCAGAATACGGGTCACAATAAATGCTAGGACACATAGTAATAATAGGCAGGCGAATAATAAAGACTGCGCAAAGGTAGTAATGCTCGACAACTAAAGAAATGCTTCATGACACAACGCAACAGCCTACTCGGGTTGTGCAACTCAACAACAACCTCGGCTCAAAAGTGCAGTGAATAATAATGCTGCATACATATAATAATGGGGCTTATCTCTAACCAGTGTCTGCTCAGTTAATAAAGTCTAGCTGGGGTATCAAGGCAGGGCAACAATGGGCGAGCATGCGGCTCGTAGCCTAACGTTGTCCGAAGGTGGTATAATGAAGATTACGTTATATGACGGGGATGCTCTCTTGATAAATCTAGGTCTCTAGTACCTAGTTCTATCCTGGCGATCCCTCAGAAGTCAACACAAAGAGGCAGCACTATGTTGTGAGGGATAGGCTATGGCCCTCTCACACCACAGCGCTGTGCTCGCAGAGTAAACCCACCCGAAGACACAACTTAGGCTCCCACAGTACCTGTCGATGTCGTGCAGGGCTTAGCTAACACTGCACACATCGGAGACAACGACACAGTAACCTTACCCCTAGTCTAGCTTTAAATAACCAAGCAGAATCACTCAACACCTTGCCAGGGAGACATATACCGGTCTACAACCTTCCCGAGAGAGGACACACACGGAAAAGTCCGTCTCTCCAAACCTCATACATAGAAATATCTGAGAGCTTCGCGTACAATACGACTGGCCGACGGTGAACGTCTATGCTGAAACCAGAAGGGATGTTGAGTTTAATAAAGATTAGAGAATGAGAAAGGAGAAGTCGAGAGAGAGAAATAGTATGCAAAGTGGCGAGTATGGGGGACAGAATTGCAAAGGATGTAGACGATACGCGTGTCAGGCAAGCTCTGAGCTGGTAAAAAACACGAGGCCGCGATGGGCAGCGACTAGTTGACCACCCGGCCGCCAACGCCGTCAGCGCCCAAGCGAGCCGGGCCACAGCTCACCCCGCTGCCAGGTGTACTCCCTCACCCTCTCTCGCTCGCCTCCCACACAAGCAACATTTATATTATAGCGAATATAAAATATAAGGCGCGGTCACAGACCAAAACAAAGACCATTTCTAGACTGTCTGTGGCAACACCACCCTATTGAAATAAAGCAGATCATTCTAGGACAACTGTAGCCTATCCCCCCATCCTGGCGAGCGCTAGCGAGCTGCAATGCCCCACACAACCATTCTGTCAACGCCGGGAGGCGTCACCCCCCCCCCAAGATATGGGACACTCAACCATGGGCCCATATCTGAACAGACAGAATGTCGCTAGAATCTGCCACTCCTAACCACTCTGCCACTCATGGAATGCAAGCTCAGTCTCCTCAAAAAAATACAACAACATTTATATATAATAAAAATCTTATCACCCTTCCCAAATATAATACATTAATTCATAACATTGTGCTCCCAGAGCGAGCTTTAAGAAGCACAGCCTACTGAGGGAAAATCATCTGCACTCAGTACTCAGCTACAATATTATCTTAAAATTAATTATCAAAAAGAAAGAGTTTTTATTTAATTTTTCATATTTTATTTTTATGTTGTTTTTGGTGGCTACTATAGATGTAGCCTAATTTTCGTCTAATCAAAGCCAACAACTCCTGCCCTGCGACCCTACGCTGATGCTACACATGCGAGCCAACAAGCACCAACGCAAAAATACACCGTGAGCCAAGACAGGAGGCTATACCAACATACTGTGGTAGCCTACCCCGGATCCTCCACCCGCGACAAACAGTCCGTAATCACATTCTCACAACCGGCAATATGGCGAATGTCTAAGTTGTACTCTTGCAACATGAGCGACCATCTGGTCAGCCTCATATTCCGGTTGTGGAATTGATTGAGTAATTTAAGCGGGTGGTGGTCGGTATACACTACCACGACTGGCCCATAGGCAGGAACATAGACCTCAAAGTGTCTGAGCGCTAACACGATTGCCAGCAATTCCTTTTCAACAACCGAATAGTTTTTCTGTGCTGAATTAAATTTCTTTGAAAAGAAACTGACTGGATGCTCAAGACCTTCCTCGTCTGTCTGCAAAAGTACGGCACCAGCCCCTACTCCGCTGGCATCAGTCGCCAACTGAAATGGTCGTTCAAAGTCCGGGGCCCTGACGATAGGGTGAGTGCATAAAAGGTGTCTGCTCACACTCAGGTGCCCAGCGGAACTTTTTATCTTTAGCTAGTAGATCTGTCAAAGGAGCTAACACAGTAGAATAACCTCTTATAAAGCGGCGGTAATACCCAATCATGCCCAAAAATCTCATGATCTGCCGCTTGGTGGTCGGCCTGGGGAACAAGTCGATAGCCTGTATCTTCTGTTGGGGCGGGCTCACCTGCCCTAACCCAACTACAAACTCCAGATACTGCACCGTGGCTTGCACAAAGTCACACTTGCCCAGATTAACCACCAAGCCTGCTTTACCAAGTTGACTAAATGTGCTCACAGTGACTTTGGAAATCGTTGTCATAAATGATCACGTCATCAAGGTAGACAGTACAGTTTGGGATGTCTGCTACGATGTCGTTCATTAAGCTCTGGAAAGTGGCCGGTGCATTTTTCAGACCATATGGCATCACGTTGCAACGGTAAGTACTGCCATCCACCACAAACCCGCACACCTCTTTAGCCCGCTCAGACAGTGGTACTTGCCAGTAGCCTTTGACGAGGTCTACCTTGGTCAAGTACCTTGCTTTCCCGATCTTATCCACACTGTCATCCACCCGGGGAAGAGGATATGCATTGGTGGGGGTCAATCCGTTCAACCGCCTAAAGTCAATGCAGAACCGAATTTTTCCATCAGGTTTGGGCTGCAGAGTGACAGGAGAAGTCCACCGTACTGCCCCCTTCTCGATCAAGCCTCTCGCCAGCATATACTCCAGCTCATCCCTGAGCGCTGGGAGTTTAATGGGTGGCACCCGATAAGGTATCGACTTGAAGGGGGGGTGGTCTCCTACATCGACGTCATGCACCGCTCGCGATCAATACAAGAGCAGGTTCCGGACAACAGTTTTCGCCGTGCCATTTCTCATTGGATATGCATCAGGATAACGAGTGGCCACATCCATGATAGTTATTAGAAATTTATTACCGGCACTAGTAGGAGTACAAAGGAAATCAAGCAACAACAGATCTAGTGACCCTTCTAGGTTGCTTGTCCTCCAAAACACTGAGGATCAAGTGTCCAAACAGTGGTTTAGAGTGGGTAAGGGAACATTGGAAAGGGAATTACTGCCCTGGAACTAATGTCCGTGGCAGGATTAGGAAGTTAGTAGGGGACAGATGGGTTAGTAACTGAGGGGGGGATAAAATAAAGTTATTCATTTACAAACGCAGTCAGTCGCGGGTTTGAAGCGAGATATTTGTCTAGGCGGAGTTTAAATGAATCAACGGTGATGCAGTCTATAACGTTTCGGGGAAGCCCATTCCACAAGTTGACAACTCGATTGAAGAAGAAATTCTTAGATTCGTGTGAGTTAAAAGATTTACCAATAATTTTGCAACCGTTTCCCCGCGTGTAATTAGATTGGTCGATAGTGAAGTACTTACTACAGTTCATATTGTCGATGCCTTTGATGATTTTGAACACTTGAATTAAGTCACCTCTTAATCTGCGCTGGGTTAAAGGAAATAGATTTAATTCTCTAAGACGCTCTTCGTATGGTTTGTTCTTTAGGCTAGGTATCATTTTGGTCTTGTTTATATCTTTTTGGTAATAAGGGCACCAGGATTGAACGCAGTATTCCAGAAGAGGGCGGACTAAGGAATTGTAAAAGGTTAGGATAACTTCTTTGGATTTATGCTCAAATGACCTGCCTATAAAGCCAATTATTTTGTTTGCCTTCTTAACAACTTCTGAACATTGTTGACTCGGTTTTAGGTTACTCGATATTGTTACTCCCAGATCGGTTTCTTTGTTTACATTCTTAAGCTGAGTGCCATTCATCGAATAGTTTGCTTTCTCATTTAGGTATCCGATATGTAGTACTTTACATTTATCCGCATTGAAACTCATTTGCCAAATTTGGGCCCAACATGACAATTTATCTAGATTGTGTTGCATATCGTCAACTTGTTCTTTTGAGAGTACGCAATTTGCAATTTTTGTATCGTCAGCAAATTTTGAGATTGTACAGGTGAGGCCCTCATCTATGTCGTTGATGTAAATTAGAAAGAGAATTGGTCCTAGTACCGATCCCTGGGGTACCCCGCTACTTACATTGGTCCATTTAGATGCCTTACCGTTTATGACTACTCTTTGCTTTCTGTCGCTGAGCCAATTTTCTATCCATTTCAACACACCGTCTTGTATTCCATGCGTTTTTAGTTTTAGCAGTAAACGTTTGTGGGGAACTTTGTCAAAGGCCTTTTGAAAATCAAGGTATATAATATCTACAGCTTTACTCTCATCGTAGAGGTTGAGGATATCGTGGAAGAAGTCTAAGAGGTTTGTTAAACAGGAACGTTTTTTACGAAAGCCGTGTTGAGTATCTTTAAGTATGTTATTTTCCTCTAAGTGATTACGAGTCTGTCTCGTATGACCGTTTCTAGCATTTTACATACAACTGAGGTTAAGCTAATTGGACGATAGTTACTGGGTAGGGATTTGCTGCCTTTTTTGAATATCGGTGTTACGTTGGCTAGCTTCCACTGATCAGGCATAGTTCCAGACTGCAAGGATTTATTGAATAGTAATGTCAGTGGTTTGGAGAGCTCATCCTTAGCTTCCTTCAGAACTCTAGGCGAGATTGTATCAGGTCCAGGCGTTTTATTTACCTTGAGTTTATCTAAACAATTCAATACTTCTCTCTCTGTAACGGTGATATTGCTTAGAACATCTGAATTATCAATCTGAATCGGCGATGGTGTAGGGATATCACTGAGGTCTTCTGTTGTAAAAACTGATGCAAAGAAGGTATTGAGGGCATTACTCATTTGTACTTCGTCTTTGGTGTATTCTCCATTTTATCGACTAACGGTCCAACAGTTGAAGTAACTACTTTTTTCTTTCTGATATAACTATAGAATTCTTTCGGGTTTGTTTTACTTTGATTCGCAATATGTAACTCTAAGGTCTTTTTACTTTGCTTAATTAACTTTTTGGCTTTGCGTCGTAGCTCTACAAATTTCACCCGTTCTTCGTCATTTTGTGAGGATTTTAATCTATCATTAGCAAATTTTTTAGCAAGCAGGCAGTTTGAAATATCTTTATTCCACCATTTGGGCTTATTATTATGGCCTGGACGCCGTATTTTCGATGGTATGCAGTCTTGCACTGCTTATAGGTAAGTGGTTTCGAATAACTTCCAAGATGTATTTATGTCATTATTGTTAATTAAAAAGCTCCAGTCAGTTTCTTTAAACATAGCTCTAAGTTTATGGAAGTTTGCTTTCTTGAAATTAGGGACTTTTTCGATGCTACTATTTGGTTCGTTACTAGTAAACTTTAAAGTGAAAGTTATCGTACGATGGTCGCTGTTACTGAATTCATCACCAACATTCAAATTCTCTATTAATTCTTCTTTTGTTGCAAGTACAATGTCAAGAACGTTATTACCACGGGTCGGCGTTCGAACAAATTGACAAAGCGAACTCTCTTGCAAGTTCGTATACAAGTCATGTCCGGAGTGTGAAGTAAGAGTATCGCCCCACTTGGTCACAGGTAAATTAAAGTCGCCAAAAATTATGGTATCTTGTGAGTTACTTACATCTGCAATTTGTTCATAAATTTCTCGGTCAGTTTGCACTGATTGAGCTGGAGGTCTGTATATTAATGCAAGTATTATTTTTGTAAATTTATTATTCTTTATTAGCACAAAAGATGCGTCGACGTTCACAATTTGAGGTTTTGACAAGAGGGTAGGGTTAAGACTTTCTTTGATATAAAGTAAAACGCCACCTCCATTTCGATTTATTCGGCTTTTCTCAAACATAACATAACCGGGAAGTGAATACTCTGCTAAAAAGTCTCTATCTTCTGTATTGAGCCAAGTTTCTGTTATGCCAATCACATAGGGGGTAGGGGTCCGACCATATCAATGATGACCTTACTGAAGGGCGGTCCACTGAGAGGAATGGGGTGCAACGGGGCTCTCGGAATTGTTTGGTTAGGTTTTCCAACCCTCTGGCACGTATGACACCTCGCTATCCAGGTTACCACCTGCCCCTTCAACCCCGGCCACCAAAACAATTTTTCTAAAGCCGCCACCGTTTTTCTCACCCCTAGATGTCCTGCCAGTGGTATGTCATGCGCCAACCTCAGTAGGCTATCCTTGCACTCCCGTGGCACCACCAACTGGTCCACTACTCCGGACCCCTCTTGCCAACTATGTTTAGGGTCTTGAAAACGCCTATAGAGGATGCCTTCTAAATAAAAAAAATCTCCTGGCTGTGCATCGCCGTCCTCGTCGAGCTCTACAGCTCCATTAGCACACGTTTGGAGCTCAGGGTCCTCTAGTTGCAACCGACGTATATCTGAGGGTGCCAAGCGATCTAACTGCTCCCGGAGTAATGCATGACCTTCCCCGATACTGGGCTGCTCCCTCTGTCTCTCTCGATGTACATAACGTTGCTGTCGTGGAGACTCGTCAAGCCCAGCCTCGTCACTCTCGATGACAGGCCCAGGGGCTACTCCAGAATTAAGTGATGGTGCTAATACTGAATCACCCAGGAGAGCCGCCGAGTCAAAACTCTTAAAACCAACTCCAGCTTTAGCCTCCTCCTGTTGATCGTTCCTCCGCTGGTCTGAAGACGGAGGACTAGGCTGTGACACTTTAGCTGCCCGAGCTCGGGTGACAACACACGCCATGGGTTGTGTCTGGCACCGCTCGACCCACTCTTGCTCTTCCCTACTCACGTCGGCCGGCCTCTCGGCAACGACTAAGGGTAGAACCTCAGAAGCGGGCATTGCAAAGTCGTTGCCGAGAAGAAGGTCGACGCCCTCCACTGGCAGTTTCTCCACAATCCCGACATCCAATTCACGTGCCACACCATCCACCTCCAACTCCAACCGCACCAGCGGGTATGACCGAGTTGCATTAATACCCTGCACCACCACCACCACCCGAGCCGCGTTTATAGGGTTGCCAGTCAAGTTTTTCATCAGAGTCTGGGAAGCACCTGTATCATGCAAGACCTCTACTCCATGCTTGTGCCCCGCCCACATCACGCAACCCCGCCCTCTATGGTCGCAAAAAAATCCTGAGCAGGGTTCGAGCCTCCCAGGTGCTTCTGCATTGGCTGTGCCTCAGCCTCTGACGAACTGCCCCGGGCAAACTCAGATGACTTCGGAGACACACCAATGTTGCAGGCCAAAGACACAGCTGCTGTAGGTGGTTTGCTAGGACAGACTCTTGCAAAGTGCCCCTTTTTATGACAATGATAACACTCCAACTCCCCTTTGGGCTTCCCTTGGTACTGGGAAGGGCCTGGCCCCTTCTTAAATGGGACGGTGCTAGTCTTGTGGTCAGTCTTGGTATCATGGCTCTTGTACTTGTTTGCATAAGGTATATCCACTAACTCGGGGGGGTGGGGCGTCACGCCCCTTGTTACCTGCCTCACTACGCTGGGCAGACCCGCACCCACGAATTAGTGATAGCCGGAGGTCAGCCATCTCAGCTGCCTCCTGTAGAGTTTTTGGTTGCTTTTCTTTAAGGTTTAACGTCAGGTCGCCGCCCGTGCATTTGAAAAACTGCTCTAAAAGCACCAACTGTTTAATGTCGTCAAACGTAGTAGCTTTCTCCGACCTCAGCCAATTCCCAAAAGCATCGGACAGCTCCCGGGCATGCTCCAAAAAGGTGCTCTCCCGACCCTTGGTAACACCCCGGAACTTCAACCTGTACGTCTCTGGTTGTAGTTTGTATGCTCTCAGGACAGCCTCCTTGAGTTCCTCATAGATAATACAAGACTCTATAGGCAACGCATCGTAGGCTTTAACCCCTAACTGTCGGGGCGCAACATAAGTCGAGTATAATAAATCTGGACTATCTGGCGGCGCTCGACATAGGTCGTGTGGCAATTTCAGCACGTAATGTTGCTGAGAGAGAGAGACAAGTGGTGGCAGGAGATTAGCGAGCGTATGACTGCTCCAGACCACCGCGGCGAACCTACTGACACGAATCCCACCTCCTCCCTCCCTCTCTCACTCGCTATATACGGAATTGTATGGGGAAAGTGCCGAATTACATGCTTTTTGCACTCGCGTTGCACGGTTGTTGCAAGAAAACTAGCCATCATAAAAGGATCGTTATGGTGTCATTGGAAAGCTCTGTTTATGCCCTTTCAGGTATAGATACTTGTTTTACGCTCTGGGTATTATTTAGGCATGAAAATGATCACGTAAACAGCCCTATTTTGGCTAAAAACACCCCGCTGGGCGGTACATATAAATAAACCGCTAGCCCGCTAATCTAGCGTTAAGACCCTTGCCTATTAATCTAGAGGATACAAGTGCTGCCCATTTATTCTCTGGCCACTGGTGTTCCTGGCACTTCTTCTCAAAGCGTGTGAAAAATTCTGTTACACCACTCTCATCAAACACCGGAACCAGTTTCAATAAGTGCGAGAGAGACTGCTCATGAACACGGTTACCAGCCCCAAGTCGCTGTCCCGTTGTGTCTACTCGCGACTTCTCTACGTCCATGTCGGCACAGTACCTAGTCGACTCAGCTTGAATTTTTGCTAGCTCTATGTGCTCATGACTGATAGTTTTTCTCTCTTCTATCTTGGCTAATTCTATTTGCTGCTGGAGCTCACATGCCCTTTGTTGCTGCTGAAGCTTAGCTAATTCGAGCTGAAGCAATAATTCTGGAGTTAACCCTTGAGGAGGTGAAGGTGCTACCATGTTTGAAATTACCGGTGGTCCCCCCAGGGGCAACCCACCCTGCCAGTCACCACCCAACTGCGGAAGCGTACCCGGGGTCGGCAAACTACTGGGATGGCTGGGAGTCGAGTGTAGGGGAAGCATGGCCGAAGGGCTCTGAGCACTCAACCCATCTTGCTCACCAGTCACCCTGCCCAGTACACACGTTATCAAGTTATCCCTGGTCATGCTGCTAGTAACCGCATGACCGATAGCTGTGGCCAGGCATTGAAGACCGTACCGATCCATACCCTCCAACCGCTCGGCAGTAACAGGCCATTGCAAAAATATCCTAGCATCCTTCTCACAGTTCACCCGAATAACCCTTTCATCATGGTGCTGTTCCTCAGTTTCGACATTACGTACTGTGTCTCCATTCTCCTCTGATCCGGTATAAGACATGATGCTCTCGAAAATTTCTCACCACAATATTCAGAAAAGAAGTACCCCAAACTCTTATGTAGCACTATTCACTTGCCCAAAATGTCTGAAGACTCTCAAGTGCTATACTACTTTGCCAAAAAAAAATTAACGTGCCCACTATATTCCTCAATAAAACAAATGACCACAACAATCCTGCAATTATCTCCTAGTTCACAAGATCCTGAGCTAGGTCGCCATTTGTTACGATCCAGGTTCTCAAAGACACAGGGCTCTTCAACATTGGACTAGATAATGGCAAAATGCAACAACGGTAACACTAGATCCAACCCCTGCCTTAAACACTGGAAAACAAAACACCATTACCGCCCTGAGTCGTGCCTGGACAACGAGGTATCCTATGACTCGGTAACTGGTGCACACACACTAGGCTGACGCTCGATGAAACAGCCTATTCTCAAACAGTAAAAGATTACTCGATTAGGTTACACAAAGAAAAGATAGTTAACGTGATTAATTAACGTTACGGTAGATACTCAAATAACTGGCACTCCTGTATTAAGAAAGTGCAATGCTAGTCCTGCAACATCAACTGGAAACTTCTGAAATAAGTCTGATGCTGGGAAGATGTTCGTAAAGAATCTTGAACAATTATAATGCAGAATACGGGTCACAATAAATGCTAGGACATATAGTAATAATAGGCAGGCGAATAATAAAGACTGCGCAAAGGTAGTAATGCTCGACAACTAAAGAAATGCTTCGTGACACAACACAACAGCCTACTCGGGTTGTGCAACTCAACAACAACCTCGGCTCAAAAGTGCAGTGAATGATAATGCTGGATACATATAAAAATGGGGGCTTATCTCTAACCAGTGTCTGCTCAGTTAATAAAGTCTAGCTGGGGTATCAAGGCAGGGCAACAATGGGCGAGCATGCGGCTCGTAGCCTAACGTTGTCCGAAGGTGGTATAATGAAGATTACGTTATATGACGGGGATGCTCTCTTGATAAATCTAGGTCTCTAGTACCTAGTTCTATCCTGGCGATCCCTCAGAAGTCAACACATAGAGGCAGCACTATGTTGTGAGGGATAGGCTATGGCCCTCTCACACCACAGCGCTGTGCTCGCAGAGTAAACCCACCCGAAGACACAACTTAGGCTCCCACAGTACCTGTCGATGTCGTGCAGGGCTTAGCTAACACTGCACACATCGGAGACAACGACACAGTAACCTTACCCCTAGTCTAGCTTTAAATAACCAAGCAGAATCACTCAACACCTTGCCAGGGAGACATATACCGGTCTACAACCTTCCCGAGAGAGGACACACACGGAAAAGTCCGTCTCTCCAAACCTCATACATAGAAATATCTGAGAGCTTCGCGTACAATACGACTGGCCGACGGTGAACGTCTATGCTGAAACCAGAAGGGATGTTGAGTTTAATAAAGATTAGAGAATGAGAAAGGAGAAGTCGAGAGAGAGAAATAGTATGCAAAGTGGCGAGTATGGGGGACAGAATTGCAAAGGATGTAGACGATACGCGTGTCAGGCAAGCTCTGAGCTGGTAAAAAACACGCGGCCGCGATGGGCAGGGACTAGTTGACCACCCGGCCGCCAACGCCG
Source organism: Paralithodes platypus (assembly GCA_032716605.1). Classification (NCBI taxonomy): domain Eukaryota; kingdom Metazoa; phylum Arthropoda; class Malacostraca; order Decapoda; family Lithodidae; genus Paralithodes; species Paralithodes platypus. The sequence continues at coordinate 59,459,241 of CM064492.1, forward strand.
TCAGCGCCCAAGCGAGGCGGGCCACAGCTCACCCCGCTGCCAGGTGTACTCCCTCACCCTCTCTCGCTCGCCTCCCACACAAGCAACATTTATATTATAGCGAATATAAAATATAAGGCGCGGTCACAGACCAAAACAAAGACCATTTCTAGACTGTCTGTGGCAACACGACCCTAATGAAATAAAGCAGATCATTCTAGGACAACTGTAGCCTATCCCCCCATCCTGGCGAGCGCTACCGAGCTGCAATGCCCCACGCAACCATTCTGTCAACGCCGGGAGGCGTCACACCCCTCTCTCTCACATTGTCTTCCCTCTACTGTACAACACTCTCTGATACCAAACTCCCCTCTACTCTATGCCTCTCTAACATCGACTCCCCTCCCCTCTCTGATAATGACACTCTACACTCCTCTCTTAACACCAGGCTCCCCTCTACTCCAAACCCCTCTGTAGCACCAGACTCCCCTCATACACTCATTAACAGATCACTCGAACCTTCTCCCCTACCTCGATATACCATTCTCTGCCCCAGCATCGTTACGCGGACCCTACTTCTCCTCGTTGCTCGGGGCACCATCCTCTTCCTTGCCTCTTTGTTTTTAAACCTTCTCGTCCTCATTATCGATATTGGTTTCTGTTTTCGTACTTCCCTTACCTACCTTAAACCCTTTTCCTTAGGCACTTTCCTCATTTGCAGTACTTCTCTTACCTACCTTACACCCCTTTCCTTAGGTACTGTCTTTATTCCCATCACTTCCCTTACCTACCTAATTACACCCTTTTCCTTAGTTACTGTCTTCATTCGCATCACTTCCCTTACCAACCTAATTACACCCTTTTCCTTTGGTATTTTTTTCTTTCGCGGCACTTGCCTTACGAGCTTACACTCTTTTCCCTTTGTCAGTATCGTTATTCGTGCCATTCTCGCTCGCGGCAACACCCTCTTCGTTTCCCTGTGTATCTCCACCTGCTCTTCTCCACTATCGATAATAATGGGTTCTGTCTTCGTTTGCGGCACTTCCCTTACCATCCTTATGCCCTTTTCCCTTTTTCCACGTCCTTATTTGAGCCCTTCCCTTCGCTCACGGCAGCACCCTCTTCCTTGCCTCTGTTTCTAAATCTTCTCTTCCTCACTATCGATATTGGGTCTTGCCTTCTTTCGCAACACTTCCCTTACCAACCTTGTAGTATTTTCCCCTTTTCAGCATATTTTGTGTTGTGTGTGTGTCCTCTTTACTTGCGGCAACACCATCTTACTATCCTGTTTCTATCCTACTTCCCTTCATTCCATCTCTTTCCTCTTTTATTCTCCATCTACGCATCGCCATAACTTGCAACTCTATTCACTCCTCTCTTCCACACCAACTCTCTTTGTTTTTATCTCTCCTTCCCAGACTTTCTTCGTCCGCCCCTTCTCCTTTCCGAAAACAACCACTGTATATTTGTTTAAATCCCTCATTTACCTCCTATTGCTTTCTCCCCGTCAATGCTCAACCATTCCCCTTCCTTACTATAGTCCATTCATTATAGGTAGGCCAGAAACCGTATCCTTCAACATTTGTAACTCAAAAAGGGTTAGAGCAAATGGGCTCTAAAATACCTCACTTATCCCCAGGCTGTCACTTCCCACTTAAACAAAATCAAAGACAATTTTTTTTTTAGAAATATTAGCTTGACTACCGCTACTCTAGAGTGTGTGTATGATTTGTTTGTTTTTAGTTATAGATATAAGTGGTCAAGATTATTGGACTAGTTATAAGGAAGAGCCTGCCAACTTCTTCCCCTTCCCCCGGATATGTTGTTGCTTGATATCCTTTCCTTTGTATCACCTTCCTTCCCCATCTACCTCCTTCCTTCCACCTCCTCCGTGCCCACCTTCTCTTCCCTCTTGCAATAACCTCTCTCCCTTACTAGTCTGCCTATTCACCTCCCTGGTCCACGTTTCGTCCTCTCTATCCCACGCCTACCCTTCCCCATCCCCCTACAGTCTATTTGATGTACTAACCTGGTGAAGTTGTTCTTTTCCCCCTTGAACTATAATCTCTACATACAATTGATTGGCTGCTGGTACTGTGTAGTTTATGTGTTATGTTTGTATTTGCAACCGAGAGATATTAGTTGGTCACATTGCCATCAGTTAATTAGTTAGAAATAATTTTCTCTAACTCAAAGCGACCAAGTGCCAATCTCGCCATGTTTGAAATGGACTCGTTATCCAACCTTAATGATAATAGTAACACTGTACAAGAAAGTTATAAAGTACATGATACATACATTATTTCATTGTGTCTTGTCTTACAATTCAGATTATAATAATTTTATTTTATTTCTAAATAAAGTAGGCCCTTTATACTGTGGTGCAATGTTAAACAAATATCATTATAAACTAGATTGGATTAAAAATCATATCATTCATTATCATTCATGACGTAATATCATATAATTCATCACATTATTAATTTGGCAACAAGTCCTAATCCTCGTCTTCCCTCCCCTTCCACTCCTCTTCCCCTTGGTTCCCTTCTTTCCTTCCACTCATCTTTCCTTCCTTTCCACTCCACTTACCTTCCTTTCCATTCCTTTTCCTTTTGGTTCCCCTTCTTTCCCTCCCTACCCCCCTCCTCTTCCCTTTCACACTTCTTCCCCTCTCTACTTCACCTCTTCCCCTTGGTTCCCCTTCTTTCCCTCCCTACCCCCCTCCTCTTCCCTTTCACACTTCTTCCCCTCTCTACTTCACCTCTTCCCCTTGGTTCCCCTTCTTCCCCTTATCTTCCTCTCTGTGTCTGTCTTCTCCATTCCTTGCTCCTCCCCACCTCTCCAGCCCCTCCCCCATCCTTCCCACTCCTCTCCCCCCTTCTCACTCTCCACTCCCCTCTCCTCCCACCCTCCCCCATGCTTCCCAATTCCCACTCCCCTCCCCCGTCCTTCCATCTTCCCCCTCCTCTCCCCCCTCTCACTATCCACTCCCCTCTCCTCCCCAACGCCCCCTGAGAGAAGAAGCACGTATCACTGGCTATAATAGAAGTAATTGGATCAAGCTCATTGAACGCTTTGACATGCAGATCAGCCCCTTTCCTCCATCCCCTGGCTTTACTGTCTTCAATATCTTCTACCTTCAGATGTCACACCAGCGATTTTGTCCATCAATTTTTAAGGGCAATTGTAGTCTGGCAGGTTGAGAATATAATATCCATGAGAATTAACCTATCTAACACGAGCAATTTTTCCGTCATTTTGTCAACGGGCAATTGTAGTCTAGCAGGTTGAGAATATACGGTCCATGAGAATTAACCTATCTAACACGAGCGATTTTCCGTCAATTTTTACGGGCAATTTTAGTTTAGCATGTTTAGAATATACGTTCCATGAGAATTAAACTATCTAACACGAGCGATTATCTGTCAATTTGTACTGGTAACTGTAGTCTAGCAGGTTGAGAATATACGTTCCATGAGAATTAACCTATCTAACACGAGCGATTATCTGTCAATTTGTACTGGCAACTGTAGTCTAGCAGGTTGAGAATATCTGTTCCATGAAAATTAACTTATATAACACGCGCGATTTTTCCGTCAATTTTGTTACGGGCAATTGTAGTTTGATTGGTTGAGAATATTACTTCCAGTACCGGTGCCGTCCTTTCAACTTTATTTTGGCTACTATTATACGATTGTATTCTGTTTTAAAAACGCCTCCAGCAATTAACAGGCTTCGAAATGTCGTACTTAACCCTTTTTGGTACCACAGATCCTTCTTAAACTGCACAAAATCATCTAAATATAGCCATGATATATTTTATAAAACGTCGCCGGTACAGTAGGGGTTAATTTATTTAATACGAGCAACTTTTGTTTCAAGTTTTGCTGTCAATTGTAATATGGCAGCCTTAAATTGTCAGTTAATTTTGTTAACATCGTTCTTAACACCAATTAACCCCCTAATGAAATTAATGAAAGCATGTGATCGTCCCAGGGTACGAACACAGGATATCACATACAGAACTAGCACGCTCTAACCATTACACCATCAAGATTTCAGCCACCTTACATAATCTATCTTCAGTCTAGTTTCCGATTCCAATGCGAAAAAAAACACACTCAAAATAGTAGGCTACGAGACAAAACTTGCTTAATAAAAATTGCCGGATAAATCGCTCGTGTGACATCTACTTTTCTATCTATATAATATTTGTGATTGTCTGTGTGTGTGTGTGTGTGTGTGTGTGTGTTCTTAATAGGCGGCCGCAGTTTTGGACCTGGGGAGCTGAAACTTTGCATGTGGGTGTCAATTGACCTGGGTCAGGTCATAGAGGGGGCGAGGTCACGATCGGAGGTCGTTTCGAGGCCGAAATTGAAACACAAAATGAAAAACATGGCCGTTTGGGGCAGAAGGAGGCCTCCGATCGAAAAGGTGTATGGAACGAAAGGTGTTCGCAGCCTCCCAAAATGGGGGTACGGATGAGATCAGATCCAAAATCGGAGGTGATTTAGCGGCCGAAATCGAGGTCGCCGTTAAATGAGGCACAGGGAGGTCGAGGCTGGTGATTATGGTAGTAGTAGTATTGTGATGATTGTGGTAGTAGTGATTGATGATGGTGATTATGGTAGTAGTAGTGCTGGTAGTACCCGGGCAACGCCGGGTACCCGTGCTAGTTCGTCAATATTTTCCACCTTCTCAAACCCGATGTCACACGAGCGATTTTTCCATCAATTATGAAGGTAAAGACTATTTCCAATGAACCCTCTGACTTCCATAAATTATAGGCTACCCTTGCTAATCTAGATTTAATCATCTAATAATAGCCAGAACACTGAAAAGAAATGCGCAATCTGATCTTAAAAGGGTTCAGAGAATCCCAAAAGTTTTGCCAGGAAAATATTGTCCCTCGAAAATTGACGATAATAGGTCTCTTGTGATACCCCTCTTTACCCTCGTCAACGACTTTCACCTTCCTAAGTGGTGTCACACGAGCGCCATTTCTGGCAATTTTCGATGAGCAAGATTTGTCTCGTACTATTTTCAGGAGCTTTCGCATTGGCATCGACAACTAGATCGCAGGTAGATCATGTTAAGGGAGCCCACCTCGCTTTTGTTTCTCTTTCTTTCCTTCTCTCTTTGGCTTGTATCCATTTGGCCCCATTCAGCCTACTGTTTTAAGACATTTACCCCTATCCAGGTGTCAATATTTTCCTGGCGAGCGGAAGCGAGCCAGCATATATATATTTTTGTGTTGATAGCAAGCTAAATTTGTACATTTTTCGATAAAGAAATGTCCCCGGCGAAGCCGGATTTCTCCATACAATGCTGGCTCGCTATAGCTCGCCAAATCAAAAATCAACACCTGGATGGGGATAAACGTCTTAAAACAGTTGGCTGAATGGGGCCGAATGAATACAAGCCAGGGAAAGAGAGCAAAGGAGAGAAAGATAAACAAAAAAACGGTGACCCTCCCTTAAGTAGTTTAATTAATTCTTCCCGAACTTCTATTTTCAAGCTGCCAGAGAACAATTGCCGGGAAGTATTGACGGAAAAAGAGCTCGAGTACCGTCGGCCAAATAAGTGATGTCGCGTCACACAGAATATTTCGATCAATAATAATTGGTATCAAGATTATCTGAGCTTTAGTTCATCGTTTCGACTGGGATCTACAAACATGTTCCTATCTTTACACACCCTATTCAACATCTGACAGACATTAATACAGCACACAGTGAGCAAAGCATAATGACAGCGGAGACACGACTTATTTGGCCAACTGTACCACCACCATAAGCCTTTTCACTATTCCTCTCTCCTCTGGGTATTTTTTTTTTTTTTTTTTTTTTTTTTGCTGCTTGATGTTTCTTTTGATGTACGGTATGTTTTCTTCGTGACACCTTTGATGTATTTCTTCCACGTCGTCAGTAGTGTTAGCCCTTCTAAATGTGTTGTATAGTTTATGTTTAAGCTTATAATGCACCTTGTTATTAATTTTTTGTTGTTTGTTCCGTACTACATTTATTACATATTTTATTTCCAAGCTTATTATTATACCTCTATTTTTTTTAGAATATTATTTGTTGACCACAATTTTATCTCTAAATAAAAATAATTGTTTTTTGCAAAATACAAAACAAAAAAATCATTGCAAATCATAACAATGCCATATCATATTCAGCATCAGATAACATAATATTATATATTGCGTTTTATATAAAAGGTAAGGGGGCTAAACTTTTAATGACAACACTGAAATTATATTTTATTGTGTAAACCTTTGTGTTGCATACCAGTATACTGATGGTGTGACTATGTTTTATATATATATATATATATATATATATATATAATTATAAGGTCTTGATTACATGAACTCATTTCAAGTAATCTGATTAAAATCGTCTAATAATAGCCAAAAACTACTGTCAACCGTCATTGTCACCACCCGTCATAATCCTGAAGGGTATCAGAGCCCAGATACATATTGAGTATTGTCGATGTTGTTGCTATATTGACATTTAGGGAAGAGAATCGGCTGACAATTGCCCGGAGTCGGTCTGATCGGGAAACTTTCGGCAACAACCACTAATAGTTTCTTTCGTATCTAGCCTGGCAAAGTTGGTTGAAAGCTGGAATATATTTTTTCGCTTAGTACGTTCTTGGTTTTGGTGTTCCTGTTTTCAAATTTTTGACTTTATTGCTAACTCATTCAGGATGCTATTGCGAATTTCTGTTCTGTTTTCTGGCTATTATTAGACGATTATATTCAGATTATGAAGGCTATAGTGAAGCCAGTGGGTTTATTGAGGTATTCTTTACCCTAATAATTCTCACAGATCCTTCCTAAACTGCATAAAATCGTCTAATGATAGCCAGAATAAATTGTCAAAATGGGTCATAATCTTCTGAGGACTAAGTGCTTTATTTGTCATGGTCACTAATTAATCAAATATTTGTAACATTTGGAATCTGAAATATATTTGATATGCCTGCATTCTGTCCTATTATGAGATAGTACAATAGGTTATGCATACTTTAGTATTGTTTTAAGTTTTCTTTTATTTCGATTTTGAACGATTATGAATATGTAGTCTTCATTCATCTATGATTTATTTAAAATTTGCTTTTAGTGTTTAATGCCTAACATCAAATAATTTAAAAGTTGAATTTAAATCAGTTATATCACAAATATCGATGATATAAATAATATATAAATTATATCTAAGTGCGATGTTCGTTCTCTCTCTCTTTATCTCTCTCTCTCTCTCTCTCTCTCTCTCTCTCTCTCTCTCTCTCTCTCTCTCTCTCTCTCTCTCTCTCTCTCTGACACTGTTTTCAGTTGAAGAGAGCAGGAACAAAAAAGGTGAAGGTATGAATGTCATTTCCTTTCCAATTCTAATTATTCTATAAATTCATTCAGGCGATTTCCAAACCATGTGAGGTTATTCACTTCTAACTGTTTTTAAGTAGGTATTTTGGCAGAGGAAGGGGAGGTCGGGGAGAGAGCCTCCATCTATGCTATCTCTTTCTTTCACTTTCTCGTGGGGTTGATATCTCTACTAGGATTATGTCCTGGCCACCTTGCAGGGATTGCAATTTGTGGCCAGTATATCTATATCAATCTATGTAAGTTTCTCTCTCTTTTTCTCTCTCTCTCTCTCTCTCTCTCTCTCTCTCTCTCTCTCTCTCTCTCTCTCTCTCTCTCTCTCTCTCTCTCTCTCTCTCTCTCTCTCTCTCTCTCTCTCTCTCTCTCTCTCTCTCTCTCTCTCTCTCTCTCTCTCTCTCACCTTTGTCACTTGCACTAATAAGGGCTAGCACTTTGCACTATTGGACCAAACTATTACTACACCTGTTTAATTGATGAATATATTTAGATTACTTTGAACGCCCTACATTATTAATAACATTGTGAAAATACATTAAAATCTTGCAATATATAGAATTGAGTTACATAGGTGTGTGTGTGTGTGTGTGTGTATGTGTGTGTGTGTTGTGTGTGAGAGTGTGTTTGTGTGTGTACATATATGCGTGCTGTTGTGTCTGTATTTGTATGAGTGTTTGTGTGTGTGTGTGTGTGTTTATAAATAAGTATGTGCGTGTATTTATGTATGTGTGCGTGTTTCTGCGTGTGACATCTTGCAGATAATGAGTGGCTGTGTAAATGTGGTAAAAAACTCGCAGTATCTTCCGGCTTCTGTAAATACTAGGAGGTTTATGGTAATGTCCTACTTGCATATAACACGATATTCCTGAAAAATTGGAGAGAGAGAGAGAGCGAGAGAGAGAGCGAGTGTGAGTAGGTGAGAAAGAGAAAGTCAGTGTGAGTGTGTGTGGGAGAGTGAATGAGTGTGACCGAGTTTGAGAGTGTGTGTGTCTGTAAGAGAGAGAGAGAGAGAGAGAGAGAGAGAGAGAGAGAGAGAGAGAGAGAGAGAGAGAGAGAGAGAGAGAGAGAGAGAGAGAGAGAGCGCAAAAGAGGGAGAGAGAAAGGGAGTGATTAGGAGAGGGTTCTTGTTATTTTATATGAAGAGAGAGAGAGAAAGAGAGAGAGAGAGAGGGAGGGAGATAATTATGTTTGATACATTTGAAACGATTTTTTTTTTTGACAATCTGTCCCAGGAGAAAACATAATAATATGATTATTTATAGAAGCTGTCATCAGGAATCTAAGAGTGAACAAGCAGCATTTCTTATCTTAGTATGGTCACGAGCCATAACAAGTATGCAATAATTGAATTTGTATCGAAATTAAGCAAATTAATTTAGCTCTATAGAATATCCTTAATGCTTCAAAATTTGGCTTTCAGAATTCAAAGACACCATTGGATGTATTCGTAATATTACTTTTGGTTGTACACTTAAATGCCATAGACGCTAGCCCACTCCTAATTATATATTCGAAGGCTTTAACTATCTCTAATTATGGAAGTATATCTCTGGAAACGAATTTATGAATATGTGTTTCTATAAATCAACTACAGAAGTATATATGCTATTTATTGAAATGCAAATTATATTCAAAATCAATCCAGATAGTTATAATTGCATTCATAAAACATAGGGGGTTCACGAATTCCTATGAGTGGGCTATAGACTAATGGTATCCGAGTGTACCACTACCTATATAACTGGTAACGTGAAGTTCAAGGGTACTAGGAGATCTGCAGATGTGTATGTGGGAATCGTTGATATGGAATCCAATTCTGATGATGTAGTTCAATATGTAAAAGACGAATTTCATATTGATGTTGATAGATGCGAAAAACTGAAGTCACAATATGTAGTTAGAGACTGGAAATCTTTTAAAGTAACTGTAGCAATGGACGGTAGAGATTTACTACTTAAGGCAGAGGGTTGGCCAAGGAGTATTTTTGTACTGAAGTTTTACACGCCAAGGTCTAGCAATACTAATTGACTTTCTCTCCTAAGCATCAGAAAATTATTAACTTTGTGTCTTATAATTGTATTCTATTAGAAATAATGTAAACACTGTTAGGACCTTATCAATGGAGTATGATATAATTTGAATTCAAGAAATAATGCTGCTAAAGGATGACTTATCTTTTTTTAAAACAATTTATGATACATTTGATTGTGTGGCATGTGTAGAGGATAGGACATGTGAAGGCATTATAGAAGGTCGACCATCAAGAGGCGTAGCTATTATGTGGAAAAAGAGTTTAAGCCCCATTATTAATCCATTGTATTGTAATGATAGAATTATAACAATAATGTTGTCTGCTGGTGATCAAATATATTTAATTATTAACCCGCTGTGTACCAGCTAAATATTTATAAATGTACCACCCAGGACCGGCTGATTCTGATTTTTTTTTTTTTACTCCAGAAACAATAGCGAATGGGTTAGGAATGAAGGAAAAACCACGAAAAACCGATCAAAAAGCTCAAAAAATGGTCCTACAGAGCCCCCGAAAACGGATTTTACAAGAGTAAAAAATTGAAGGCAATTTCCCCCCAAAAACATGTTTTTGCGCGCTCACGCGCACGCGCACGCGCACGCGGTTGGACTTTGAGAGTTTTCAACCATCGGCATGGGTGCGAAGGATACTTACACAGTTGTCATACAAATCTGAGCCCTCTAGGTGCCATAGGACCGGAGTAATTGGGACCGGACCGGCCAGGACGCAAACCATGCGTCGCTGGGGTTTAGCGTTACATACATTGTGGACGCAAACCCTGCGTCGCTGGGGCTCAGTGGGTTAATGTGTATTTACCGTGTGACAAGCAAAATGATGATTCGATTGATGAGTATAGACATTCACTTGCCATTTTGGAAAATTTAATTGAAGAACAAAATATTACTAATACATGAATTGGTGGTGATTTTAATGCAGACTTTAGGAAAGGCAGATTTTGGCAAGAGCTACAAACTTTTACGATCAATAATGACATCTGGGTTAGCGATGTAGTGTTGCCAGAGGACACATTTACATATTTAAGTCCAAGTAGAAATAATGTTAGTTGGTTAGATCACATATTAGTGTCTCAGCCTATGAAAGAACTCATTAGTAACATTATAGTTAGGTACGATCTTGCTCTTTTTTATCATTTCCCTGTTGCTTTTAAGGTTAATGTGGAGAAAGTTTGTGATGTAATAAATGAGGAAGAGCATACCGCTCAGTATGTAAACTGGTCACTATTTAAATCTAATGATGTTGTTGAAGACTATAAAGAGAAGGTGAATAGATATATAGGACAGTTACAATTAATGAATTTTACATGTTTAGAATGTACTACTTACAATTGCAAAGATGTAAAGCATATTCAGGAAATGAGTGATATTTATGATTTTATTGTGCAATCATTTATTAGTTCAACCAGTGATTTTCAGTTTATAAATAAAAGAAAACCTCCTGTGCAGCCCGGTTGGAATGATTATGTTTCCCATTTGCACAAAATAGCAAGAGAAACATTTTTGACCTGGAAAATGTTAGGATGTCCTAATGAAGGTAGTGAACTTGAGAATATGAAGGAAACTAGGAGGGCATTCAAGAAAGCCGTAAGATATATTAAAACAAATGACGAAAACATTATGAATTAAAAGTTAGCTGAATCATTGTGCAATAAAACTAATAGTGTTTTCAGGAAAGAGGTACGAAAGGTTAAAAACAATAAATGTTACTTAAATGCTAAAATTGAAGGAGAATGTGATGCAAAGCATTTTACCGAGAAATTTTCAAATAAGTTTGGAATGGTTTTTAATGATAAAAAGTGTCAGAGCTCTTATAACTTTGAATATTCTCGTGTAAAGTTGAACGAACAGGTGAGAAAAGGCAAATTACTTGGACTGGTAAATAAGTATGATATATATATAAAGCAATCATGGAACTAAACTGTGTTCTAGGGTTTGATGGTAAGTAGTATCAAATTGGCCAAATCGACTCATGCCGGAGGCATGAGTCGATTTGGCCAATCTAAATAATCGACCAAAAAAAAATATTTTTTGCATGCAAAATTCATTTATTTATTTTTTTCGTAAAAGTGCGGCATGAGTCGATTTGGCCAGGGAGGCATGAGTCGATTTGGCCAGGGAGGCATGAGTCGATTTGGCCAGGGAGGCATGAGTCGATTTGGCCAGGGAGACATGAGTCAATTTGGCCAGGGGTCAATTTCGCAAAAGTCTATGGGGTTTGCATACAAGATTACGAATAGGGACATGTGGTAGATGTGTGGGAATTGATCCGAAACCATTGAAGTGAAGTTAATTTCCTGTTTATACCTGGGAAAGGTTGAGTTCCAAGATTTTATTTCATAATTTTTTGCTGTCAATTATGGTTTAACATCTTCAAATGTAAGTATTATCAGAGAATAAGTATTTAGTATGATGCAGTTTTTCGTCTAGTTTCCGATGTCTACTGTTTTAGAGTCTGAATATATTAGAGAACGCTTGTTTATCGATAATTGACAAAACAAACGTGCGGCTATGTGACACCAGACACGGGAAAATGGTTGATAGATGAGCTGATACGAATATGGGATGGATGTGGAAGACGGTGAGTGGGTGGGATGTGGAATAATAGGGAGGGAAAGATGGAGGATGAGGAGAGAGAGAGAGAGTTATAGGTTAGCTATGAGTGGATGGGTGGGTGTCTTGCGTAGTGGATGAGCGAATGCGAGTGACGTCACGATTACCTGTCAATACTTGTGGATGGATGACAGTGATGATGCGTGTTAATACTCGTTGGAATTATCCTGCTGTGGATGTTAGGTTGGTGGGTGTTGTGGTGGATGAGCGGATGTGAGTAACGTCACGATTACCTGTCAATACTTGTCGATGGATGACAGTGAGGATGCGTGTTAATACTTGTTGATTGTCATGCTAGACAGACATCAGGGATGTTACTAGCAGGAATCCTTTTTTATATTCATATACATATAACGATACCAGAACAGGGGTAGAAGATTGCTCGGGGAAAACAAATAAGGGGGGTGGGGTAGGCCTGTGACGTCATATGACGCGGTGTTGATTGAGAGGGTTTAAAAGTGCTGGCGTCACGGTGAGAAGCTTAGTTCTAGTGAATCATGGAAGGGGTGAAACAGCCTCCTGATCCAAACAATAAAGCGAAATGTCTCAAGCGCGGGCTTGCTTTGGGGAAAGACATTTGTAAGCTATGCCAAAAGCCTAAGATAAAAGGCCACACATGTGTCAAACAACGTAAAGTCCATCTAGCCCCTCACAGTCTATGCGAAAAGTGTGGGCTGTTATATAATTCAAAGACAGTTCACCGGTGTCTAGAAAATGAGAATGAACAGAAAGTGTGCAAGAACACTTTTCCTGATAATAAATCCTTAAATAATCCCAAGCGTGGACGTACTTTGGGGAAAGACATTTGCAAGAAATGCGATATGCCTAAGATAAAAGGGCATGCATGTAAAAAGAAATGTAAAGGGCCCCTCTCCCCTCATTTTCTATGTAAAAAGTGTAATACGTTCTATCATTCAAAGACAGTTCACCGGTGTCTAGACAATAAGAAGAATGAAACACAAAGTACCTCTTATGCACATCATAGTAAATGCAAGGGGTAGAAATGTCTCGTCTGTCAAGACGTTTACCATCACCCTGAATGCGAGGGGAAAGTCCAGTGCAAAAACACTCACTCCATATGCGGGAACTGTGGAGAGCATTACGTCGACCCTATGACAATCCCTGGCTGGCTCCTCAGCCTCTTTCAGACGATGGAGGGATCTGAGGATGACACAACTTTGAGCTCAGGTATGTGTATTTTTTGATTTTGTTGCTGGATACATACAGTATACTGTGTGTGCTTGTATTTTTTCCAACTATGGATGTTAAGCTTAATTAATTTATCAACTTGTCTATAGCGGGGATACTATTTGTGTATAAAAAACAAAAATGAACAATCTCTAATAAACGCAATAGATCGCACAGTTGGGTTATAAATATTTAATTTCTTGTTCTTTCATCTCATTCCCTACAGAATGCTGCAAGGGATGTCGCTGCACAGCGTGCCCTATCCAATTTCATCAATCCGGATGTGATGAGGACTCCACAAGTAACCTATGTAATGATGTATCCACACTGTGTGAAGAGTGTAGTGGAGCGTTCGATACTCAAACGGAGGAGGAATCTGAGAACATCTCAATGCGGAGCATTGGTAGGTTGCTAAATTATTTGCAATTCTGATCATTCTTAAAAAATTATAACTCACGCGTGAATATTAATCGTGTTTTATTTTGTATATCTTTATTTTTTATTTATTTTTGTTAGAACAATATATTCAACTTTGCAATCACACATCGAGTGTGTGATTTATGTCGTGACGGTATCTATAAATTCCTGTCGGTTATTTGGTTTATATATATTAATTATATTATTTTAAATTTTCCTACAGATTCTAGAGTCGAGCCAGCTGTAGAGGTTGTGAATGTGGTCAGTGAAAATGCAACGCCCAAACTTCAGGTAAGTTTTGAAAATACCCACATATCATCCCTTTCAGGAAAACTGCCACATAACAGTTCTAGTTTCCAGTTATTGTTAAAATTGTATTTGTAGATTAAGATTTTTTTTTATATAATCTAGTCTAGCCCCACCTTTTTTTTTCTCTCTCTCTCTACACATCCTTCCTGCATGTATACGAATCGAATCTTAATAGTTAAAATATCTATCAGCACTTCATAATCGTCAATGAAAAATGAAAATTATTATGTATAGTGTATATACCACATTATAAGAAAATTGGCTACTTACGCTCAAGCTGTATCTTCAGTCACTATATCACTGCTTACTCACCTGTAATTAGAAAAGATGATATCAATTACACACACATTTAAAAACAAAACAAAAAAACAGTTTAATAAATACTTTATTTTTACCCATCCCTACAGAAAACCTCCAGCCGAGTTCCTCAAAAGTCATCCCTCAAATTAAGAACATCCCGGACCCTCGCAGACCAGTGATAGGAGGAGGCTCGACCTCCACCTCTCCACCCCCGCCTGTTGCAAGCCCTTTAGACAATCATCCCCCAGAGCTGGAGAATGCAGAAACGGTAGAAGAGGAGAATGAACGTGTTCCCACATGTAGGCAAGTTGCACCCAACTTTATGGGGCATATGATCAACATTTATATGATATACCACCCAATGCCGAATCCAATCCTCACATCTTTCTCAGAAGATATAGGGATCACTTCATCAACGAAGTCCGATTTTTTTTGTTTAGATAGTCTCGGCAACACCCGGACCTTTAAGGTTTTTGCAGTCATGACTATACAATTAGTTAAGCCCTCACTTACAGAAGAGGATGAGTTTGTCGAGTTTCCTTTTTGTTTCAAAGCTAGAGTGGTGAACATTTCGGATATTGATGAAATGATTGATCATTGGATCAATCATCTAGAGGCTGATCTTGATTATACTTTGGAAAGATGTGAAGGGTCTGGTTTCATCATTGTTAAAGTTATGAATTTTGCCATCAACTATTGCAAATTTGGTATAAGATGCATCTTTGGTGCTCCTGTCAAACTCCCATGGTACTTGAGAGGGGGAAACAGTCTTATGAACCCAACCAGCAGGAACGAATCGTGCGTGATTCAATGTCTCGCAGCGTATAAATTCATCAAGGGAGGGAAGAAGAGACAGAATGCCTGGCGTGTGATGTGGGATCCAGTCAAGTGTAGAGCCCTCGTGAAAACTGGGGATATAACTTTCCCAGTGACATGGGATAGTCTGAGCAGATTAGAAAAGCTAAACGAGCTATCTCTCAACGTGTACTCTGTGGAAGCGGGTGGACCGGACGACGTCAGCATTGGGAAAGGTAAAAACAAAGACAAAAAAACACGGCATTACCTTAGTCTGGTCCGAAAGGGGAGTAAGAACTATAAAGAGCAAGTAGATCTTCTCATTGTGGGAGGGACTCACATGGCTCTCATACTTGACTTGAATAGCTATGCGAAGAATTTCAAACGTGTTCGGGGTGAAACTAGCGGTCTTAATATCTGTCGCATTTGTCTAGAGTTTTTCCCCTCTCAGATGAAACTAGAGGAGCATTCATGCCATTGTGATAAAACTCCCATTCTCAAGTTCCCATCCCCCCCCCCCCCTCCGCGAAGCTTAAATTCAAGTCCTACGGCAAGACCTACCCACCCTCCCACGCTTGCTTCTTTGAATTTGAAAGTTACGCTGACAAGGGTAATGCTGATAGATCAGTTCAAGCCTCACATCACCCCATTGCCTACAGCTATTTGATTGTGGATAGGCTAGATAAACCTGTGAGAAAAAGATCCTACCTGGGTGTGGATGCTGCTGAACATTTCCTAGCTCATCTTTCATCAGATTGGGAATCATTAAAAAGTAGGAGACCAACCTATCAATGCATCTGCCAACTGGTGAGCAGGATAGATTTTCTACAGCGTCCCGATGCGAGCTCTGTGAGAAGGAGTTTACCAAGGATAATCCACCCACGCGTCATCATGATCACTCTGTCCAGTATGACAATTATATCGGGGCGTATTGTAAGCAATGCAATTTTCAATGTAGGGACAAATTAAATTCTCTAACTTGTCTCGCACATAACATGTCTTACGATCTTGGGCTCATCCTCAAAGAAATGAAGGATAACGGAAGAGGGGTTAAAGTTCACTGTAAATCTGGGCTTTCATTTTTCAAGGTGGACATTGACTTTTTGCGCTTCTTAGATTATCTCAGCATTATGAATGGTAGTCTGGATCAACTTGCCAAGAGTCATCTCGCGGCCGGGTATCCCACAGCGTTGACTCATGCCATGATTGATAGACACTCTGCAGAGGTAAGAGAGAAAGTCATCACAGGGAAACAGTTTCTCTGTTATGACTATATAGATTCACCTGCACGATTGGAGGAGCTGCAACTTCCCTCTATAAGCGATTTTAATAATCGCATGAAAAACTCTGAGATCATAGAGCTGACTATCAACATGTGCAAAATGTGTGGGATATCACCCAATGTCAAACATTGGGTGATTATGTCCAGCTTTACTGTGAGATAGATGTCGGACTCCTTGCGACATCTATCTCAAGTACCGCGAGATGATGAAGACGCATTACAAACTGGATGTAATTCATTATGTAAGTTTGATCAGTTATGCATTTGAAGATTTTCTTTTTTCCAGCAAAACAGAATTGGATTACATGTACAGCCCCGACTTGTATAAGCTCATTAGGAGAAATATAGGAGGGGGTTTTACAACATGTGTGAGATCTCTCTGCACCGCTAACAATCCCCAGGTTAATCCCGCCTTCAATCCTGATGTGGACAGCAGTAGTTATATCCTCTACGTAGATTACAATAGTTTATACTCTAATTGTCAAGTCGGGTATTTACCTAGCGGGAATTTCTATAAATTTACCTCCCAGGAGCTGGACGTGTTCATGGAGAAAGGCATACTCAATCAGTCTTGTGATGGTGAGTATGGATACTGGTTTCATGTCAATACAAAACCCATTTCCCCAGATGTCGCACGTGCAACTGATGAATTCCCTCTAATCCTGTCAAATAGCCTAGTGACTGAAGACATGCTGTCAGAGTTTAGCAAGGATCTGCTCAATGTGGAAGGGTGGAAAGTTCCTAAGAACAATCGGAAATTGATTGCTTCACACAGAGGTCAGTCAGACTATTTAATCAGTCTCCCTCTTTTGAAACTGATGCTTGAATTGGGACTGGAACTGCTCAATGTTCATAACATTTACAGATATAAACAAAGTAAATATCTCCAACCCTTCATTGAGAAGAATATTGAGCAATGATCCAACTCAGCATGCAGTATTCTCTTACTAAATATTTCTGTGCTGTCTATCTTTCCCCTAACTCTACCAACTTTCCCAAATTCTTTGACTATCTATACTCTACAGTGGAACACATTCTATCCATTTCTCCTTTCTCAGAAATCTCCATCTTAGGAGATTTCAACGTTCACCACCACCAATGCTCTCCTCTCACACTACTGATCCCCCTGGTGAACAAGCCTACGTCTTTTCTATCCTAAATGACCTAGAGCAGTTAGTTCAGCAACCCACCCGTATCCCGGATCGCATCGGAGATCGGCCCAACATTCTTGACCTGTTTCTAACTTCTAACCCTTCTTCTTATACTGTCGATCTTTTCTCTCCTTTGGGCTCCTCCGACCATAAACTTATCTCTGTCACCTGTCCTATCTCTCCAGTACGGCCACCCGATCCTCCTAGCCGGCGGCGCTTGTGGCACTTTGGCGCTGCCGACTGGGAGGCTCTTCGGCAGTACTTCTTTGATTTCCCATGGAATGATTTCTGCTTCCATGGCCGAGGACCCTCGGAGAGTGCTGAACGCATTACTGAGGCAATCCTATCGGGCATGGAAGCATACATTCCATTCTCTTTCTCTCAGTCTAATGCTAAAAAATCTTGGTTTACTCACGCCTGTTCTACTTCTGTCCGCAATAAGGAGGAAGCATTCAAACGGTACCGACGCCTTAAAACTCAAGACTCTTATTCTTCATATGTGTCTGCCCGGAATCAAGCCAAATCTGCTCTTCGACTTGCCAAACACTCTTTCATCAATAATAAATGCACTGAACTATCCAACTCTAGCTCTTCCCAAGCTTTCTGGCATCTAGCCAAAAACCTCTCCAACAATTTCTCTTCCTCGTCTTTCCCTCCCCTTTCCCACTCTGATGGCACAACCATCACTTCTTCCTCTGACAAAGCTAAACTCTTCGCTCAAACTTTTGCTAGAAACTCCACCTTGGATGATTCCGGTGCTATTCCTCCTCCCTCTCCGCCCTCCTCTCTCTTACTTATGCCTAATATCCTAATCTCTTCTAAAGATGTACTTTCTACCCTCTCTGGGCTTAACACTAATAAGGCGTACGGTCCGGACGGTGTTCCTCCTGTTGTTCTCAAAAACTGTGCTTCCGTGCTGACTCCCTGCCTAGGCAAACTCTTTCGTCTCTGTCTATCCTCTAACGTCTTCCCTTCATGCTTGAAGTTTGCTCACATTCAACCTGTCCCAAAGAAGGGTGACCGCTCTCAACCCTCCAACTATCGTCCAATTGCTCTTATCTCTTGTCTTTCTAAAGTTTTTGAAACTATTCTTGCTTCCAAATTTCTTAAGCATTTCTCTTCTCATAATCTGCTCTCAGATCGCCAGTATGGCTTCCTTAAGGGTCGCTCTACTGGTGATCTTCTTTCATATCTTACTAACTCTTGGTCATCCTTTCGGGACTTCGGTGAGACTTTTTCTATTGCACTAGACATATCGAATGCCTTCGATAGAGTCTGGCATAAATCTTTAATTTCTAAACTACCCTCCTTCGGTTTCTATCCCTCCATCTGTGCCTTTGTCTCTAATTTCCTTTCCGGCCGTTCCATAGCTGCGGTTGTGGACGGCCATTGTTCACTTCCTCACCCTATAAACTCCGGTGTTCCTCAGGGCTCTGTCCTATCTCCTATTCTATTCTAATTTTATAAATGATCTCCTTAACTGTACCTTAACACCTTTACTTAATTCCCATCCATTCATGCGCAGACGACTCAACCTTACACTACTCCATTAGATTTTCAGAACGCCCCAGCCAGCAATCCCTCAACGACAAACGTAATGAAGCCATAGAACTCTTAAATTCTGATCTAAATACTATTTCCAATTGGGGCAGAGAAAACCTTGTTAACTTTAATGCTTCCAAAACCCAATTTCTCCTTCTATCTACCCGTCAGGATCTCCCAGCGGACTATCCCTTATTCTTCAACAATACAAAAATTGACCCTTCATCTTCTCTCAATATTCTTGGTGTCTCTTTTTCTTCTGCTCTCATTTGGAAGGACCATATTACCAGTCTTGCTAAGGCAGCCTCCCATAAGCTGGGTGTGCTCAACCGCCTTAGGGGGTTCTTTTCCCCTGCACAGCTTCTTGCTCTGTACAGGGGCATAGTGCGCCCTTGTATTGAGTATTGTTCACATGTGTGGGGAGGTTCCTCTCACACCGCTCTCCTAGACAAAGTTGAAAGGAAGGCCTTTCGTATCATTAACTCCCGTCCACTCACCAACTCTCTGCAATCTCTCTCTCTCCGCCGCAATGTTCATCTCTCTCGCTATTCTATCGCTACTATAATAATCAGTGTTCCTCAGAGCTATCCCAGTGCATACCACCTCCTTTACGTAGGGCACGTGGTACCCGTCTTGCAACTCATTCCCACCCCTACTCTGTGCAACTCTCCAACCCAAGAGTGAAACGTTACTCTCAAACTTTCTTCTACTCAACATCTGAGCTCTGGAACTCTCTCCCAGAATCGGTCTTTCCCTCTTCCTATGACTTAAATTGCTTCAAACTCCGTGTGTCCAGGCATTTTGGCTCGAACGTCCCTTGATTTTGGCCCTGTCACTCTTTCAACTATGGGGGAGGCACTCGCTATAGGCAGTTATGCCTTTTGCCTCCCTCAAACACATAGAAAAAAAAAAAAAAAAAAAAAAAAAAAAGGACGGATGTTCAAACTGATGAGCAATGCGATATATGGCCGATCATTACTGTCAGAGCTCAGGTATTCAGAGATGCATACCTATGTAAACGGCAGAGGGAAATTCCTATGGGAAGTCAGCAGTCCATATTTTAGAAGAGTTGTCAGTCTGGGTCCCAATAGGGTCATCTCAGTTAGAGAGACGACCTCTCTAGACATAAAATCCCCAACCTATCTGGGATTTGAGATTCTAGAACTGGCCAAGCATGCTATGTATCATTTTTGGTACAAAGTTTGGTACAAAGTTGTGAAGGCTAACTATGGAGAGAGGGCCAAGTTGCAATATGAGGATACTGATTCCTTCATATTCAGTCTTGAAGTCAACAATCTCAATGAAGCCCTCAGAGACGGACCTCTAGAACCGTACATGGACTTTAGCAACTATGACAAGGATCATCCCCTTTTCAGCAATGACAGGAAAGGGAAGTTGGGTCTGCTAAAGTCAGAAACAGGGAGCAGATTGATCCGTGAATGCGTGGTCTTAAAGCCAAAGATGTATTCCATACTAGTTCAGGAGAATGAAGGACCAAATGAGCAGATTGGGAGAAGTAAAGGTATCCCCAGACACGTGCAAAGAGAGCTGACCCATGACAAATGTCGAAAATGTTTGCTATCTAATGAAAGTGATGTGTTCCAATGTTTGTCTATTCGTAACGTGAAAGGTCAAATGGCTACCACATCGTGCAGGAAAAGAGGACTCTCCAGTTATGATGATAAGCGATTCTATGTTGACAAGTACACAACTCGAGGATACGGTCATCGAGATAACGCTAGATTGGTCGAGGAAGCATTTGAGATGGATGATGTGAATGATGATGAAGACTCAAATAATGATGATGCAGGGGAGGAGGAGGAGTACAAAGGAAATCAAGCAACAACAGGTCTAGTGACCCTTCTAGGCTGCTTGTCCTCCAAAACACTGAGGATCAAGTGTCCAAACAGTGGTTTAGAGTGGGTAAGGGAACATTAGAAAGGGAACTACTGCCCTAGAACTAATGTCCGTGGCAGGATTAGGAAGTTAGTAGGGGACAGATGGGTTAGTAACTGAGGGGGGATAAAATAAAGTTATTCATTTACAAACGCAGTCAGTCGCGGGTTTGATGCGAGATATTTGTCTAAGCGGAGTTTAAATGAATCAACGGTGCTACAGTCTATAACGTCTCGGGGAAGCCCATTCCACAAGTTGACAACTCGATTGAAGAAGAAATTCTTAGATTCGTGTGAGTTAAAAGATTTACCAATAATTTTGCAACCGTTTCCCCGCATGTAATTAGATTGGTCGATAGTGAAGTACTTACTACAGTTCATATTGTCGAAGCCTTTTATGATTTTGAATACTTGAATTAAGTCACCTCTTAATCTGTGCTGGGTTAAAGGAAATAGATTTAATTCTCTAAGACGCTCTTCGTATGGTTTGTTCTTTAGGCTAGGTATCATTTTGGTAACTCTACATTGAACTCGTTCTAGCTTGTTTATATCTTTTTGGTAATAAGGGCACCAGGATTGAACGCAGTATTCCAGAAGAGGGCGGACTAAGGAATTGTAAAGGGTTATGATAACTTCTTTGGATTTATGCTCAAATGACCTGCCTATAAAGCCAATTATTTTGTTTGCCTTCTTAACAACTTCTGAACATTGTTGACTCGGTTTTAGGTTACTCGATATTGTTACTCCCAGATCGGTTTCTTTGTTTACATTCTTAAGCAGAGTGCCATTCATCGAGTAGTTTGCTTTCTCATTTAGGTATCCGATATGTAGTACTTTACATTTATCCTCATTGAAACTCATTTGCCAAATTTGGGCCCAACATGACAATTTATCTAGATTACGTTGCATATCGTCAACTTGAGGAGAAGGAGAATGCGTAGGATGAAGAGGGGGAGGAGACGACTGATAATTTCCAGGGTGAGAAAACATCTCTATGGAAAAAGAGGGAGGAAATGGTTGCTGTATATTTCCCATCATCTCAATGTGATGAGAATGAACATCAAGAGATGGAGTGTGAAAGACCATTGGCTGGGGGGAATAATCAAGTACATGTCGAAACAGAGTGTGGGGATGATCAGATGGAAATGGACGTGTTGACATGTGTGAATGATGAAACGCAAATGGACAGGTCGCAGAATGATGATGAGAGCCAAACAAAGATGGAGGTAGATCAAATTTGGAAAGAAGTTGAAAATGAGAGAATGGTCACAGATGAAGATGGTGAGGGAATGAGTGTTGTTTATGAGGGAGGGAGGAATAATGCGAGCTACTTCGTCCCACCCCTTCGCCCTGGTAGTCCCGGACCTTCCTGGTTATAACTCTGGACAAGTCTAGATATGATTTTTTTTTTCTTCTATGTATTAGAATTTAAGATGTCTCAATATGATTTTTTGGTATGTGCTAGAATTTATGATGAGATAACAATGGTGATGGTATAATTATATATATATATATATATATATATATATATATATATATATATATTGAGCACATTTTGTGTAAGATGGTGGTGGTATGTTGAATGTTGTTTATGAGCGAGGGAGGAATAATGCGAGCTGCTTCATCCCACCCCTTCACCCTGGTAATTCCGGACCTTCATGGTTATAACTCTGAACAAGTCTGCATATGATTTTTGTTTTCTTCTATGTATTATAATTTAAGATGCCTCAATATGATTATTTTGTTGTATGTGCTAGAATTTATGATGAGATAACAATGGTGATGGTATATATTGAGCAAATTATTCTTGTTTTCTTCTATGTATTAGAATTTAAGATGCCTCAATATGATTTTTTGTTTTGTTGTTGTATGTGATAGAATTTATGATGAGATAACAATGGTGATGGTATATATTGAGCACATTTTTTTGTAAGATGGTGGCGGTATGTTGGGTAATAAAAAAAAATGGTGTGTCTGTATATTGACCTATTTATCTTGATGACATTATGTAATAGTAGTTAGTTCATCCCAAGTATGGAAGGGGAAAACATCTTCAATGAAAGTCATATTAATTTATTTCACAGCCCCGCCAGGGTAATAATTGCCGGATATACCAATTCCGGCAAGACCCAGCTCTGCAAAAGACTTGTGGAAAAGTATAGTGACGTTTTTAATAAAATTTACATATGCGGGGCATCATCTCATCCTCTACAAAATAGTTCTTAAGTTAAGGATAAAATAGTGATCAGCGAGACAATTATAGATCCCGAGCAAGAAATTGACCCCCTTGAACAAAAATTGCACACCCTGCTAATATTGGACGATAATTTCCTAACGGCTGCTAATTCTAATATTATAGCCAATGTCTTTACTAGAGGAAGACACTTGAATATATCGGTATTGTTTGTTGTGCAAAATCTGTTTTTTGCTGGAAAATGTTCACACACAATTACTGTTCCTGCTGGTTGGGTTCATAAGACTGTTTCCCCTTCTCAAGTACCATGGGAGTTTGACAGGAGCACCAAATACGCATCCTATACCAAATTTGCAATAGTTGATGGCATAATTCATAACTTTAACAATGATGAAACCAGACCCTTCACATCTTTCCAAAGTATAATCAAGATCAGCCTCTAGATGATTGATCCAATGATAAATCATTTCATCAATATCCGAAAAGTTCACCACTCTAGCTTTGAAACAAAAAGGAAACTCGACAAACTCATCCTCTTCTGTAAGTGAGGGCTTAACTAATTGTATAGTCATGACTGCAAAAACCTTAAAGGTCCGGGTGTTGCCGAGACTATCTAAAAAAAACTGTCTGACTTCGTTGATGAAGTGATCCCTATATCTTCTGAGAAAGATGTGAGGATTGGATTCAGCATTGGGTGGTATATCATATAAATGTTGATCATATGCCCCATAAAGTTGGGTGCAACTTGCCTACATGTGGGAACACGTTCATTCTCCTCTTCTACCGTTTCTGCATTCTCCAGCTCTGGGGGATGATTGTCTGAAGGGCTTGCAACGGGCGGGGGTGGAGAGGTGGAGGTCGACCCTCCTCCCATCACCGGTCTGCGAGGGTCCGGGATGTTCTTATTTTGAGGGATGACTTTTGAGGAACTCGGCTGGGGGTTTCTGTAGGGATGGGTAAAAAAAAAGTATAATAAATACTTTTTTTTTACCCAATAAAAAGTATTTATTAGTTTTTTTTTTTTTTTTTTTTTTTTTTTTTAAATGTGTGTGTAATTTATATCATCTTTTCTAATTACAGGTGAGTAAGCAGTGATATAGTGACTGAAGGTACAGCTTGAGTGTGAGTAGCCAATTTTCTTATAATGTGGTATATACACTATACATAATAATTTTCATTTTTCATTGACGATTATGAAGTGCTGATAGATATTTTAACTATTAAGATTCGATTCGTATACATGCAGGAAGGATGTGTAGAGAGAGAGAGAGAAAAAAAAAATGGGGCTAGATTAGATTATATAAAAATTATATATTATTATATATTATACAAATAACATTTTAACAATAACTGGAAGCTAGAACTGTTACGTGGCAGTTTTCCTGAAAGGGATGATATGTGGGTATTTTCAAAACTTACCTGAAGTTTGGGGCGTTGCATTTTCACTGACCACATTCACAACCTCTACAGCTGGCTCGACTCTAGAATCTGTAGGAAAATTAAAAATAATATAATTAATGAAAACCAAATAACCGACAGGAATTTATAGATACCGTCACAACATAAATCACACACTCGATGTGTGATTGCAGAGTTGAATATATTGTTCTAACAAAAATAAATATAAAATAAAGAAATAAAATATAAAACACGATTAATATTCACGCGTGAGTTATAATTTTTTAAGAATGATCAGAATTGCAAATAATTTAGCAACCTACCAATGCTCCGCATTGAGATGTTCTCAGATTCCTCCTCCGTTTGAGTATCGAACGCTCCGCTACACTCTTCACACAGTGTGGATACATCATTACATAGGTTGCTTGTGGAGTCCTCATCACATCCGGATTGATGAAATTGGGTAGGGCACGCTGTGCAGCGACATCCCTTGCAGCATTCTGTAGGGAATGAGATGAAAGAACAAGAAATTAAATATTTATAACCCAACTGTGCGATCTATTGCGTTTATTAAAGATGGTTCATTTTTGTTTTTTATACAAAAATAGTATCCCTGCTATAGACAAGTTGATAAATTAATTAAGCTTAACATCCATAGTTGGACAAAATACAAGCACACACAGTATACTGTATGTATCCAGCAAAAAAAAAATAATAAACATACCTGAGCTCAAAGTTGTGTCATCCTCAGATCCCTCCATCGTCTGAAAGAGGCTGAGGAGCCAGCCAGGGGTTGTCATAGGGTCGACGTAATGCTCTCCACAATTCCCGCATATGGAGTGAGTGTTTTTGCACTGGACTTTCCCCTCGGATTCAGGGTGATGGTAAACGTCTTGACAGATGAGACATTTCTACCCCTTGCATTTACTATGATGTGCATAAGAGGTACTTTGTGTTTCATTCTTCTTATTGTCTAGACACCGGTGAACTGTCTTTGAATCATAGAACGTATTACACTTTTCACATAGAAAATGAGGGGAGAGGGGCCCTTTACATTTCTTTTTACATGCATGCCCTTTTATCTTAGGCATATCGCATTTCTTGCAAATGTCTTTCCCCAAAGTACGTCCACGCTTGGGATTATTTAAGGATTTAT
Source organism: Paralithodes platypus (assembly GCA_032716605.1). Taxonomy (NCBI): domain Eukaryota; kingdom Metazoa; phylum Arthropoda; class Malacostraca; order Decapoda; family Lithodidae; genus Paralithodes; species Paralithodes platypus. The sequence goes on from CM064492.1 coordinate 59,484,893, forward strand.
TATCAGGAAAAGTTTTCTTGCACACTTTCTGTTCATTCTCATTTTCTAGACACCGGTGAACTGTCTTTGAATTATATAACAGCCCACAATTTTCGCATAGACTGTGAGGGGCTAGATGGACTTTACGTTGTTTGACACATGTGTGGCCTTTTACATTAGGCTTTTGGCATAGCTTGCAAATGTCTTTCCCCAAAGCAAGCCCGCGCTTGAGACATTTCGCTTTATTGTTTGGATCAGGAGGCTGTTTCACCCCTTCCATGATTCACTAGAACTAAGCTTCTCACCATGACGCCAGCACTTTTAAATCCTCTCAATCAACACTGCATCATATGACGTCACAGGCCTACCCGCCCCCCCTTATTTGTTTTCCCCGCGCAAACTTCTACCCCTGTTCTGGTATCGTTATATGTACTGTATATGACTATAAAAAAGGATTCCTGCTAGTAACATCCCTGATTTCAGTCTAGCGTGACAATCAACGAGTATTAACACGCATCCTCACTGTCATCCATCGACAAGTATTGACAGGTAATCGTGACGTCACTCACATCCGCTCATCCACCACAACACCCACCTACCTAACATCCACAGCAGGATAATTCCAACGAGTATTAACACGCATCCTCACTGTCATCCATCCACAAGTATTGACAGGTAATCGTGACGTCACTCGCATCCGCTCATCCACTACACAAGCCACCCACCCATCCACTCATAGCGAACCTATAACTCTCTCTCTCTCTCCTCATCCTCCATCTTTCCCTCCCTATTATTCCACATTCCACCCACCCACCGTCTTCCACATCCAACCCATATTCGTATCAGCTCATCTATCAACCATTTTCCGTGTCTGGTGTCACATAGCCGCACGTTTGTTTTGTTAATTATCGATAAACAAGCGTTCTCTAATATATTCAGACTCTAAAACAGTAGACATCGGAAACTAGACGAAAAACTGCATCATACTAAATACTTATTCTCTGATAATACTTACATTTGAAGATGTTAAACCATAATTGACAGCAAAAAATTATGAAATAAAATCTTGGAACTCAACCTTTCCTAGGTATAAACAGGAAATTAACTTCACTTCAATGGTTTCGGATCAATTCCCACACATCTACCACATGTCCCTATTCGTAATCTTGTATGCAAACCCCATAGACTTTTACGAAATAGACCCCTGGCCAAACGAGAAAAAAAAAAAAAAAAAAAAAAGGCATGCAAATGTTTTTTTTTTTTGGTTGATTATTTAGATTGGCCAAATCGACTCATGCTGGGGGCATGAGTCGATTTGGCCAATTTGATACTACTATGGTATACATTCTAATCATCTAAAGTATTGCCCTGAGAGTGTTATGAGTTTATTGGCTAGATTATTTTCGTCCTTTATTGTGCACGGATACTTACCTAATGAAATTATATCTGGAGTAATTATACCTCTAATTAAGGAAAGGTTAAAAGATCAAAGTTTCATTTATAATTATCGGCCAATTATGGCATCATCAGTCTTTCTGAAAATATTTGAATATTGTCTGAAATTCAAAATTACTATTTTATTGTTTTTAATGATAGACAGCATGGTTTTAGAAAAAAATCACTCTACATTGACTGCATGCCTAATCCTGAAAGAAACTATCTTGAGTTATACATTTTCAGACTCAAATGTATATTCAGCTTTTGTAGACTTACGAAAAGTATTTGATCAAGTAAATAATTTTAAACTTATTGATAAACTTTTAAATTTGGGCATTCCTAATTATTATGTAAATGTTATATTTTATATGCATAGAAATCAAGTAGTAAGAACGAAGTATAAGGATGCTGTTTCAGAACCATGGAAGATAATGAATGGAGTTAGGCAAGGGGGAATACTATCAACTATTTTATTTAATGTATACATTGATGAATTAATAGCAAATTTAGCAAGGAGTAAAGTTGGTTGCAGGCTTGGTAATAAAATGAATAATGTAGTTGGTTACGCAGATGACCTGGTTCTACTGGCTCCCTCGTCATCAGGATTGCAATTTATGTTGAATATATTAGAAAAAGAAGCTAATGATTTAGATATTGATATTAATATTACTAAGTCAGTGTGTATGTTATTCAGAGATGATAACTCTAAATTATTAGGCCCCACTATGATATTAAATGGCGAGAAGCTTAGCAATGTTAATGAACATAAGTATCTTGGATTTGTCTTAGATAGTAATCTGAATAATGATAAGGACTTGATAAGATGTAGACATAATTTTTTTAACGAGTTTAATTGCATTTTGCGAGAAAAAAAATCAAGAGTCAGTTTTGATGTGTTTATTAAACTGTTTACCAGCTACTGCTTAAGCCTGTATGGAACAGAACTATGGTACTGTAATAGAAAGTGTAATGTTCCCTTTAAGCAATTTGCTATTGGTTATCATAAGGCAATCAAGAAAATTTTAGGACTAAAATACTGGGAAAGTAACCATAAAGCTTGTCAACTTGCTGGCCTAATGACTTTTAACCATTTGATGAACTGGAATCAAATAAGATTTGCAAATAGAATGATTGCCCATCCTTGTAAATTTCTTGAAAAGTGTTTAGTGGATGTATCTAAGGCTTCTTTAACCCGGGAACTGCGGGAAGACTCTTAAGAGTTCCCCCGGCGGACTGCGGGAAGACTCTTAAGAGTCAGGGAAAAAAAAAATCCATTTAAAACAGACAATTTTTTTTTTGTTTTTTTTTTGTTTTTTTTTAATTGCCCCTGGGCCATGCCAAATATCACTCTTCCACCTCCCCTCCTTCCCCACTTTCCTCCCCTCCTTCAGTTATCACCTATTTTCCCTGTTATTCCCTTATTCTGTGGTATATTTTCGTGCTAACATTAGCGAGTTGCAAGCAGGGCATTGTCATCACCGTTAGCAAGCGAGTGCAAGAGAGAGAGAGAGTATCGATCGACAGTCTCTCTCCAGAGGTGGAGAAAAGTGGTGGGCTGGGAGGTTGCCTCAGCCATACATTGTGTAGCTCCCGGCCTGTATCGCCGATTTTGACCATCCAAACGCTGTTTCCACTTGTTTTATTGTTGTAACAGGTTAATACATTTATAATCAACCTATAATAGGCGCATATGGATAAGTATTAATGCTATTTATGGTAAAATAACGATGTTAGTGATGGGAACACTCAAATACGTCAGCACAGGAGTGTGGTGTCTCATACCCCCCATGCGCACTTCAGAGTAACTAATGAAGTAAATAATATTTTAAATGCAGCATACAGTATCAATTGTTTAAAAGACAATGACATTGAAGCAGTGAAGGCAAGAATCATGAACCAATAATGCGTTAATGTTTACCTTTAATTTTAATTGTATCTGTAAATATGTAAAAAGTTACTATGCATAGCTTTTTATGAAATAAAGAATTGACTGACTGACTGACTATATACAGTAATCGATCTGGCCTCCCTCCTGTGTTCCCTGTAGATACGGAAATAAGGGGAAGCTAGGGGCCGGGAGGAAATTATAAAGAGTTGAGGGGAAATACAGAGAGAGAGAGAGAGAGATATACACTGGCCACACAGACCGTACGATCCCAGCGAGGAGGCCAGGACTTATTACTAGTATAGATAGCAAAGGAAAAGTGGAAGGAAAGGATAACATAGAAGAGAGGAGAGGAGAGAGAGATAGTCAGTCAGTCATAATTATATTTCATAAAAAACAAAATATATATATATATATATCAGTGATGGGTTTGTTCTTGGGGAACCTCAAGTAACAGATGAAGAGGATACACAGGGTAGCAGAAAACAGCATGGTGCAGGATAAAAATGATGACCAGGTGGGGGGCCAGTACTTTATTTAGCAGTCAGACAAACGTTTCGACACTCGTGTGTCATCTTCAGTGTTCTAGAAAACAATAATAAAACATATAGCAAATATTTAAAAATAAAATCGCGAAAAGCGAGTATATTTTAACTAAAAATGTAGCCTCAACATAGCTACACTGGGAAATATTTAATCACAATGGATGTGTAGAGGGGCTGCCTAAAGGCAGTTATTAAGGGGGGGTCTTTCTTTAAAAATATATAGAGACTCTAAAATCCTATGGTTACCGGTATTACAGGAGTCAAGAATGCTAAAATCTTTATATATAGCTTACAGCAAGGTTACAACCGTAGCAATGCTCTCTCACGGTTGAATGAGGAGGGTTACTGATGGGGAGGCCGGTTCTACTGGAGTGACCCCTGTGCTCATCCATCCTTACTTTGAGAGCTCGTATTGTGCTCCCAATGTAGCCATTTTTGCAAAATGGACAGGTAAATTTATAAACGATGGATGAGCGAAGTTCAATGGGAAGTCTATCTTTGTAGTGAAACAGGGATCGAATCTTAAATTCATTCTTGTGAATTATTTTAAAATTGATATGAGGGAAGAAATTAGGTAATTTGTTGTTCAGTAATCTTTCTATTTTTTCTGATACCTTTCCAAGAAAGGGTAAACTAATATAAACATCCTCCTTTTTAGCAGTGAGCACAGGTTGTCTAGGTTGGTACAATTTATTTAGGAAATTCCTCAATTGCTTGTTGAAGAGGTCACTGGTGAAGTCATTATTAATAAAAAAGTCTCTAAGGAAAGATATCTCGCAGTGAAAAAGGCTGTATGTCGAAGTCAAGTGGTACGCCCTGTGAAGAATGGTTTTAATTCCATTAATTTTGAATCTGAGTGGACAGTAGCTAAAAAAGCTAATACCGAGACCGGAAAAGGTGGGTTTTCTAAAGATTGAGATAACAAGTATGTCATTAACTTTGGTAAGTAGAAGGTCGAGGAATGGCAACGTGTTATTTACCTCGTTTTCGCTAGTGAATTTTATATTTTTGTGCTGTTTATTTAGGTAAATTAGAAACAAGGGGGTATGACTTTTATCTTTAAAGACCAGCAGGGTGTCGTCGACATATCTACGGTAGAGGATAGGTTTGAAAGTGGGAGTGCAGTTGTCTAGCCAGATTTGTTCCCAATAACATAGGAAAACATTGGCTAAAGTACTGCCTAGTGGGGATCCCATCGCTACCCCATCAGTTTGTTTATAGATTTTGTTATTAAATATGAAATGGCAATCTTGTACGCATGCTGATAGGACGTTTCTGAAGAAAGATTGACTCATACCCATAAAAGTCTCAGATTGGTTGAACAAAAGTTTGACACAAAGGTTCAAAGTTTCAGTTAAGGGGACGTTGGTGAATAAGGAGGTTATATCAAAGCTACATAGATATGACGAGGGAGGTAATTTGTAGTTTGTGATACGATCCAGGTTCTTAAAGACACAGGGCTCTTCAACATTGGACTAGATAATGGCAAAAAGCAACAACGGTAACACTAGATCCAACCCCTGCCTTAAACACTGGGAAACAAAACACCATTACCGCCCTGAGTCGTGCCTGGACAACGAGGTATCCTATGACTCGGTAACTGGTGCACACACACTAGGCTGACGCTCAATGGAACAGCCTATTCTCAAACAGTAAAATATTACTCGATTATGTTACACAAAGAAAAGATAGTTAACGTGATTAATTAACGTTACGGTAGATACTCAAATAACTGGCACTCCTGTATTAAAGAAAATGCAATGCTAGTCCTGCAACATCAACTGGAAACTTCTGAAATAAGTCTGATGCTGGGAAGATGTTCGTAAAGAATCTTGAACAATTATAATGCAGAATACGGGTCACAATAAATGCTAGGACATATAGTAATAATAGGCAGGCGAATAATAAAGACCGCACAAAGGTAGTAATGCTCGACAACTAAAGAAATGCTTCCTGACACAACGCAACAGCCTACTCGGGTTGTGCAACTCAACAACAACCTCGGCTCAGAAGTGCAGTGAATAATAATGTTGCATACATATAATAATGGGGCTTATCTCTAACCAGTGTCTGCTCAGTTAATAAAGTCTAGCTGGGGTATCAAGGCAGGGCAACAATGGGCGAGCATGCGGCTCGTAGCCTAACGTTGTCCGAAGGTGGTATAATGAAGATTACGTTATATGACGGGGATGCTCTCTTGATAAATCTAGGTCTCTAGTACCTAGCTCTATCCTGGCGATCCCTCAGAAGTCAACACAAAGAGGCAGCACTATGTTGTGAGGGATAGGCTATGGCCCTCTCACACCACAGCGCTGTGCTCGCAAAGTAAACCCACCCGAAGACAACTTAGCCTCCCACAGTACCTGTCGATGTCGTGCAGGGCTTAGCTAACACTGCACACATCGGAGACAACGACACAGTAACCTTACCCCCAGTCTAGCTTTAGATAACCAAGAATCACTCACCACCTTGCCAGGGAGACATATACCGGTCTACAACCTTCCCGAGAGAGGACACATACGGAAAAGTCCGTCTCTCAAAACCTCAATAAAGCATAATACCTCCTTAACCTAATACATGAAAATATCTGAGAGCTTCGCGTACAATACGACTGGTCGACGGTGAACGTCTATGCTGAAACCAGAAGGGATGTTGAGTTTAATAAAGATTAGAGAATGAGAAAGGAGAAGTCGAGAGAGAGAAATAGTATGCAAAGTGGCGAGTATGGGGGACAGAATTGCAAAGGATGTAGGCGATACGCGTGTCAGGCAAGCTCTGAGCTGGTAAAGAACACGAGGCAGCGACGGGAAGGGATTAGTTGACCACCCGGCCGCCAACGCCGTCAGCGCCCAAGCGAGCCACGTCATAGCTCACCCCGCTGCCAGGTGTACTCCCTCACCCTCTCTCGCTCGCCTCCCACACAAGCAACACATTTATATTATAGCGAATATAAAATATAAGGCGCGGTCACAGACCATAACAAAGACCATTTCTAGACTGTCTGTGGCAACACGACACTAATTAAATAAAGCAGATCATTCTAGGACAACTGTAGCCCATCCCCCCATCCTGGCGAGCGCTAGCGAGCTGCAATGCCCCATGCAACCATTCTGCTAACGCCGGGAGGCGTCACATTTGAGAGGGAAGTGAACAATTCATATGAGTTCTTAAGGGTATAATCGTTCGTAGTGAACGCTGATAAAAGTTGGGAGCAAAATTTAGCAAGCTTATAATAGGCAGTATTATATGCGGCAAGAATGGGTCGTTGCCATTCCTCGACCTTCTACTTACCAAAGTTAATGACATACTTGTTATCTCAATCTTTAGAAAACCCACCTTTTCCGGTCTCGGTATTAGCTTTTTTAGCTACTGTCCACTCTGATTCAAAAATTAATGCAAGTAAAACCCTTCTTCACAGGGCGTACCACTTGACTTCGACATACAGCCTTTTTCACTGCGAGATATCCTTCCTTAGAGACTTTTTTTTATTAATAATGGCTTCACCAGTGACCTCTTCAACAAGCAATTGAGGAATTTCCTAAATAAATTGTACCAACCTAGACAACCTGTGCTCACTGCTAAAAAGGAGGATTTTTTTAATATTAGTTTACCCATTCTTGGAAAGGTATCAGAAAAAATAGAAAGATTACTGAACAACAAATTACCTAATTTCTTCCCTCATATCAATTTTAAAATAATTCACAAGAATGAATAAAAGATTCGATCCCTGTTTCACTACAAAGATAGACTTCCCACTGAACTTCGCTCATCCATCGTTTATATATTTACCTGTCCATTTTGCAAAAATGGCTACATTGGGAGCACAATACGAGCTCTCAAAGTAAGGATGGATGAGCACAAGGGTCAGTCCAGTAGAACCGGCCACCCCATCAGTAACCTTCCTCATTCAGCCGTGAGAGAGCATTGCTACGGTTGTAACCTTGCTGTAAGCTAGAAAGATTTTAGCATTCTTGACTCCTGTAATACCGGTAACCTTAGGATTTTAGAGTTCTATATTTTTTTAAAGAAAGACCCCCCTTAATAACTGCCTTTCGGCAGCCCCTCTACACATCCATTGTGATTAAATATTTCCCAGTGTAGCTATGTTGAGGCTACATTTTTAATTGTAATATACTCGCTTTTCGCGATTTTATTTTTAAATATTTGCTATATGTTTTATTATTGTTTTCTAGAACACTGAAGATGTCACACGAGTGTCGAAACGTTTGTCTGACTGCTAAATAAAGTACTGGCCCCCCACCTGGTCATCATTTTTATCCTGCACCATGCTGTTTGCTGCTACCCTGTGTATCCTCTTCATCTATATATATACAGTATACACTTTTTACAGTTATTTAAGTAATAAACATTAAGCTAAGTCCTTAGCGCATAGTTGGTTCTGTGTTCTGTACATAAACAATTCTTGATCTGATAGCATTGATAATATCATTTAGCAATAAGTTATCAAATCCATACTCATGTAGGATTATTTTGTCTACATCATGTACAAGAAAAGATAAGAACATAAGAAAACATAAGAACATAAGAAAATGGGGGTCTGCAAAAAGCCGATCGGCCCATACAAGGCAGATCCCTGTCACACCCAATCCCAATTACAAGGCCCAATTATAGACCCAACTCACTAATGCCTTGAGTACTGCCCCCACCAAAATGGTCAGGGATTAACACAAGATTACGGGGGTCTGCTGAACGCCGATTGGCCCACACCTGGTAGATCCCCCTCACACCCAACCCATCTCGTCCATATGCCTATCTAATGTTATCTTAAAGCTCCCTATCGTTCTTGATCCCACTATATCACTTGGTAGCCTATTCCACCCATCTACAACTCTGTTACCAAACCAATATTTGCCTATATCTTTTCTGAAACGAAATTTCTCTAATTTGAAACCATTTGTACGAGTTCTTTCCCTATCACTGAGCTTTAGTACATTGTTCATGTCCCCTTTATTAATCCCACTAACCCACTTGAATACCTCTATCATATTATCCCCTCTAACTCTGCGTTTCTCTAACGAATGTAAGCCTAATTTCTTCAACCTTTCTTCATACGGAAAATTTCTTCTGTTATGGATCATTTTTGTCATTCTACGTTGTACTCTCTCCAATGAATCTATGTCTATTCTGTAATAAGGACACCAAAATAGAACAGCATAATCCATATGGGGTCTCACTAATGACAAGTAAAGTTTTAAGATAACATCAGCAGTTCTGTTACTCACACTCCTAGATATGAACCCGAGAATCCTGTTTGCCTTGTTACGAAGCTTATACATTGTTTTCTAGGCTTTAAATAATTGCTAACAAACACACCTAGATCTTTCTCACAGTCTGAGTTTTCTAATTCCATATTAGCTAGTTTATATTTAACATTTGTATGCATCTTCCCTATCTTTAATACCTTGCATTTGTCAATGTTAAACTTCATCTGCCAATTTACTGACCATTCGTGTAATGTATCTAGATCCCTTTGCAGACACTCTATATCTCTATCTGAATACATTTTTCTCCCCATTTTGGTGTTGTCTTCAAATTTACTTATCCTACTAGTTATACCTAAATCAAGGTCATTTATGTATATAATAAACAACAGAGGACCTAATACAGATCCCTGGGGGACACCACTTTTGACTGCTCCCCATTCTGACTTGGTACCATTTATGCTGACTCTCTGCATTCTACCAATTAGCCATGACCTAATCCATTCTAACAACGCCCCACCTATTCCATGTGCCTCAACCTTTCTCATCAATCTCTCATGAGGGACTCTGTCGAAAGCTTTACTGAAATTTAAATATATAATATCATATGACTTGTCATTATCTACTGCTTCATATACCTCTGAGAACAAACTAAGCAAATTAGTAAGGCAAGACCGTCCCTGAGTGAATCCATGCTGAGAAGAATTGATTAAGTTAAATGTTTCTAAGTGGTTTCTCATTTTCCTAGCAATAATTGGCTCTAGTAGCTTTCCTATGATTGAAGTGAGACTAATGGGACGGTAATTGGATGCTATTGATTTATCACCTTTTTTGAAGATCGGAACTACATTCGCAAGCTTCCAAGCTTCTGGAACTATACCTGTTTCTAATGACTTGTTAAATAGAAATGTTAATGGGTAACTTAACTCATCTCTGCATTCTTTTAATACTCTAGCATATACCTCATCAGGAGCAGGTGATTTATGATGTTTCAGTCTGTCAATTTCCTTAAGCACATCATTTATACTTATAGTAACCGTACTTAACCTTTGAAACAGGGGTGTGTGATGTCCCCGTGGTTGTTTACTGTATATATGGATGGAGTTATGAAAGAAATACTATCAAGAGCAGTGGATGTTGGTGTATCGCTGAAAAGGGAGGGAATTGAGTGGAAGCTACCTATACTGCTGTTTGCGGATGATACAGTTCTGATGAGTGATAATGAATGGGAGTTGCAGGGTCTGGTAAACTGAGTTTGGAACAGTGTGCGAAAAACGGAATTTGAAGGTAAATACGGGGAAGAGCAAGGTTATGGTCTTCGAAAGGGGTGAAGTCACAGAGTGTGAGGTGAAGCTGAACGGTCAGGCTATGGAGATCGTCAACTCTTTTAAGTATCTGGGCAGTGTGTTGAGTAAAGATGGGACTATGGATGAAGAGGTGCGGGAGAGGGTACAACAGGGGAAGAGGGTTGTAGGAACGCTAAAAGCAGTAACAAGAAATAGGGTGGTCAGTATGGAAGTGAAGAAGTCCTTGCATGACAGTGTGGTAATCCCGACACTGACTTACGGAAGCGAAGCATGGACGTTGGTTGAGAGACTCAGACCAAGAGTGAGAGCAGTGGAAATGAATTACTTAAGGAGTGCGTGCGGAGTTACATGGAGGGATAGACAGACTAATGAGGAAGTAAGAAGGAGGTGTGGTGTGGAGGTAGATGTGCTGGAAAGTGTGAAAAGGAACAACTTGAGATGGTTCGGCCATATGGAACGTATGGAAAGCGAGAGAATGACTAAGAGGGTGTATGAGAGTGAGGTGGAGGGACAGAGGGGGAGAGGTAGACCGAATATGAGGCGGAAGGATGGAGTGAGGAAGTACATGAACGAAGGTGGTGCTGGTTGGGGGGAGGGGCGTCGACTGACGGGGGACAGAGATGCATGGGGGCGGTTCGTTCGTGGCCACCCCTTCGGGGATCACGGCGTCAGGCAATAGATAGATAGATAGACTTAACCTTTTTTCTATACTATCGCTATATACCTTACGGACTTCTGGAAACTGTGCCAAATTTTCATTACTGAAAATGGAAAGAAATTGACTATTTAATGTACTGCACATTTCTAAATCATTTTTTGTCATTTCTCCTATCGAAGGTTGAAGGGGACCAATTACATCTCTAACCTTAGATTTATATAGTTGGTATAAAGCTTTAGGATTATTTTTTGAGTCATTGGCAACCTTAATTTCATAATTTCTTTGTTCTGTCCTAATATCCTTTTTTACCTGTTGTGATAGATTCTGATAATAAGCATGTAGGTGAATTTCGCCTTTCTTAATTTATCTATATATTCCTCTCTTTTTTCCTAGAAGATCTAATAGTCTATTATTCATCCATTTGGGTTGGTTCTGAGTTGATCTAAATTTTCTTTTGGGGATATATATATTTTGCACATTGAATACTGACTTGATAAAATTATTGTATGTATCTACCAAGTTTGACGTCTCTTCCTGACTTAAGATGACAGGTGCCTGAGAAGGGATACACTCATTTGGACACCTGGATCGACTTAATTTTGTTACCATAGATTCCGCTATTAGGGCTCTTCTTAACCCACCATAATTGGCTTTTCTGAAGTCAGGTATTACGTTTCCATTGTATATTAAAATACACAGAATTGTGATCACTATTTCCTAGGTGGTCCCCGATTTCTACACTATTTATCATATGTTCATTGTTACTGAAAACTAAATCGAGAATATTATCACCCAGTCAGCGTATCTATGAATTGAGATAAAAACTATCTTGTACTACCTCAATAAACTCCTTTGAATCAGAGTCGCCTATTTGTTGCTGCCAATCTATATTAGGGAAATTAAAATCCCCAAAAATGCACACGTTGCTAAACCTTGATGCTATTTTAATTTCCTCCCATAATAATGTTCCGTCATTTCTACTCATATTTGGCGGTCTATACATAACTCCAATAACTAAGGTCTCACTACCTTCGTTAACCTCTACCCAAACACTTTAATTTTCATTATTTACTCTAATACCTGATTTAATACAGCTTGTTAATGAACTCCTGACAAAGATCTATGTAACATGTAATACATGTTCTTTTCTATAAAACTACATGGCTTTATGATATTTCTATATACAAATCTTATTTTCATCCAGTTAACCAAATGTCTAAACACCATCAATCCACATTCTCTACAAGCACTGGTTGCTCTCCCAGTACTTCATGTTCAATATTATCTTTATTGCCTTGTGGTATCCAATGGAAAACTGTTTAAATGGTATATAACATTTTCTATTGTTAATCCAAAGTTCAGCGCCATAAAACTCAAACAGTAGCTTTGAAATAAATTAAAAAATACTTCAATACTCGTGTTGTTAAACTTTCTTAAAAGACAATTACACTCATTGTAAAACTTGTTTCTGCATCTTATCATATCCAAGTAATTATTAAGATTACAATCAATTATAAAACCTAAATATTTGCATTCAGAAACAACATTTAATTTGTTATTGTTTAAATATAAAGAAGGATTAATTTCCTGTCCATACTTATATTTAAAGATCATACATACTGATTTTGCAGAGTTAATAGATAAGTCTAGTTGTTTAATTTCATGATCCATAATATCTATCAATATTTGCAGATCTCTAACCGAAGGAGCCAATATTACAACATCGTCTGCATAGGCGATCACATTGCTGACTTGTAAACCTAGTCTACAGCCTACATACTTGCAGATAATTTACTTAATAAGTCATCAATATAAATTGAAAAGAACAAGGGAGATAGAACCCCATTTTGTCTCACTCCATTTGTCATAGTCCATTCAGTTGAAATTGAATCTTTAAATTTGAAAACAATATGTTGGTTTCTGTAAAGTAAAATAAAATATTAACCAAGAAATTCGGTACTCCTAGTTTTTACAGCTTATTTGCAAGTTTGAAATGAATCACCTTATCAAATGCTTTTGTCACGTCAATAACACATGAATAAACATTAGATCCCTCCGTGGTGTACCGTAAAATAGTATCCTTGAGAATTAAACATGCAGTAGAAGTAGAATATCTCTCTCTAAATCCATGCTGCCTATCATTTAAACTAACCTATCTTAAAATTGTGTACTGCAAGTAATATTCAAACACCTTCAACAATAGTGGCGATAACGTAATTGATCTATAATTATCAAGTGATGTAGTATCTTTATATTTATCTTTCAGTAAGGGTACCATAATTCCAAAGTTCATTCTTACAGGCATACAACCATGTACAACATAAGAAGAAATCAACTTTGCAATTACTATTATCAATTCGTTTGTGCAATACTTTAAATGAAAAGAATGTATGTTATCTGGGCCAATACCACAATTGAGGCCAGATATTGCTGTAGATACATCATGACTATTTACCTTACCCAATATCTCACCTCCACGTACATGTTTCACCAATTTATCTATCATAAAATCGTCATCATTCTGACATTTACAATCATCATATACATGTTTTAACTTATTGGAAAATGTATCTACAATACATTTTGGGTCACATTCTTCATCTATGTTCATATGTACAAAAACTGTATTATTCTTTATTTGTCCAACCTATTTCCAAAATGATTTCAAATTCTTATTAGATAGAGATTGAGCTAACTTATTTGTTCTAATTTGAGACTAATTTTGTTTAACTTGTTTCAATATATTCCTAAAGTCCTTTCTAGACTCCTTCATTTCTTCTAACTCAACTCCTGCAAATGAATCTAGATAGATAGATAGATAGACTGATAGAGTGATAGATGGACAGAGAGACAGACAGAACAGAAAAACTTACAACCTGCGAAACACATATTCTCCCAAATAAACACTAATAAACCAAGGAGAAGGGAAGGTCGGATTCAGGGCCCATTGCTCCCCAAACAACACATGGATAGCATCTTTATTGACCAACTTTTCCTGTCATCCATCCTTAAGGGGGATGGTTTACTTATTTGGTCAATTTTTTTTTTTCACGTATTCATTATTTTTCTAGTTTCCTCCCTAGACCTCTATCAAATTTTAGAAAAAAACATCCATTAGTTTCCCTTTCTAGATTAATTTGTAAAAATGTTGGTAGATAAATGTCCCGGCCAAAGGCTGGTTCTTCCAAAATTACAGGCTCACTATCTTTCGCCATGAAAAAAATCGACACCTAAATAGCACGAAAGGTCTTAATATTGACAAGGAAATGGGGTGGAAGGTCTTAAAATCGACAAACTAATGGGGCAAACATATTAAAATCAGAAACCTAATGGGGCTAAACACGAGGGAGAAAGGGATTTAGAAAAACGACCCATCTCCCCTTAAGCCTCTTTTACGATGGGTTCAGATACGAAACACATAGGCGGCGGTAGAATGAATAGGTGGACAGATAGACGAGTAGCTACTATCTACTGTAACTATCTATCTATCTCTCTCTCTCTCTCTCTCTCTCTCTCTCTCTCTCTCTCTCTCTCTCTCTCTCTCTCTCTCTATCTATGTATCTTCTCTAATTATGGAATTAAGCGATTAGGAAATTAGTTCATCCAAATTTGCGATAACATTTAAATTTCAGGCCTCACTGTTGACGAACTAGTGGGTCTATAACAACACAAACAGACAATTTACAGTACCTTTTATGCCCTTTCGATTGATATATACATAATCCTTCTAGGACAAAGGGTTGTCAAGTTAATCAAGCTCAACAGTTGGTAGCTTACATTCTTTGAAATTCGCCCGCAAATGTTTAGAATTTTCGAACATGGATTCCAGGCCTCACTGTTTACAAACTAGTGGGTCTATGACAATACAAATCATATCGTATATGGTACTTGCTATGCCCTTTCGATTGAGATATATATGATCTCTCTAGAATAAAAGGCTGTCAAGTTATTCAAGCTCAAAGGTCGGTAACTATCGTCTGTTTGCCCGCCGCACTGGGCAACCCGGCAAAGTTTGAAATGAGCAAGATGTTGATGGTTCTAGACCCGGTTTTTGTCAATAATACTTCACAGCTGTATCAATTACTGTTGAGTAGAGACATTTATGCCATAACCGGAATTTTACTGGACGACGAGATATTCGGTTATTTTTAGGAGACGCTCCCCTTAACGACATAAGTTAGAGTCTATGTTTTCGAAGCTATCACGAACAAAATCGAATCTTCTTTACCTAATATTTACATTTCAGTTTCGTTTTGCATTTCGAAAGTTTATATTAGGCCCGGATATGTCGTTGAGTGTACGGCCGCAATCAGGAATACTTTAACTCCTCTTGATGATAAAAATTAGATGGTGAACATTAAATAGTGAATCCCAGCAATTAGATCTTAGTGGTTCGAACAGTTTATGAAAATGGTTCACCAGTGTATCGTAAGTGCTGCTCCGAAAATTGTCCAGAAATTCCAGACCATGACTGTACAGTTGCCCACATAAGTTTTGTTCCTCTCCGTGATCTTCTACTTGGAAATAGTATGCGCATGATTGAATCACGAGTGTACTGTAGATTCTTATTCAGGAGTTATAGGGAGATGGGTAATTTTTCTGGTCCCCCTTTTTCCTCATGCTTAGCCCCATTAGTTTTCAGGTTTTAAGACGTTCGCCCCATTTCTTTGTCGATTTTAAACCCTTTCGTCCCATTTCTATATCAAGACCTTTCGTGTTATTTTGGTGTCGACCTTTTCCTAGCAAGCGATACCGTGCCTGTAATTTTAATAGATATATATTTTTGTTAAGCGTGATGCAGGTCTAGCGAGGAAACTACAACGTAAATTAATATATAAATAAATATACCCCCCAAAAATAACCCCTATCTTCTTAACTCATTTAAAGTTATTTTTTATGACACAGCTTCACCTGTAGATGTGCAACATATTTGTAATAATTATATTAGGTGCCTATTTAAGAGAGGTCACTCTCAAAGGCTCAGCCAGGACTATTTTATTATTTTTAGTATAATGTACATATTTTGTGTCTGTATTCCTTAATGGCTAAATAAAGACTTAAATATGAAATTTGAACTCATCTGATTAGTCAACTGATATAATTAAAAGACACCACACTCGCAATTCAGTCATACTAATTTTACTTACATACATACTGTATGATCACGATGAAGAACAAAACTTATGTGGGCAACTGTACATCATTGTAAGTTTATGTGGGCAACTGTACATCATTGTAAGTTTCCCAATATAATAAATCAAAATACCATCGCTCTGAAGGATTTTGAAAAGCGATCCCTATTAAGGAAAGGAGATTGGGGGATCAGCAAACGATTGTCAAAAAGGGAAATTGAGATAAAGCGATAAAGATTACAGGGGATATTGCACAACAGGGGGAACGTGGAGACCGATTGATTGAATTACGTGGCAAGCCGGGTATATAGGAAGAGACAGAACGGGCGAATATCCCTTATAGTACCGACGACGTCTTTTTGTTTTTATTTAAGCTGCATCTAGACAATGCTATGAAGCTTAGGAAAGATATATGGTAGCTAAAAAGATTAACCAAGATAGTCTGTATTCCTTTAACGGGTAGACGTCCTTCCAAAGCTGAATAAAACCGTCTAATAGTTCCCAGCATATTACGAAAAGGATGTCACCGGTACTGAAGGGGATGTCACCGGTACTGAATGGGATGTATAAAGGATGTCACCGGTACTGAAGGGGATGTCACCGGTACTGAATGGGATATATATAATACAAACGAGTCGCCGGGTAAAAGGATGTCACCGGTACTGAATGGGATGTCACCGGTA
The DNA here is from genome assembly GCA_032716605.1 of Paralithodes platypus. Taxonomy (NCBI): domain Eukaryota; kingdom Metazoa; phylum Arthropoda; class Malacostraca; order Decapoda; family Lithodidae; genus Paralithodes; species Paralithodes platypus. The sequence continues at coordinate 59,501,741 of CM064492.1, forward strand.
CTGAATGGGATATATATAATACAAACGAGTCGCCGGGTAAAAGGATGTCACCGGTACTGAATGGGATGTCACCGGTACTGAATGGGATATATATAATACAAACGAGTCGCCGGGTAAAAGGATGTCACCGGTACTGAATGGGATATATATAATACAAACGAGTCGCCGGGTAAAAGGATGTCACCGGTACTGAATGGATGTCACCGGTACTGAATGGGATATATAATACAAACGAGTCGCGGTAAAAAGGATGTCACCGGTACTGAATGGATGTCACCGGTACTGAATGGGATATATAATACAAACGAGTCGCCGGGTAAAGGATGTCACCGGTACTGAATGGGATGTCACCGGTACTGAATGGGATGTATATATAATACACGAGTCGCCGGGTAAAAGGATGTCACCGGTACTGAATGGATGTCACCAGTACTGAAGGGGATGTAAAAAGGATGTCACCGGTACTGAATGGGATGTCACCGGTACTGAAGGGGATATATATACAAACGAGTCGCCGGGTAAAAGGATGTCACCGGTACTGAATGGGATGTCACCAGTACTGAATGGGATGTATATATAATACAAACCAGTCGCCGGTAAAAGGATGTCACGGTACTGAATGGGATGTCACCGGTACTGAATGGGATATATATAATACAAACGAGTCGCCGGGTAAAAGGATGTCACCGGTACTGAATGGGATGTCACCGGTACTGAATGGGATGTATATATAATACAAACGAGTCGCCGGGTAAAAGGATGTCACCGGTACTGAATGGGATGTCACCGGTACTGAATGGGATGTCACCGGTACTGAATGGGATGTCACCGGTACTGAATGGGATATATATAATACAAACGAGTCGCCGGGTAAAAGGATGTCACCGGTACTGAATGGGATGTCACCGGTACTGAATGGGATATATATAATACAAACGAGTCGCCGTAAAAGGATGTCTGAAGGGATGTCACCGGTACTGAATGGGATATATAATACAAACGAGTCGCCGGGTAAAAGGATGTCACCGGTTCTGAATGGGATGTCACCGGTACTGAATGGGATATATATAATACAAACGAGTCGCTAAAAGGATGTCACCGGTACTGAATGGGATATATAATACAAACGAGTCGCCGGGTAAAAAAGGATGTCACCGGTACTGAATGGGATGTCACCGGTACTGAATGGGATATATATAATACAAACGAGTCGCCGGGTAAAAGGATGTCACCGGTACTGAATGGGATGTCACCGGTACTGAATGGGATATATATAATACAAACGAGTCGCCGGGTAATAGGATGTCACCGGTACTGAATGGGATGTCACCGGTACTGAATGGGATGTCACCGGTACTGAATGGGATATATATAATACAAACGAGTCGCCAGGTAAAAGGATGTCACCGGTACTGAATGGGATGTCACCGGTACTGAATGGGATATATATAATACAAACGAGTCGCCGGGTAAAAGGATGTCACTGGTACTGAATGGGATGTCACCGGTACTGAATGGGATATATAATACAAACGAGTCGCCGGGTAAAAGGATGTCACTGGTACTGAATGGGATGTCACCGGTACTGAATGATGGGATATATATAATACAAACGAGTCGCCGGGTAAAAGGATGTCACCGGTACTGAATGGGATGTCACCGGTACTGAATGGGATGTATATATAATACAAACGAGTTGCCGGGTAAAAGGATGTCACCGGTACTGAATGGGATGTCACCGGTACTGAATGGGATGTATATATATACAAACGAGTCGCCGGGTAAAAGGATGTCACCGGTACTGAATGGGATGTCACCGGTACTGAATGGGATATATATAATACAAACGAGTCGCCGGGTAAAAGGATGTCACCGGTACTGAATGGGATGTCACCGGTACTGAATGGGATATATATAATACAAACGAGTCGCCGGGTAAAAGGATGTCACCGGTACTGAATGGGATGTCACCGGTACTGAATGGGATGTATATATAATACAAACGAGTCGCCGGGTAAAAGGATGTCACCGGTACTGAATGGGATGTCACCGGTACTGAATGGGATATATATAATACAAACGAGTCGCCGGGTAAAAGGATGTCACCGGTACTGAATGGGATGTCACCGGTACTGAATGGGATATATACAAACGAGTCGCCGGGTAAAAGGATGTCACCGGTACTGAATGGGATGTCACCGGTACTGAATGGGATATATATAATACAAACGAGTCGCCGGGTAAAAGGATGTCACCGGTACTGAATGGGATGTCACCGGTACTGAATGGGATATATATAATACAAACGAGTCGCCAGGTAAAAGGATGTCACCGGTACTGAATGGGATGTCACCGGTACTGAATGGGATATATATAATACAAACGAGTCGCCGGGTAAAAGGATGTCACCGGTACTGAATGGGATATATATAATACAAACGAGTCGCCGGGTAAAAGGATGTCACCGGTACTGAATGGGATGTCACCGGTACTGAATGGGATATATATAATACAAACGAGTCGCCGGGTAAAAGGATGTCACCGGTACTGAATGGGATGTCACCGGTACTGAATGGGATATATATAATACAAACGAGTCGCCGGGTAAAAGGATGTCACCGGTACTGAATGGGATGTCACCGGTACTGAATGAGATATATATAATACAAACGAGTCGCCGGGTAAAAGGATGTCACCGGTACTGAATGGGATATATAATTATAATACAAACGAGTCGCCGGGTATTTTCAACAGATAAAGGAACATATTATAGATATTAAGGGGACACTGGCTGCTTTTTTGGCCTATAAATTAATTCATTCATAAATTATTAGTTTCCGCGCTAGACATCCCTCAAACTTAGAAAAACATCCCCTTAAGAAACATTTTTACATTTACAGGTTCGCTATCGCTCGCCAGGAAAAATAAATCGACACCTAAATGGCACGATAGGTCTTCAAATTTATAACGACATGGGACGAAAGGTCTTAAAATCGCCAAACAAATGGGCCGAACGTCTAAAAATCTAAAAATAATTGGACTAACCACGAGCGAGAAAGGGAACTAGAAAAACGACCGTCTCCCCTTAAATATAAAAACAAAATATCTATATCTATATATATATATATATATATATATATATATATATATATATATATACCGGTACTGTATATATAAAACACCCACAATAATATACCCTGTTCATCATAGGTAGGCCAGAAATCGTAACTTCTAACTTTTTACTATTTTCTTAGATTCCTCCCTAGACCTCCATCAAGCTTAGAAAAACACTCCCTAGACCCCCTTTCAAGATAAATTTGTAAATTTTTCGGTAGAAAAATTTCCCGGCCAAAGGCCGACTCCTCTTAAAATTACAGGCTCGCTATCGCTCGCCAGGAAAAAATCGACACCTAAATGGCACGAAGGGTCCTAAAATTGACAAAGAAATGGGGTGAAAAGTCATAAAATCCCCAAAATAATAGAACCAACGTCTTAAAATCTCAAAACTATTGGGGCTAAACATTAGGGCGAAGGTGGTCCAGAAAAACGGTCTATCTCTCCTTAAAGATCTTAAATATATACAAAAAAAAAATATATAAAACACCCACAATAATATATACCCTGTTCATCATAGGTAGGCCAGATATCCTGACTCCTAATCTAATGGATGTTTTTTTATTTAAAGTTTGATGGAGGTCGAGGGAGGAAACTAAAAAAATAATAAATTAATTAATAAAAATAAATAATAAATATAAATATAATATATATAAAATATATAAATATGATAAATAAATAATAAATCGTCCAAAAAATAAAAACTTTTCCCTCTTAACGATAATATAAATGACTGAAAGAGAGATAGTGAATCACAGCAATATGGTCTTTGTGGCTCAAACGGAGCATCTCTCTCTCTCTCTCTCTTGGCAGCCTGAGACTCCGTTGTTTAGCTGGACTGCTGCCATAATGACCAGTTAAGGTAGATGAGTTTTTTCTCCTATTTCCCCCCCTTTCAACCTTCGATATATCTTCTCAACTCTCTCTCTCTCTCTGCTTTCTAGCTTAATATATTGCTACCTTGTTTTTCCCACGATAAACGTACTAGTACCCAAGTCAAACATATCACATTACAAAGTTATTTCCCCAATATATATATATATATATATATATATATATATATATATATATATATATATATATATATATATTTCTAATAGATTTATTCTGAGGGAAGTAAAGGTGGATAACGAAGGAAAACTACCCCGATCTGCTATCACAGCTGTATTATTTTGATATTTTCTCAAAGTATTGTTCAGCAGTGGCTCATTAAAATATATATATTTTGTTTACAAGTAGCCTAGTAAGGACCATTAGGTGTGTTGTTGCTTGTATTTCTTTGTATTCCTTTGAAAGAGTCAACATCGTATTTCGCCCTTGCACCTTAAACATTTATTGTCACAAATACAGGGCACCTCTTCACAGCGCCCTTGTTATCGAGGGACGGAGACTGGCCGCCAATATTCAGTCCAGCCCAATGACATTAACCTCAATATCCTCACACTTTCCTTTGATTGGATTACAAAGCTGAATAAAGGAAATTTTGGACGAGGGGGTTTTACCAGCCAAATTTAATAAGCAGCATTATTTTGGCCGCATTTTGAGATATATGTGTTGTGTTATCGGTAAGGTGGACGTCAAAATGTATATTAATAACATTTCTTATTGATATATTTCTATTAATATAGGGAAATGACTGAAGAACCGGCAAAATAATTGGTGATGAATAAGAATGAATGGAGAATGCTTTTGAATAGATGAGTGTTAAGGCAGGCGTAGGGAGAGGGGGATCAGGCTCAAGTTGGACTCGAAAATAGTCCGTCAGGCGCCTGGCCCGGGGAACCGGTCTATGTTGTGAAGGGTCATTCCTGGAAGTAAGGTGGGCGGGCATTGTTCTGGTGGGGCTTCGCTGTGTGTCTGCCTGCTGAGGCCGGTACCTCTCTGGGAGGTCTGGGGCCGGGGGAGTGCTGGAGGCCCCTAGTGATTTTTGGTATCTGGGTATTCTCCTAGGTAACCTAGATGTGTGTGAATTGTTTATTATTATGTTTTGTTGTTCCTGTTCGGGCTATGTCTCGAGTCGGCCACCCACAACTTCGGGGTATCTTCCTGAGTATATACATATACTGTAAACATACATTTATCTATATTTATCTAAGTGAATATATATATATATATATATATATATATATATATATATATATATATATATATATATATATATATATCAGTGATGGGTTTGTTCTTGGGGAACCTCAAGTAACAGATGAAGAGGATACACAGGGTAGCAGCAAACAGCATGGTGCAGGATAAAAATGATGACCAGGTGGGGGTCCAGTACTTTATTTAGCAGTCAGACAAACGTTTCGACACTCGTGTGTCATCTTCAGTGTTCTAGAAAACAATAATAAAACATATAGCAAATATTTAAAATAAAATCGCGAAAAGCGAGTATATTATAACTAAAAATGTAGCCTCAACATAGCTACACTGGGAAATATTTAATCACAATGGATATGTAGAGGGGCTGCCGAAAGGCAGTTATTAAGGGGGGGTCTTCCTTTTAAAATAAAAATAGAACCGGCCTCTCCATCAGTAACCCTCCTCATTCAGCGGTGAGGGAGCATTGCTACGGTTGTAACCTTGCTGTAAGCTATAAAGATTTTAGCATTCTTGACTCCTGTAATACCGGTAACCTTAGGATTTTAGAGTCTCTACATATATTTAAAGAAAGACCCCCTTAATAACTGCCTTTCGGCAGCCCCTCTACATATCCATTGTGATTAAATATTTCCCAGTGTAGCTATGTTGAGGCTACATTTTTAGTTATAATATACTCGCTTTTCGCGATTTTATTTTAAATATTTGCTATATGTTTTATTATTGTTTTCTAGAACACTGAAGATGACACACGAGTGTCGAAACGTTTGTCTGACTGCTAAATAAAGTACTGGCCCCCCCACCTGGTCATCATTTTTATCCTGCACCATTCTGTTTGCTGCTACCCTGTGTATCCTCTTCATCTATATATATATATATATATATATATTGAGAATATATCACAAATACACGTGAGCCACTAAATGTTTCTAGTCTCTCAGTGGGGATCGAACCATCGACCTTCAGGATGATAGCCGACGCTTTAATCAATTACACCACGGCAGTCTTGGTGTGCCGTGGTTTAATTGATTAAAGCGTCGGCTATCATCCTGAAGGTCGATGGTTCGATCCCCACTGAGAGACTAGAAACATATATATATATATATATATATATATATATATATACTTATGGCATGTTTGGTCCTTGCCTCCTCTTGTGTTCATTTTCAGAACATGCACGCCCATATACTGACATACCACAGACAAAACATAATACAGACAGACATATGCACACATGGCCATCAACAAACACACACACACACGCACACGCACACACACAATCTACTATAACCTGCTCCAAATAGGTAGTCCAGATATCGTGAACCCTGACCTCTGTAACTAAGAAAGGGCTATAGCAAATGGTCTGTGAATGCCCTCACCTATTCCCATTGGTGAGGGCTAGTTCTGTCAAGTGTGAGGTTTGGCATCCTCTACTCAACCTTAGCTGTTTATGTCCGTCCCTTTTCCTGTACTACCTTTCTTACTTTGGGGGCGGGAGGATAGGATTCCTCCTGCCCTTGTAAAATATAGCTATTAGACGAGACAGAGAAAGTGGACCCGGATCCTAAGAATTGGAACTTCAAATGTTGTTTCTTTTCGGGCTCTGTCTGAAGTCGGCCACCCCCAGCTATGGAGTATGTGCCTGAGTATATACATACATACATTCCCTGGCTGACCATGCCCAAATGATAGAAATATTATTTCGATTACTCTAGTAGTTTATGGGTTACATTAGTCTGAGAATAAGGAAGAAGGAAGGAAGAAAGGGTGACAAAGGAGGGAGGGAAGGGTGGAGGGAGGGAGGAAGGAAATATGAATAAATGAAGGAAGAAAGTATTAGCAAAGTAGGGAGGGAAGAATGGAGGGAGGAAGGATAACAAGAAGGAAGTCTACTGCTATGATATTAGATTATGTTTTTTATTGTATCAACAATGTTTTCCTTTGATATTGTGTATTAACTACTTGCACCAGTAATTACAACTCTATTTTCATTTTTGTCTCTTCACATTTCATTACAGCCTATTTATATATAATGTTTTATTCGTACCAATTACAGTACTTACTGAATATATCTGCCACTTTCTCTTGATGTAATTTGTTTAAGCAAATCAGGAAAATAATATATAAAGATGCTGTGATGATTGATTATACAGTAAAATGTGGTAACAAAAAATAAATAAATAGATAAATAAATTATATATATATACCGGTATATGTATATAATTATATTACATTGATTTTATATATTTGAAGACAAAATTTATAAAACTATATAAAATCAATGTAATTAAAACTCTGCTCGATAGAGCCTATGCCATTTGCTATATTTATATATATACCTGTATATATATATATATATACAATGTGTGTGCAAATATTTGTTCTGTTATTCTCTGTTTTTGCAAACTGTCAAGATAATATATAAGCCTTTCTCTAAACTTCCCACCATTTTAGCGATGTTTAATTGGCCCACGCACCGCCGCAATGATCGGGATTTTGTTTGTTTGTTTACGTTGGTTTAATTTGTGTTTCTGTAAACTTGTGTGTGGATTTGGCAAGGTGGGCCAGAAGCCAACACACATCCCTTTGGAAAATTGCCTAATATTTCCCTTGAAGTTCCTCGGCCCTCTTACTTCATATCTGACTCTCGTTCTCACTCTCGCTTCTCTCTCTCTCTCTCTCTCTCTCTCTCTCTCTCGCTTCTCTCTCTCGCTTCTCTCTCTCTCTCTCTCTCTCTCTCTCTCTCTCTCTCTCTCTCTCTCTCTCTCTCTCTCTCTCTCTCTCTCTCTCTCTCTCTCTCTCTCTCTCTCTCTCTCTCTCTCTCTCTCTCTCTCTCTCTCTCTCTTTACTACTTTAAGGGGGCCCATTTTGTACTTTTAACTCTCTCCCTCTCTCTCTGGGTTGTATCCATTCGGCCCCATTCAGCCTGCTGTTTTAAGACGTTTATCCCCATCCAGGTGTCGATTTTTCCCTGGCGAGCAATAGCGATCCAGCATATTTGTTTTAGAATGTTTTTGACAGCAAGGTAAATTTGTAATTTTTTCGATAGAAAAGTTTCTACGGAAATTCAGAAATTAGGCCACCAAGCTCCCCTAACTTTTCCAAATAAAGTTCTTCATTTTATGCAAAGCCGGATTTCTTCATACAATGCTGGCTCGCTATCGCTCGCCAGGAAGAAATCTACACCTGGATGGGCTTAAACGTCTTAAAACAGTAGGCTGAATGGCGCCGAATGAATACATCCCAGAGAAAAATAGAAAATGAGAGAAAAAAAAGCAGGTGAACCCCCTTAAGGCTTTTTCGCATTGGAAATGGAATCTAGATAGAAGGTAGATTATGCTAGGTAGTTTATTTCTTATGAAGCTGCCAGACTATAATTGCTTATATATATTGACAGAAAAAGTCCTCCTGTAACACTGATTAAAAGGTGTAATACAGTTTCTTCCTAAGCTGCACAAAGCTGTATAAATATAGCTATAATAATTGTAAAAGACGTCGCCGGTACAGAGGGGGTTACTCATGTAATACGGCTACTTCTTAAACTGCACAAAATCGTCTAAATATAGCTAAAATAAAATAGACGTCACCGGTGCAGATGGGTTTAAGGGGGAATGGGAATCATATTCGCTTATATATAATTTGTCTATTATTGATTTAGTTCGCTCCCTAGACTTTGATCAAGCTTAAATAACATCCCCTTCAAGATTAATAATTACATTATTGGATAAAAAAAACGTACCGGCCGAAGGCCGGTTCCTCTTAAACTACAGGCTCGCTATCGCGCGCCAGGAAAAAATCGACACCTAATTTGCATGATATTTCTTAATATTGTCAAAAGAACGCGGTGAAAAATCGCCACGCTAATGGAACAAACGTCTAAATGTCTCAGAACTAATGGGGCTAAACATGAGGGAGAAGAGGTTCCAGAAAAAAACTACCTCCTTCTGAAACATGTGATATCCTCGCCCCAAGTATTTATTGTACCCATTTACAGAGGCAGTATTAAGGTCAAATGTATTCCTCCATTTAATACATTCGGCCAGCAATTCGATATATTCCCACCCGTTTTCCTGCTGTAGGGTTTTTTCGGTGTTTGTGTGTGTGTGTGTGTGTAAGGGGGGGGGGGGGTTGTGATTGTGTGTGTGTGTGTGTGAATTTGAGTATGTGTGTGTGTGTGATTTTAAGTATGTGTGTGTGTGTAAATGTGTTTGTGTGAATGTCGTGTATGTGGTGGGTGTGTTTGTGTATGTGTGTGTGAGAGAGAGGAAGCTGGGAGGCGTGGGAAGGAATGTTTTCGGTGTTTTTATATTGGAGGGCTTTTATGTTTGTTATGAGGCCAATTTCCCGAGTTTAATATTAGGCCAAGGTTTACGATAGCAGCGGGTGGGAAATTAGGAGAGCAAGCCCCGTAGAATTTATCGGTGGAAGGGTATTTACGCTGGCGGGTAAGTGGATAAGTTAGAAGCTACACACGTACTTCTATGCGGAGGTTGACAAAAAATATATATGTATGTAAGTAATTAGATTACTGAAATTATTGAATACAAGGACATGCATGGGTTGCAGTCAAATAATGTTATAGGCTCTTAGTTTACAGTAGTAGTCAATAATAACATGTTTTAGGCTCTTAGTTTACAGCAGTAATCAATAGTAGAATGTTTTAGGCTCTTAGTTTACAATAGTAGTCAATAGTAGAATGTTTTAGGCTCTTAGTTTACAGTAGTAATCAATAGTAATTTTACAGTAGTAGTCAATAGTAAAATGTTTTAGGCTCTTAGTTTACAGTAGTAATCAATAGTAGAATGTTTTAGGCTCTTATTTTACAGTAGTAGTCAATAGTAGAATGTTTTAGGCTCTTAGTTTACAGTAGTAGTCAATAGTAGAATGTATTAGGCTCTTATTTTACAGTAGTAGTCAATAGTAGAATGTTTTAGACCCTTAGTTTACTGTAGTAGTCAATAATAAAATGTTTTAGGCTCTAAGTTTACAGTAGTAGTCAAAAATAAAATGTTATAGGCTCTTACTTTACAATAGTAGTACAAAAATGCTATAGGTTCTTAGTTTACATTAGTAGTCAATAGTATAATGGCTTAGGCTCTTAGTTTACTGTAGTAGTCAATAGTAAAATGTTATAGGCTCTTAGTTTAGAGTAATAGTCACTAATGAGGCTCTTAGTTTACTGTAGTAGCCAAAAATAAAATGGTTTAGGCTCTTAGCTTACAGTAGTAGTAGTTAATAATAATATAATGTTTTAGGCTCTTAGTTTACAGGAGTAGTCAATAACATAACGACTATTCCTGACCACGATTTACGCAAAGCTACTGAACGCAAAGATACTGTAAACATAGGCTGGCGATACAATGGACCTTTTATGTTTTGTCTTTGTTGTTCCTTCTTCTATTTATTGTTTCTAAACAGATAAAATAGACAAATAAGATCGTGGATGGTCTCGCTCGAAAGTCCTATACCATATTCACGACGTCCACTTAACCCCTTGAGGATTATGACGCGCTTTGACAGGTAATTTTGGCTATCATTAGACGATTTTATACAGCTAAGGAAGGATGTCTAGGAATCAGAGGGGTGTATACTATCTCAATTTACTCTTTAACTCCCAAACGCTATTCCTAAGCTGAATAACACAGTTTAATGATAGCCAGAATATACAGTACTGTCAAAACGCATCATGATACTCAAAAGATAAAATAAAACACAATACAATATAAACTATAATAAAGAAGATATAATTAAACCATACGGACTTCTCAATGGAGTAGAAATATGTTTGTCAAGATATATTCTTAATAGCCTATTGTTATTACTAGTGGAATATCCTTAACCCTTTGAAGATTATGACGCATTTTGACAGTTTAATCTGGCTATTTTTAAACGATTGCATACATCTTGGAAAGGATCTGTGGGAGTTAAAAGGGTAAAGATTATCTCAATTATCCCTCTGACTTCCATATACCCTTCCTAACCTTAACAAAATAGTCTAATTATAGCCGAAATACAGACAAGAAATGCGTCATCCTCTCATCCAAGGGTTATGAGTATATTATAGCAAATTATTCCTTTAAGTTAATCACACTATGTGTACTACCGTACTTATATTCAGGGTGTGTATGCAAAATGTTGAGGCTAACTGTGCATAACACGTAATTGAATATTAACCCCTTCTGAACCGGTGACGTAATTTATATTTCATTCTAACACTATATAGAATATTCTGTGCAGCTTAAGAAGAATCTGTGGTAGTACATAGGGTCAATAAAGATAGTTCATTCTAGCTCTGTGTACACGATTTTGTGCAGTTTAAGATGGATCTGTGGTAGTAAAATAATTTAATTAAGATGTTGATTGCTGGAGGCCCCTTTTAAAACTAAATAATATCGTATCATAGTAGCCAGAATAAAGTTAAAAGGATGGCACTTGTAATTAAATATTTAGCTCATGGCTGCGTTTCGTGACATTTGAGCGTGCGAGTGTACAGTACGAACGTGAAGTATAGGGTGGTGTCGTAATAATAGTGGAATGCCAATACTGAGTTCCGAGTATTGGGGTGACCTCGGGACTGGGATTTTATGCAACCCAGTTGAAGGGAGATTTGTACTTATGTGTTTATTTATTTATCTATATATTATATACAGTATATAGTTCACAATAGAGGTGCCCACGGGGTAACGTACAGTGTAGAGCCAGCTCAGGATAAAAACTAATATATTCCACTTCATCATCTTTATTGGTGACTAGTTTCGGGAATATTTCCCATCATCAGACAAACATGAAGAAACTCTAGATCCAGGGTAGCCTTCCGGGAACGTAGATGAAGACTTTCCAATCTTCGGTAACAAGTGAGTGCTGGTCGGCCATATCTTTTTAATAAAGAGTTCACAATAGAGGTGCCCACGGGGTAACATACAGTGTAGAGCCAGCTCAGGATAAAAACTAATATCTTCCACTTCATCATCTTTATTGGTGACTAGTTTCTGAATTATTTCCCATCATCAGACAAACATGAAGAAACTCTAGATCCAGGGTAGCCTTCCGGGAACGTAGTTTTTTTTTTTTTTTTTTTTTTCTATGTGATTGAGGGAGGCAAAAGGCATAACTGCCTATAGCGAGTGCCTCCCCCATAGTTGAAAGAGTGACAGGGCCAAAATCAAGGGACGTTCGAGCCAAAATGCCTGGACACACGGAGTTTGAAGCAATTTAAGTCATAGGAAGCGGGAAAAACTGATTCTGGGAGAGAGCTCCAGAGCTCAGCTGTTGAGTAGAAGAAAATTTGAGAGCAACGTTCCACTCTTGGGTTGGAGAGTTGCACAGAGTAGGGGTGGGATTGAGTTGCAAGACGGGTACCACGTGCCCTATGTAAAGGAGGTGGTATGCACTGGGATAGCTCTGAGGAACACTGATTATTATAGTAGCGATAGAATAGCGAGAGAGATGCAACATTGCGGCGGAGAGAGAGAGATTGCAGAGAGTTGGTGAGTGGACGGGAGTTAATGATACGAAATGCCTTCCTTTCAACCTTGTGTAGGAGAGCGGTGTGAGAGGAACCCCCCCACACATGTGAACAATACTCAATACAAGGGCGCACTATGCCCCTGTAGAGAGCAAGAAGCTGTGCAGGGAAAAAAAAAACCTAAGGCGGTTGAGCACAGCCAGCTTCTGGGAGGCTGCCTCAGCAAGACTGGTAACATGGTCCTTCCAAATGAGAGCAGAAGAAAAAGAGACACCAAGAATATTGAGAGAAGATGAAGGGTTGATTTTTGTATTGTTGAAGAATAAGGGACAGTCCGCTGGGAGATCCTGACGGGCAGATAAATGGAGAAATTGGGTTTTGGAAGCATTAAAGTTAACAAGGTTTTCTCTGCCCCAATTGGAAATAGTATTTAGATCAGAATTTAAGAGTTGTATGGCTTCATTACGTTTGTCGTTGAGGGATTGCTGGCTGGGGCGTTCTGAAAAAGTAATGGAGTAGTGCAAGGTTGAGTCGTCTGCGTATGAATGGATGGGAATTAAGGTACAGTTAAGGAGATCATTTATAAAAATTAGTAAGAGAATAGGAGATAGGACAGAGCCCTGAGGAACACCGGAGTTTATAGGGTGAGGAAGTGAACAATGGCCGTCCACAACCGCGGCTATGGAATGGCCGGAAAGGAAATTAGAGACAAAGGCACAGATGGAGGGATAGAAACCGAAGGAGGGTAGTTTAGAAATTAAAGATTTATGCCAGACTCTATCGAAGGCTTTCGATTTGTCTAGTGCAATAGAAAAAGTCTCACCGAAATCCCGAAAGGAGGATGACCAAGAGTTAGTAAGATATGAAAGAAGATCACCAGTAGAGCGACCCTTAAGGAAGCCATACTGGCGATCTGAGAGCAGATTATGAGAAGAGAAATGCTTAAGAAATTTGGAAGCAAGAATAGTTTCAAAAACTTTAGAAAGACAAGAAATGAGAGCAATTGGACCATAGTTGGAGGGTTGAGAGCGGTCACCCTTCTTTGGGACAGGTTGAATGTGAGCAAACTTCCAGCATGAAGGGAAGACGTTAGAGGATAGACAGAGACGAAAGAGTTTGCCTAGGCAGGGAGTCAGCACGGAAGCACAGTTTTTGAGAACAACAGGAGGAACACCGTCCGGACCGTACGCCTTATTAGTGTTAAGCCCAGAGAGGGTAGAAAGTACATCTTTTGAAGAGATTAGGATATTAGGCATAAGTAAGAGAGAGGGCGGAGAGGGAGGAATAGCACCGGAATCATCCAAGGTGGAGTTTCTAGCAAAAGTTTGAGCGAAGAGTTTAGCTTTGTCAGAGGAAGAAGTGATGGTTGTGCCATCAGAGTGGGAAAGGGGAGGGAAAGACGAAGAAGAGAAATTGTTGGAGAGGTTTTTGGCTAGATGCCAGAAAGCTTGGGAGAGCTAGAGTTGGATAGTTCAGTGCATTTATTATTGATGAAAGAGTGTTTGGCAAGTCGAAGAACAGATTTGGCTTGATTCCGGGCAGAAGATAGGTGAAGACTTTCCAATCTTCGGTAACAAGTGAATGCTGGTCGGCCATATCTTCTTAATAAAGAGTTCACAATAGAGGTGCCCACGGGGTAACATACAGTGTAGAGCCAGCTCAGGATAAAAACTAATATATTCCACTTCATCATCTCTATTGGTGACTAGTTTCGGGAACATTTCCCATCATCAGACATACATGAAGAAACTCTAGATCCAGGGTAGCCTTCCGGGACCGTAGGTAAAGACTTTATAATTATACAGTCTCTCTCTCTCTCTCTGCTCTGCTCAATCTCTGCGCTCTCTCTCTCTCTCCTCTACTATTCTCTATCTCTCTCTCTCTCTCTCTCTCTTTCTCTCTATCTCTCTCTCTCTCTCTCTCTCTCTCCTCTCTCTCTTCCTCTCTCTCTCTCTCTCTCTCTCTCTCTCTCTCTCTCTCTCTCTCTCTCTCTCTCTCTCTCTCTCTCTCTCTCTCTCTCTCTCTCTCTCTCACTCTCTCTCTTCTCTCTCTTCAAATGTATATAAGGCCACTCAATTAAGTATGTAATAACAACAAAACGACATATGTCATTTAACCCCTTAAGGATTATGACGCGTTTCGACATTTGTTTCTGACGTTTATTAGACGGTTTAATTCAGCTTAGGAAGAACTTGTGGGATGTAGAGAGTCTATAGAGATAGTGTTTACCCCTTTGGTTCCTACCGACCATTCCTAAACTGCAAACAAAATCGTCTAGTGATAGCCAAAATGAACTTTCCAAACGATCATAATCCTCAATGGGCTTAATGTAAAGAAAAACATTCCCATTCTTTTTGCATACATATCAAATTAACCCCTTGCAGCTCTGACGCGTTTTAGCAGTTTATGTTCGCTGTCATTAGACGAGTTTGTGCAGCTTAGGAAGAATCTGTGGGAATTATAAGGGTAAAGACTATCTCAATCAACCCTCTGACTTCCATATACCCTTCCTAATCTGAATAAAATCGTCTAATAACTACCAGAAAACAGAAAATAAATGCGTGTTTGATCTTGAAAGGGTTAAGAGGTCCATGTATTGCTATAAGTGACTGTTTACATTCAAGTCATCTCTACCATTTCTAACATTTATAGAGAGAGGTGGAAGGATGAAGTTAAGAAGTATATAATTTTGTGTGAAAGCGGTGCTGGATGGGAGGAGGGGCGTCAACTCACTGGGGACAGCAAGGTGCGTGGGAGCGATTCGTTCGTGGCCACCCCTTCGGGAATCACGGCGTCCGGCAATAGATAGATAAATAGAAAATTTTGTTTGATTGTCTGCATACAAATTTTACATCCTTCCTCCGACGAGTGTTTGTGTATCAATTTCGCAATAAAGGATAATATCAATAAATATTTCCAGGTTAATTTTCTGAGTATTGTGATTATCCGTTGTTAGTTTTCGTGTCACCATGTGGGTAAAATTCAAGGGATTGTTTCCTTTATGTATGTGTGTGTACCTGTCTGTGTGTGCGCCTGTCTGTGTGTGCGCCTGTCTGTGTGTGTACCTGTCTGTGTGTGCGCCTGTCTGTGTGTGCGCCTGTCTGTGAGCGCGCCTGTCTGTGTGTGCGCCTGTCTGTGTGTGCGCCTGTCTGTGTGTACTTACTCTAGTACTTACTTTAGTTGTATTGCGGGAGTGAGCATGCTCGTTATTTCCCGCCTCCTAAATGTGTAGGTGTTATATGTATCGTTGGAATGGCTGTGGATGTGTGTGTAGTCTGTATTTTTAGCCAATTGGCGACATCGGAAACGAAGGCTTAGGGTGGATCGTTTTTTTTTTTTTTTTTTTTTTTTCTGTTTTCTGTTTTTCTATTCCATGTACCCTCTCGGGCATAGGCTGAGAGCCTGTACATTCCACCGTCAACACGGTGAAGCCCGTGGGTCTTGTTCCAGTCTGGGGAGTGAGACATGTGAAGCACCATCATGGCTCGTCTCTCTGAAGCGGGCGGTTTGCTTCGCTCAGGTGCTTCACCGTCTCACCCTAGACTCAGACACACTATCAGAACGCTATGAGCAGTGAATCACTAGGCATTTTCCCCCGTAACCTATTTTGAATATGGGAATATTCTTGTGTATTTAATCAGGGATCAATGAGGGTATTTTTTGGCATTTCGGTGGGCTTTGTGGTAGTGATACTAGTACAGCACAAATTCAATAATATCTTCCCATTGACATATCGGGATTTGAACCCGGGTCCATTGGATTACCAATCCAGTGGCATGACCACTCCACCACACCTCCCCTTATGGTATGGTACCATTCTCACTATAGACGGTACCGTCTCGCCCGAAGGCTTAGGTAGCCATCAGCTTTGGTGAACCATATGATACCCATCTCGCCTTGTACCATTTTTGCCAACCCCAGATGGGACGTCACAACGTCGTCCACTTATTCCAGGTACCTATTTACAGCTAGGTGAACTGAGGCTAACACATGAAAGGAGACAAGCCCAATTTTTGTCTCCGCCCGGCCGGGGGATTGAACCCCCGACCCCTCGTGTGTGAGACGAGAGCGCTACCTACTAGGCTACGGGCTGTGTTTGCGCCTGTCTGTGTGTGCGCCTGTCTGTGTGTGCGCCTGTCTGTGTGCGCGCCTGTCTGTCTCATCGCAAAATACCTTGAGAAAAGATGAATGAAATATCTACAAGATGTTGCCAGTATTAATATTTGGTAGTAAAAAGATTCCCATTCACCTTAGATTAATATAGTAACCCCCCCCCCCCTCCTCACACACACACACACACACACACTTTTGACCCCCCAAGTATGACCATGAAAATCTTCATGGCATTAGGGAGAGAGAGTTACACAGAGTTACAGTGATACTCAGACCACACAGACCTTGCGGTCCCAACTAGGTGGTCCAGCCTTAATACTACTAGACAGGGACAGTTTATAGTGGAAGAATAGGACAGTAAATTAGAAGGCTCTCTCCCTACCCTCCGCTCCCTCCGGCTAAAAAGCCGTACCGGAAAATAGGATGAAGTACAAAGGAGTACAAAGGAGTACAAAGGAAATCAAGCAACAACAGATCTAGTGACCCTTCTTGGTTGCTTGTCCTCCAAAACACTGAGGATCAAGTGTCCAAACAGTGGTTTAGAGTGGGTAAGGGAACATTGGAAAGGGAATTGCTGCCCTGGAACTAATGTCCGTGGCAGGATTAGGAAGTTAGTAGAGGACAGATGGGTTAGTAACTGAGGGGGGGATAAAATAAAGTTATTCATTTACAAACAGTCAGTCGCGGGTTTGATGAGAGATATTTGTCTAGGCGGAGTTTAAATGAATCAACGGTGATGCAGTCTATAACGTTTCGGGTGTAACCTTATGGGTCAGGAAATGGCCATACGGAAAGTTTTTATATAGTATAGGAAGAAATTAGTTCGAAGAGGAAATTTAACATGCCTAATGATTAATTCCTATTAATCCAATCTTCATTAGATGATCGTTCAGCCTATTCTTAAACATATCAATAGAATTACTGTTTACCTTGGTAAACTATTCCACTCTTTAACCATATTGTGAAGAAATGTTGTGTCACATCTAAGGATGAATTTTGTTCTAATTAATTTTATTCCATTACCTCGGGTTGCAGCGTTATTATTAATCATGAACAGTGCACTAGAATCTAGTCTGTCAAATCCCTTAAGTATCTTAAAATACTCAATAAGTTGGCCACACAACCTCCTTTTCTTTGCGAACACATTTGATTTATTTAATCTTTCATAATATGCCTTATTTTTCAGAGAGGGAATTAGTTTAGTTGCTCTACGCTGCACAAAGTCGAGTTTGATAATGTCCTTCTAGAGATACGGGGACCAGAATTGAACGCCATATTCAAGATGGGGTCTAACAATGCTTTTAATAAACGGCAAAATAATGTTCCCGTTTTTATACCAGCATAGGTCAGATTTCTTTTGATAAATCCCAAGGCTTTGTTAGCTTTATTTGCCGCAGCCGCACATTGCTCTGAGGACTTTAGGTTTTCTGATATTATAACCCCGAATCTTTAACCTTAGAGTTTGCTACTATTGGTTGGCCTTTCATTTCATAATCATATTTTGTGTTTTTTGAACCAATGTGCAAAATTTGACATTTGTCAACATTAAAAGGCATTTGCCATTTTTCTGACCAATTCACTACATTTTTCAACATTAAAGGGCATTTGCCATTTTTCTGACCAATTCACTATTTTGCTAAAGTCGGACTGTAGGCTATGTCTGTCTTCCTCATTCAAGACTATGTTCCCTATCTTTGTATCGTCAGCAAATTTGGAGATAAAGTTATTCAGATCTACATCAATATAATTTATATATAGGCCTATGATAAATAAAATCGGACCAAGGACTGATCCTTGAGGCACACCGTTAGTAACAAGCACCGTATCTGATTATATACCATTAATAACAACTCTTTGCTTTCTGTTTGCAAGCCAACTTTTAATCCATTGATATATATTACCCTTTATTCCGATCATTTCTAATTTATCTAATAATTTATTGAGAGGTACCTTGTCAAACGCCTTTTGAAAATCTAGGTAGTCTATGTCAAGCGCCTTAGTTGAGTCATTAAGATTACACAATTTATTATAAAATTCGAGGAGGTTTGTTAGGCACGATTTTCTTGTCCTAAATCTGTGCTGGCTCTTTAATCTTATTAATTAATTGGATTCAAAATACCCAACAATTTTATCTCTTAAAATGGTTTCAAGAATTTGTCCTATTACTGACGTTAAGCTTATAGGTACAATTTGCAAATTTTGAGAGACCCTCATCTATGTCGTTGATGTAATAGAAAGAGAATTGGTCCTAGTACCGATCCCTGGGGTACCCCGCTACTTACATTGGTCCATTTAGATGCCTTACCGTTTATGACTCTCTTTGCTTTCTATCGCTGAGCCAATTTTCTATCCATTTCAACACACCGTCTTGTATTCCATGCGCTTTTAGTTTTAGCAGTAAACGTTGTGGGGAACTTTGTCAAAGGCCTTTTGAAAATCAAGGTATATAATATCTACAGCTTTACTCTCAATCGTAGAGGGTGAGGATATCGTGGAAGAAGTCTAAGAGGTTTGTTAAACAGGAACGTTTTCTGTTGAGTATCTTTAAGTATGTTATTTTCCTCTAAGTGATTTACGAGTCTGTCTCGTATGACCGTTTCTAGCATTTTACATACAACTGAGGTTAAGCTAATTGGACGATAGTTACTGGGTAGGGATTTGCTGCCTTTTTTGAATATCGGTGTTACGTTGGCTAGCTTCCACTGATCGGGCATAGTTCCAGACTGCAAGGATTTATTGAATAGTAATGTCAGTGGTTTAGAGAGCTCATCCTTAGCTTCCTTTAGAACTCTAGGTCTGAGAGAGAGAGAGAGAGAGGGAGAGAGAGAGAGAGAGAGAGAGAGGGAGAGAGAGGGAGAGCGAGAGAGAGAGGAAGAGAGAGGGAGAGAGAGAGAGAGAGAGAGAGAGAGAGAGAGAGAGAGAGAGTGAGAGGAAGAGAGAGAGAGTGAGAGTGGGTTCCAGTTACATAGACACATCGATTACAAAGGGATTGCAGCCACTTATATTTGAAATATACAATCTATATACTAAGTGTTTAAGACACGGACAGTAAAGCTGATGAGAGAGACAGAGAGAGAGAGAGAGTGTGTGGTGGACTGGGTGTGAGCAAGCCGATAGCACGAGTATGCGGTAACAATCGCCAAGAATGGAGACGGGCGGAAATATGGGTTTCACACGCTCTCGGAAATTGTGAAGAATGCGAGATGGGGGGGGGGGGAGTGACGCGAATAAAGTCAGTGCCATACGAATATTTACGGTCAATTATTTTCTGGCAGCTTTAAAATACAAGTTCAATACGAATTAAACTATCTTACATAATCTATCGTCGATCTAGTTTCAGATTCCAATTCGAAAGAACCTCAAACTAGAACGAGAACAAACTTGCTCATCGACAATTGCCGGGAAATGCGCTCGTGTGACACCGATTTTAAAGGAACACTCCACAAGGATATTTGTCCGGCAATTTTCGAACGGTATCAAGTTTTGTCATCCATTTTAGAGCGTATTTTTTTTCCATCAATTTTCGATTTACATCAGGTTTTTGCTCAGTAATTTTTGATCAGCAGGCCTATCATCTATTTCCTAGCCATTTCCGATAGGTCTAATTTGTATCCAGCAATTTTCGATTGGTATAACTTTTTTCCATCAATTATTGAGCGGTATCAGTGCTTCCCCAGCAAATATCGATCGGTATCATTATTTCCAAGCAATTTTCGACCGATAGAGTATTTTTGTCCAGCAATTTTCAATCGCTATAATTTTTTCCCAGCCATTTTCGATCTGAAGAGTGATGTAATGGGAAGGAAAAAGAGACTCAAATATAGGGAGTTTCACCTGAGACTTATTTTATGTTTCCGCTCTCTTAATATTATTTACCCTTTCAAGATACGATTCCAGATATCTTTGATTTTATTATACATTGTATTCAGATTAGGAAGTGTATTTGGAAGTCAGAGGTTTTATTGAGAGAGTCATTACCCTTATAATTCCCACAGAGCCATCCTAAGCTGTATAAACTGATTTAATGATCTAGAGACAAATCTAAATGCTATCAGAACTGGACTGTAGGCAATATTTTAGATGTCTAATATTTAATATAATTAAATTATTAGCTATTCGACACGAAATGCCGAATAAAATAAGCCAAGCAATTCCTTGATGTGAAATAGCTTTTTGTTCCTGTTCCATGTATTTATTTACTTATTCAATTTGATTGTAGTTACTTATTTTTATACGGGGGGGGGGGGGGGGGGGGCAAACGCAGGGAGATATGGTTTAATTTGTTCATGAACTTCACTGGGGAAATATGATAGGAAAGTAATGGAGTAACTCGTGCAAAGCAATCGTGAAAATGTGAGATGAAAGAGCTGCTAATGAAAGCGCGTTCTCTGGTAACTTTTGACTAGCATATTTATATTGGTGATGTGTTGGGGCATATTTTGCACTTACAGAAGGCAAATTGTTTTAGGTGCCATGCAGAATATTCGCATTTATGAACACCACCATAGTCACTACCATCATCACTACTTTCATCATTATCACTACAACTATCACCATCACCATTACTGTTATCACCACCATCTTATAATCATCATTACTTCTGTCACCATCATCACTATTACTAGTACTGTCACCAACATATCTACTACTTTCATCATCATCACTACCATCATCATGACTACTGTCATCAATATCAATACAACTACAACCATCATCACTACTATTATCACCATCATCACTACTATCACCATCATGCCCACTATTACTACCATCACTTCTAATGTCAACTAAACTAAGTTAACCTAGCAAATGCGGGGTGAGTGTATTCATAATTGTATTATTGTATGCGTGTGTGTGTGTGATGTGTGACTTCATCATTGCTGCCACAGAAGAATGTGAGAGGGGGGTATCCTTCGTGTGGGGGGGGGGAGGTCCAGGGGGGGGGGGGGGGTTTAGTGGGTACTTAGTGTGTGTGGGGGGGTGGGGGGTTTGTTTGACCTAAAATCAAAACTATTGCACAAATTCGAAAACATATGTTTTGACTGACCGTCGCATTCACCCACCGAATGTACGTGTGAGAAGTGTGGTGAAAAACCGTCGAACGGTCTAGGAGGAGTTTCCATACAGACAGACAAACATGACATTTTGGCCGGCATGGTACCACTATACGGGCAGGGGGGGGGGGGAGGCGATACCAGAGTTGATTGCATTAATCGATTCATAAAACAAACAACAAATAAGCAAAAATTAGGTGTTATCTAGAAGGTGGTTGAGTATAATGAGTTGGTTTAGAAGAATGAACATCTAATAGTATACATCATGTGTAATTGAATAGGACCACAACATCGCAACATTTATATATGAATATTGCAGTCAAAAGTTACTACCATTTTAGGTACAATAGTTTTGATATCTATCTATCTATCTATCTATCTATCTCTCTATCTATCTATATATATATATATATCTATATCTATCTATATATATATATATATATATATATATATATATATATATATATATATATATCCATCCATCAATCAAACTGTCCATCTGTCGATCTATCTATATATCTATCTTATGTATCTATTTATCTATACATCTGTCTATCTATATACAGTATATATATCTGTCTATCCATCAATCAAACTGTCCATCTATATATCTGTATCTATCTATCTATATATCTATCTATGTATCTATTTATCAACACTGTATATCTATCTCTGTATCTATCTATTTACTGTATATCTACCTATCTATCTATCCAACAATCAAACTGTCCATCTATATATCTGTCTATCTATCCATCTATATATCTGTCTGTCTATCGCTCTGTATATATATATCTGTCTATCGATCTATCTATATTAGTATCACAATAAATATTTAGAATTGATGTTGCTTATGAACATTTTGAGGGTGAAACATAAACATCAGAATACCTGATTGCTGCGTTCTTACCTTCGTTTTGGCCATAATGTGTAGTAGGTGATAATACTGTATACAGTATATATACGGTATATACACTTATACTTATACATATACTTTTTATATCTGGCTGGTGGCATTGGTTGTCGTGATTGGGTTAGCTTACACTAGATTATCTTAAGGGAGGTGACCTGTTTTTTTTCTCTCCTTTCCTCTCTTTCTCTGGCTTGTATCCATTCGGCCCCATTCAGCCTACTGTTCTAAGACGTTTATCCCCATCCAGGTGCCGATTTCTTCCTGACGAGCGATAGCGAGCCAGCATTGTAGGAAGAAATCCGGCTTCGCCGGAGAAATTTTTCTATTGAAAAATGTACAAATTTAACCTGCTGTCAAAAACATTGCTTTTAATGTGCTGGCTCGCTACCGCTCGCCAGGAAAACAATCGACACCTGGATGGGGATAAACGTCTTAAAACAGTAGGCTGAATGGGGCCGAATGGATAAAACCCAGAGAGAGGGAGAGAGAGAAAAATAAACGAGAAAAAATATAGAAGGCCGTGGGTGGGCCCCCCTAAAATTGGTGTGCAAAGGGGTACAAAGGTGTAGTGGGAGGGGGGGGAGGGGAGTGCGAGAATTATAAAATGGGGACAATGAGAGAGAATAAGAGAATGAGAGATGAATAATTAAAGAGAGAGAGAGAGAGCAACAAAATAATGGATAGAGAAGGCGAGGGTATCTGATGGTAAAGAATATTCAAGTTAACCTGGCAGTAATTGATAACGCTGCCTCTCTCCACATTTGTATAGGACTAGCCAATATTAAATAAAGGCAGCGTCACACGAGGAGTTCAGAGAAGAAAAAAGAACAGCATAGGCAGTAGGGACAGTCAGCATTACTAAACTCTGCCTAGTTAGCTTGAATACACTTTAGGAATGACAAGAACAGAAGGAGAGTCACGAATAGTCTTTCCCTTACCGTCATGTGGGCTGTAGATATTGAGGTAGAGGCAGTCTTCACTCTGACGGTGCAGGAGGTATCTCAGGGCGGCTAGCTGGGAGGGCCTATCCACCAGATTCACAGGGGGTTCCAGGGGCTGAGGGCACGCCAGCCGGAGCTCCGTACATCTGACGTGCTCCCAGGGCAACGGGCTACTGGTGGGGGTGAAGCGGCCAGCACCGATGGGCGGAGAGGCGTACGGCACCCCCAGAAACACGTTGACGGGGGAGAGCATCGGGTTATCGTGGTGCTTGATGAACCCTTGGATATTCCTGTGCTTGATGTGGACCTGGCTGGTGAGCACCTGGTCTGGCTGTCCCATGCACACCACGGCGCTGACCTCCAGGGCCCACACCACCCATGTTCCTATCATCACACCCGACCACAGAGGGAACTAATCGGCTTTACTTGACGTCAGCCAACATTATTTATCGTTTCGCGTATGTCGCCAGCCTGACAATATCTTAGCTGTTTTTCAGTCTTAGCTAATCCCATCTTTAATCTCAGCCAGCAGCATCATTTATTGTCTTGTGCATGTTGCTAGCCAGACAGTATTTATACTGTTACTCAATATCAGCCTTTCTCATTATCTGTTCGTTACTTAAAGCAATATATTTAGTAAAGGGCTGTTGCTTCATTCATTGTACAAAAATGTTACCTTAATTGATCGAAGAAAACTGTTCATTAATTGTAGGCCCATGCTAAATAGAGTAGACTATATATAATTGTCTTGGAACACATTTTCTCTAGGAAAATTAGTGTTCATTTTGTCCATACAATAGATGCATTATTTTGATTATTCTTTAATCTACTAGAAGAAACATGCCTATGTCACAAATTTGATCCCATGGATAGAGTTCTAGATCCCGTTCACAGGTAACGGTGTATGTGGATATAACATTTGTATATATATATTCTAACGCTATATTCTGAACCCTCTTGGTAAAAACACGTTTTTCTTCTTGAATTCGGATATGCATTAAACGGTGTTTTGATTAATTTAATTATTGTCTCTGGGTATGATAACCTTGTAACCTAAAAGTTGTTTAATACTCGCGATTCTGTCAACTTATCAATTACCTTTCGTAGTCAAGATGCTCAGATTACTCATAAAGCGTAATTTTTTGCATTAAAATCTAAACATCATGATAGAAAATTGCGAAAAATGCACTACACTTCTATCGATTTCCCTCAAGTCCATGTATCTGGGATTAAACTGTTGTTGATACCTTTTTGCCTCTTACCTTGATTTTCCTTGTAATGCTTGTAGTCCAGGTTAACACTGTAAAAACATGTTGAAAGGTAAATCATAGAGGTACTTGATTTGAAGCAAAGACACTGGTGGCTTTTCTATATATATATTTATTTAACAGAAATATAGAACTATGCGGTTTGTAAATAGTTATAAGGTCTGTGTAGATACTCTATTGCCCAGCAGGGAAGTATCTACCTAATTAAAAGCAGTAAGCTGGCTAACAACTAGATTGAGCTATTATTCCTGTAATCTGTAATTCCTTCCTGTAAAGAATAGATGAATTAAGAATAGCGAAAATAGGTAAACGGTACACACACTAATATCGCACAGTATCGCACTGTCACTGTATATGTCACTGAATTAATTACCACGGCCGCTTGAAGGTTTAACCTTCCTAATGGGTGGCTGTTCTGCTACTGCCCAATGCCTGGGGGCTCGAGCGTGCCGGCTTCTTACCAGTGTGGAGTCATACGATACTAGTTGCTAGCAATCATCTTGGTGTTGCTGCAATTCTCTGAAGGGAGCGTGAGAACCCCTGCTTAGCTTGCAAGAATTGTACCAAGGCCTTTATAGGTGGGGTGATCTTCTATAGGGGAAATCGTTCCCAATATGAATGTACAGTAGTATACTTAAGTAAGTGAATAACTGTTATAAGGGTGTGAGTTATACAAGTGATTATATGAGTTACCCTAGAGTGTACAGTCGCTCAAAATGCGCTATTACATCCACACTGCTTCTAAATATTTTGATATATAATATATCAGATCTTTAGACTTTCAACATATAGTCCCCTTGGGGTTAGAATTTCATGTTGACTACTGATTGCAACTATTTGTTTAATTCCAAGTTGTATATGGCTTGAAAAGAAATACAGTTATTGTTTACTCTTGGGGCATAAGATTAGCTTTAGAAAATCCAGCGGTTATTCTTCTTTCAGGAAATTTATATCACTAGCTTCAACATTCCCAGTTCTTTTTTATTTCAGATATTTTTTAGACTGAATTTGGGATTCTTAGTTTCTATCGGTGCTTTTTGAAGCTTCAGATGGCTGAAATTATGTATTTAGTTCGTTTAACAATCAAGTCTCGAGATTTTCAGCCATTGTGTATTTCGAGGCTCTATGAAACTGGGCTATTTCTATTTATCAGTTTCTATAGTTCTATTTATCAGTGTTTGTATTTCTATTTCTCAGTTATTTTAAGGCCGCCTTCAAGATCATCGTCTGTACTATATTACAGGATTTTGATTATGACATGGTACAGTATCTTCAACTGTAATTTGTTCGATGCTTTTTGAGATATTGGGCGATTATAATTCTGTTTGTGTTATACCTTTTTTATAGACAGGCTTCAGGATCTCCACCTACTGTTTAAGTCGGTACTTTTTAAGGATATGAATGTATTTTAGTTTTCCTTTTTAAAGCAAACTTCAGCACTATAGTTTGTAGTTTATTCCTGTGCATTTCGTTTGTAGTTTATTCGCATGCATTTCGTAAATATACCTCATATAACACTCATTAATTCTATACACTTCCACCAGCGCCTACAGTAATTTATATTTGTGTATGACCATGAATCTTATTATCTATTCATGTACTCCTGTAACTATACACCTATTTTGTAATGGACTGATAACTAGTAAATAACACTCATTGCACGTTTCTAATTTGCTTCCGTGCATTTCGTTTGTTGCTTATATCTGTGCTTTTAGTTTGTAGTTTGTTCCTGTTGCCTTTCGTTCATAGTTTCGTTTCGTTAGTAGTGTATTTTAGTTTGTCGATTATTTCCGTGCTTTCCGTCTGTAGTATATTTTCAGTTGTAATTCAGTTCCGCGCTTTTCGTTCACTGTTCATTATCGTTTGTAGTTTATTTGTAGCTCTGTGCTTTCCGTTCGTAGTTTATTTTCGTTCTTAATTTACCCTTTCAGGTCCGGGAGTTGCCGTTTAGTATTCAGAAATAGAATTATTTTAATCTCATAATGACCTCTCCAAAATTTGTTGTCTGCCCATACTCGCTCAAAGATAACTGCAGAGGTTGAAGTAATTAAACTAAATGTTTTTAAACACCCATGATGGTCACAAGGTTTTAAAGTCTCCCTGTAAAGACGCAATCGTGCCCATAAGTGCATGGAAGGGTTTAATCTCGGGCTTTCCGTTCGTAGTTTATTTTCGTCTGCAGTTTATGTTCGTTTGTCGTTTATTTCCGTGCTTTTGGAGACTGCTTCCTGCCCCTGTATCTCGTCTTGCTTCCAACACCACACCACTGCTGCTGCTCTCTCTCACATTAACCTGCGGACAAGACAACCCAAAATTAGCCCCACCAAACTTAATAGCGTGGAGTTCCTGCTGCACTAACATTAGGCACATTCTCTTCTCCCCCACCCGGCTCGCATTCTCTGTTTGCTTGCTCGCTCGCTTGTTCTCGTTGCCTTCCTTTCTCGTTCTCGTTCTCTTTATCTTTATCTCTCTCTTTCTCTCTCACATACACACACACACACACACATACATATACAGGTATATGATATCAATAATGATGGTGATTATTATATTAGTAATGATGGTGATGACAGTAGTCATGATAATGTTGGTGATATCAATAATGATGGTGATGACCATCATTATTGATATCACCATCATTATCATGACTACTGTCATCAACATCATTACTACTATAATAATCACCATCATTATTGATATCACCATCATTATCATGACTACTGTCATCACCATCATTATTGATATCACCATCATTATCATGACTACTGTCATCACCATCATTACTACTATAATAATCACCATCATTATTGATATCACCATCATTATCATGACTACTGGCATCACCATCATTACTACTATAATAATCACCATCATTATTGATATCACCATCATTATCATGACTACTGTCATCACCATCATTACTACTATAATAATCACCATCATTATCATGACTACTGTCATCACCATCATTACTACTATAATAATCACCATCATTATTGATATCACCATCATTATCATGACTACTGTCATCACCATCATTACTACTATAATAATCACCATCATTATTGATATCACCATCATTATCATGACTACTGTCATCACCATCATTACTACTATAATAATCACCATCATTATTGATATCACCATCATTATCATGACTACTGGCATCACCATCATTACTACTATAATAATCACCATCATTATTGATATCACCATCATTATCATGACTACTGGCATCACCATCATTACTACTATAATAATCACCATCATTATCATTACTACTATAATAATCACCATCATTATCATGACTACTGTCATCACCATCATTACTACTATAATATCCCACTACTATATATATCACCATCATTATCATGACTACTGGATCACCCTCATTAATACTATAATAATCACTATCATTATGATACACCATCATTACATGACTACTGGCATCACTACTGTCATACCCATCATCATCATTACTAATGTTATTACCATTATCACTATTACCATCACTATTATTACTATTGTTATTACCATCATCACTGTTGTCATGACAATCATTACTACTGCCAATACTATCATCACTATTATTAGAATCTTCGCCTCCATCACCACAATATGCCTGGTGCCCAAATAATTAATGGTGCCCAAAATTCCGGGTGCCCACAATTCCAAGGGCCCAAATGTCATGGTGCCCAAAATTGTAGGTGCCCAAATATCACGGTGCCCACAATTCTAGGTGCCCAAATGTCATGGTGCCCAAAATTCTAGGTGCCCAAATGTCATGGTGCCCAAAATTCTAGGTGCCCAAATATCACGGTGCCCAATATTCTAGGTGCCCAAATATCACGGTGCCGAAAATGCGGTCCCCAAATTTCCAGTGCCCAAGTTTCTGGTGCCAAAATTTCATAAACCGTTTCTAATAAGGTGTTATGATTACTACATTGGCAAGGTGTACGTACAAGTTTGGGTGTAAAGTCTATATATGATCTTTATGGCACACGCTGGTTTAAGGGGAGATGGTCGTTTTTCTGGTCTCCCTTCTTCCTCATGTTTAGCCCCATTAGTTTTCAGATTTTATGACGTTCGGTATATATATATATATATATATATATATATATATATATATATATATATATATATAAGGCAATAAAACCGCCTATCCCCCCTTAACGATGTATGTACGCCTTTTCCTGCACCGCTCTCCCTCTGCCCTATCGTGTGTCTCTATTGTGCTCTCTAGCGCTATTGTGTGCTGAAGGTCGTGGTATGGGGAGGGAGGGGAGGGTTGGGTGTGTGGGGGAAGAGAGAGAGGAGGTGGGAGTGGAAGAGGAAGGTCAGGTATGGGTGAGAGGCGTTGAACGAGAGAGAGAGAGAGAGAGATGCTGGGGTGAGGGAGATGTACAGAAGAATTAGGAAGTGCGATAATAGAGGAGAGGAAGTAGGAGAGAGAAGAGGATGTGAGAGGCTGGACATCAGCGAGGAGACAAGTATGGTAGGAGTCAATTAATCAATCAATCGGGGCATACACCGTGACAGCGCGTGGCCTGGCCGCACTCACCCAAGGGGATCCTCCCGGGAATATCTTCAGGCATCTGCCTGGTCCATATAAAGTATTTCATCGCATGATTTACCGACTTCCTTCAGCAATGAATGCCGTGGTCTTCCCCTGGGCCTCCTCCACTCAGGGTTGTCTTCTGCAAAGACCACCTGGTGAGTGGGATTAGCCTAAGGGAGTCGAACCACATGCCCATATAGCCGAAATTGGCGTTCACGGATTATGCAACTAATATGTCTCGAGTTAGTTTCATGGAGTAGTCGCTGGCTTGATACGCGATAGTACCAGCGATAACTCATGATCCTGCTTAGACATTTAGTACCAAAGGAGTTGATATATTTCTTTAACCCTTCTTTGGCGGCGCGCAACTTATGTCATGTGAAATAAATTTGGACTAAGTGGCGGTTCACAACTTATGTCGTGTGCCATTTTCAGCACATAATGTTGCAGAGAGAGAGAGCTGAGCGGTGTGAGGAGCGTAGTAAGGCTATGACCACCGCCCACCACCGCGGTGGGCCAAATGAAGTGAAAACCACCCTTCCATCCCCCTCACACTCGCTACACAGGGAATGATGTAGGGAAAGTACCTAATTTCATGGTTTTTGCACTCGTGTTGCACGATCGTTGCAAGAAAACCAGTGGTCGTACAAGGATGGTTGGGGTGTCATTGGAAAGCTCTGTTTATGCCCTTTCAGGGATAGATACTTGTTTTACGCTCTGGCTCTTATTTAGGCATGAAAATGATCACGTAAACAACCCTATTTAGGGTAAAAACACCCCGCTGGGCGGTACATATAAATTACCGCCTAGGCCGCTCGTAAGGTGTTAAAACACTGTTGAGTGTCCATGTCTCACAGCCATACAATAACATAGGGAGCACCATCGTCTTGAAGATCCCCAACTTCGTCCTTCTGCATAGGTATCGACAACGCCATTTACTTTTGCTGAGTGAGTCCATACCACCCCATGCTATGGCGAGGCAAAGATTTACCTTGAAGCCCGACTCACCACTTTTGTGGATCATGTTGCCAAGATAGGTAAACTTTTCTAAGATATCCAGGTCCTAACCACATGCATGAACAGATTGAACGGCATCATCCAACAAGTCGCCAAATGCTTGGACTTTGGTGTTAGCCCAAGAGACCTTTAAACCCAGTGGCTCCGACTCTTCATGGAGTGCGTCCAGGGCCCATCTGAGAACATCCAACGTCTCTGCTTGGATCATTGCGTCGTCTGCAAAATTAAGATCTGTGATTCTAAAATTGCCTATGCCAGCTCTGTAGCGATTCCGCCCAACTGTCCGGCCTAGTAACCAGTCCATGCAAGTGTTGAAAAGTGTAGGTGCTAGAACACAACCCTGTCTTACACCTGAACTCACAGGGAAGGAGGATGTTCCCCCACCACACTTGACGTCACTCTGTTCCTGTATAGAGTCCAGACACCAGGTCATTGATCCCCGTGGGGATCCCACGTAACCGTAACAGCTCCTAGAGTGACTCTTGATGCACTGAGTCTTCTTGAGATCGACATAGACTGTGAGCAGCCCCTGTTGAAGCTCAAGTCTGCGCTCCATAAGAACCCGGAGTGCCAGAATCTGGTCAATTGTCGACTTCTTGGGTGTGAATCCGGATTGCTCAGGTCTCTGCTCCTGTAACAGATGGCCTCTGATTTGCATCAGTAGAATTTTGGGCAAAGACCTTGCCTGGCACAGTGCGCAGTGTTATAGCATGGTAGTTATTGCAGTCTTGACGGTCCCCTTTTCCTTTCCAGATAGGGGTGACGAGACCCCTTTTCCAGGAATGGTACCTGTCTGCCATACAGCAGTTAAGACCGCATATAACCCGTGGACCATGGACTCGCATTGGCCATATACAACTGCTCAAAATACTCAGCCCAGCGGGCCTTACACTCTTCATCACCCAATGCAAGTTGGCCATCTGCCTTTCGAACTGAACTAGTCTGGGGGGTAGGCTTAGAGCGGATTTTCTTCAGGGCTCGGTAAGCAGGCCTCAGATCATTAGAAGAGTAATGGCCCTCGACCTCCTCAGCAATTCCCCTGACATACCTCTCCTTGTCTCCCCTCAGTGAAGTTTTGGCTCTGCAGGATAGGGCCTGTGACGCACCAGATATGTGTTCAATCTGTCAACACAACTTTTTTCTATTATGCCCAGTGTTTCACCTGATAGGAAACCCCTGCTTGACCTTGGTTTAACTCCAATGCATTCAGTAGCTGCTGATAGGGTTTCACATTTGAAGTTTTCACACAGCTCTATTGTTTCCTCAAGCGAGTCAAGCACTTCAAATCGATTTGATACTGCTACTGCATACTGCCTTGCCCACTCCTCATCCTTGAGCCTCTGAAGATGAAATCCGGGGGTGATAACATTTTTAGATGTTTTTAGATTTCAGTCGTAGCTTCAGTGTAGCAACAACAAGTCTGTGATTGGTTGCAAAGAGCTCGGCACTCCTAAAGACTCTGCAGTTCTGAAGAATTCTCCAACGGGTGCTTACAAGTATATGATCAATCTCCTTGGCCACACCTCCAGCATTGGAATACCAAGTCCAGCAGTGTGGATTTGGTCTCTGGAAACAGGATCCAGCAATCCTCAACTTCCTGGACCTTGCTAAAGCGGCCTCCCCACATCAAGGACTTTTGGTACCAACTCTCTAGGAGTGTCAAGTCTGTGCTACTCCGTGAGAAATGTCACCGACTGCTTCCGAGTGGGATAAATACACCGAGTAAAACGGGGTAGGACAGTCTAACATTCTGTCCTAGTCTGTGTCTTAACAGACTTTGTCAGGAGTGTGACAGAGTGCAGTCGGTTATACTTGCCAACTACATCAGAGTCATTACAGACTAAAACGGGGTAGAACAGACTAGGACAGACTAACACTCTGTCCTAGTCTGTGTCTTAACAGATTTTGTCAGGAGTGTGACAGACTGCAGTCGGTTATACATGTCAACTACATCAGAGTCATTACAGACGAAAACAGGGTAGAACAGAGTAAGACAGGCTAGGACAGACCAACACTCTTGTGTGCCAACCGCCTCTCTGCAGACTTTCGTTTTTGTATGATTTGTTAATAGAGATGGCCACCAGTAGGTTGAGTATATTTGTAAGTATTAAAGCATAATAACTGCAAGATAACCTGTTCAAATGTTATTATATGCGTGTATATGAGTTAGTTTCTTAGTGAATTGGGCTTTTAATTAGGGTTGAGTGTGAGAGGGACATGCCTTGTGTGGGCCAATCGGCTTTCTGCAGGGTCCCATTTTCTATGTTCTTATGTAAGCCTACCTTACTTAGCCTAGCCCTTTCAAGATCCGATTACCTATTTGGTTCCTTTTCTCTGGCTATTATGAGACGATTCTCATTAGATCAGGAAACAATCTGCTCGAGTTTTGGTGGGAAAGGCATGACAGCATATGGAAGAGATGGGTTGTGTTTAAAAGGGATCTGCCTTGTGTGCCAATCGCCTCTCTGCAGACTTCCGTTTGTTTATGTTATGTTAATAGAGAAATGGTCACCAGCAGATTATTGAGTTTACTGTATTTATAAGTAGTAAAGCATGATAATTGCGAGATAACCTGTTCAAATGGTGTTATATGCGAATATACAGGGTGACCCCAAAAAAACTCCCACATTTCAAAAGTAAATGAAACAAAAATGGTTAAAGATAATCAAAATATTATTTGCACACATGACACTTCATTCAATACTGTTTTTATTCATCATGTTTTAAAGATGACATCCTCCAAAAGGTGGCCGTCATTGTCTATACACGCTTGGAGGCGATTTCTGAAGGCTGACATGGCTCGACGGGTCATGTCTCTTGCTGAATAGCAACCTTAACCCTCTCACCACGGAAGGGCTCTTGAACGCCCATAAAAAAGCATATAACAGCTGCCCGGAAGGGCTCTTGAACGCCCAGTGGTTGAAAGCCTGTGAGCTTCGTGTGCGAGGCGTCGGTCCGATGCATGTAAACAACAGCCGGCTGGACCGACGCCCCGCATCTCCGGCCACAAGAAGGATAGCATCGCTTGTTCGTGTGTGCCTGTATGTTGTTGTTAAGTATCGAAAAGTAGTGTAAAGTGGCTGTTTTGGCCATAAAGTTATCTCCAATGAAATCATCATCACAGCTCAACCAGTTGACTTAGAGAGCTCTACTTAATGCCATTCTACAGGTAAATAACACAGCTACGCTTGGGGATGCGCGAAGCAGTCAGATTAACACATATACGGTAGCCTAGCCTAGACGTTTTTCGGCCAAAACACCCAGGTTTCAAGGAATATATATATAATACATAGCCGGGGCTGGAGGGTTAAGGGCTTCAAGAGTTTGGGGTCGAGGAGTATACACTCGTGATTAAAGGTAGCCCCACAGAAAACAAATCACAAGGGTCGAGGTGAGGGGAATGGCTGAAACCACGCATCGATCATTGCAAGTGCTTAGGGAAATGTTTCCGAATCGGGTGATCTCGTTGCGTGGGGATGTTGGGTAGCCGGCCCATTCCCCTGACCTCGCCCCTTGTGATTTTTTTTCCGTGGGGCTACCTTTAATCACGAGTGTATACTCATCGACCCCAAACTCTTGAAGCCCTTAAGGTTGCTATTCAGCAGGAGATGCCAGCTGTTCCACCCGACATGACCCGTTGAGCCATGGCAGCCTTCAGAAATTGCTTCCAAGCGTGTATAGACAATGACGGCCACCATTTGGAGGATGTCATCTTTAAAAAGTGATGAATAAAAACTGTATTGAATGAAGTTTCATGTGTGCAAATAATATTTTGATTATCTTTAACCATTTTTGTTTCATCAACTCTGCGTAAGCAGAGTTTGGTATCGCCCCCCCGTATAGTGGGTACCACAAAAAAAAATGTCTGTCGTCATCGTCGTCGTCGTTGTCCGTCTGTCTCGGAATTCCTCCTAGACCGTTGGACGGATTTTCACCAAATTTCACACGAACATTTGTTGCGTGAATGCGAACGTCAGTCAAAAAATATTTTTTGAATTTGTGCAATAGTTATGATTTTAGGTCCAAAATATGGTTTTACCCCCCCCTCCCCCCCTCCCCAGCAATGATGGCTTTCTTAGTTGTGTGAGCCCCGAAGGGGCTCACACACTAAGAACGCATTCGTTCTGGGGGCGAAAACATCTCACTTCGCATTTGCTAGGTTAAGTTAGTTTAGTTGGCATTAGAAGTGATGGTAGTAATAGTGGGATTGATGGTGATAGTAGTGATGATGGTGATAATAGTAGTGATGATGGTTGTAGTTGTATTGATGATGTTGACAGTAGTGATGATGATGACAGTAGTAGATATGATGGTGACAGTACTAGTAGTAGTGATGATGGTCATAATAGTAGTGATGATGGTCACTTCTATCATCACTAGTCATTATTATCACTACAACTATCATTACTTGTCACCATCATCACTAATATTATGACCATCATCACTACTACTAGTACTGTCACCATCATATCTACTATGTCATCATCATCACTACTGTCAACATCATCATACAACTACACCCTCATCACTACTATTATCACCATCATCACTACATCAATCCCACCAGAATACTTCTAATGCCAACTAAACTAACCTAGCAAATACGTAGCGAGATGTTTTCGCCGAATACGTTTAGGTGAGCCCCTTCGAGGCTCACACACTAGAACGCCATTATGCTGGGGGGGTGGGGGTCTGGGGTGTCCGGGAATGGGGGGGGGGTAAAACCATATTTTGGACCTAAAATCATAACTATTGCACAAATTTAAAAAATCTTTTTTGACTGACGTTCGCATTCACGCAACAAATGTTTGTGTGAAATTTGGTGAAAATCCGTCCAACGGTCTAGGATTCCGAGACAGACGGAGACGACGCAACGGACTAAGAAGACAGACATTTGTTTTGTATGGTACCCACTATCCGATACCAAACTCTGCTTACGCAGAGTTGATAATGACTAGTGATGATAGAAGTCACGATGGTGTGAGTATTAGTGATGGTGAGTAGTAGAGATGATGGTGAAAGTTGTAGTGATGATGACAATAGCTGTGATGAGGAAGATCATAGTAATGGTGATGATGGCAGTAGTAGTGATGATGGTGACAGTAGGATACATGGTGGTAATACTTATGACAGTAGTAATGATGATGGTTATAGTAGTAGTGATGATGTTAACAGAAGTAATGATGATTGTAAGATGGTGGTGATGATAGTAGTAATGCTGGTATATAGTTGTAGTATCAATGCTAATAGTGATTAAGATGGTTGTGACAATGGTGACAGTAGTAGTGATGATGGTGAGAGTAGTAGTGATGATTATAATTGTAGTAGTGATGATGATCATAGTAATGGTGATGATGACAGTAGTCGTCATGATTGTGGTGGTTGTAATGATGGTAACCCATCGCAGAGTTGGGTATGCCGTTTTGATTTTGGGCAAAACGGCTCGTCTACTTTATCAACTCTGCGTAAGCAGAGTTTGGTATTCCCCCCCCCCCCCCCCCGTATAGTGAGTACAACACGAAAAAAATGTCTGTCGTCGTCGTTGTCATCGTTGTCGTCGTCGTCCGTCTGTCTCGGAACTCCTCCTAAACCGTTGGACGGATTTTCACCAAATTTAACACGAACATTTGTTGCGTGAATGCGAACGTCAGTCAAAAAAGATTTTTGAATTTATGCAATAGTTATGATTTTAGGTCCAAAATATGGTTTTACCAAGCCCCCCCGCCCCCCCCCCCCCCTTCCATCCAGCAATGATGGCGATTTTAGTGTGTGAGCCCCAAAGGGGCTCACACACACAGAACGCATTCGTTCTGGGAGCGGAAACATCTCGCTATGCATTTGCTAGGTTAAGTTAGTTTAGTTGGCATTAGAAGTGATGGTAGTAATAGTGGGATTGATGGTGATAGTAGTGATGATGGTGATAATAGTAGTGATGATGGTTGTAGTTGTATTGATGATGTTGACAGTAGTGATGATGATGACAGTAGTAGATATGATGGTGACAGTACTAGTAGTAGTGATGATGGTCATAATAGTAGTGATGATGGTCACTTCTATCATCACTAATCATAATTATCAGTACAACTATCATTACTTGTCACCATCATCACTAATATTATGACCATCATCACTACTACTAGT
This sequence comes from Paralithodes platypus, assembly GCA_032716605.1. NCBI lineage: Eukaryota > Metazoa > Arthropoda > Malacostraca > Decapoda > Lithodidae > Paralithodes > Paralithodes platypus. The sequence goes on from CM064492.1 coordinate 59,538,422, forward strand.
ACTGTCACCATCATATCTACTACTGTCATCATCATCACTACTGTCAACATCATCAATACAACTACAACCATCATCACTACTATTATCACCATCATCACTACTATCACCATCAATCCCACTATTACTACCATCACTTCTAATGCCAACTAAACTAACTTAACCTAGCAAATACGTAGCGAGATGTTTTCGCCCCCAGAACTAATATGTTCTTAGTGTGTGAGCCCCTTCGAGGCTCACACACTAAGAACGCCATTATTGCTGGGGGGGGGGGGTGTCTGGGAGGGGGGGGGGGTGTCTGGGAATGGGGTGGGGGTAAAACCATATTTTGGACCTAAAATCATAACTATTGCACAAATTCAAAAAATCTTTTTTGACTGACGTTCGCATTCACGCAACAAATGTTTGTGTGAAATTTGGTGAAAATCCGTCCAACGGTCTAGGAGGAGTTCCGAGACAGACGGACAACGACGACAACGACTACGACGAAGACAGACATTTGTTTTGTGTGGTACCCACTATACGGGGGGGGGGGGGGGGGGCCATACCAAACTCTGCTTACGCAGAGTTGATAATCACTAGTGATGATAGAAGTCACGATGGTGTGAGTATTAGTGATGGTGAGTAGTAGAGATGATGGTGAAAGTTGTAGTGATGATGACAATAGCTGTGATGAGGAAGATCATAGTAATGGTGATGATGGCAGTAGTAGTGATGATGGTGACAGTAGGATACATGGTGGTAATACTTATGACAGTAGTAATGATGATGGTTATAGTAGTAGTGATGATGTTAACAGAAGTAATGATGATTGTAAGATGGTGGTGATGATAGTAGTAATGCTGGTATATAGTTGTAGTATCAATGCTAGTAGTGATTAAGATGGTTGTGACAATGGTGACAGTAGTAGTGATGATGGTGAGAGTAGTAGTGATGATTATAATTGTAGTAGTGATGATGATCATAGTAATGGTGATGATGACAGTAGTCGTGATGATTGTGGCGGTTGTAATGATGGTAACCCATCGCAGAGTTGGGTATGCCGTTTTGATTTTGGGCGAAACGGCTCGTCTACTTTATCAGAGTTTGGTATTCCCCCCCCCCCCCCCCCCGTATAGTGAGTACCACACGAAAAAAATGTCTGTCGTCGTCGTCGTTGTCGTCGTCGTCCGTCTGTCTCGGAACTCCTCCTAAACCGTTGGATGGATTTTCACCAAATTTCACACGAACATTTGTTGCGTGAATGCGAACGTCAGTCAAAAAAGATTTTTTAAATTTATTCAATAGTTATGATTTTAGGTCCAAAATATGGTTTTACCAAGCCCACCCCCCCCCCGACCACCATTCCCCCCCCCCCCCCCCCCCTCCTCCATCCAGCAATGATGGCGATCTTAGTGTGTGAGCGCATTCGTTCTGGGAGCGGAAACATCTCGCTATGCAGTTGCTAGGTTAAGTTAGTTTAGTTGGCATTAGAAGTGATGGTAGTAATATTTGGATTTATGGTGATAGTAGTGATAATGGTGATAATAGTAGTGATGATGGTTGTAGTTGTATTGATCATAGTTGTATATCATCACAGTAGTGATGATGGTGACAGTAGTAGATATGATGGTGACAGTACTAGTAGTAGTGATGATGGTCATAATAGTAGTGATGATGGTGACCAGTAATGATGATAGTTGTAGTGATAATGATGACAGTAGTGATAATGGTAGTTACTATTTTTTTATTTTTTTTGAATGAGGACAGTAAACAAATGGTCCATGTGCCTAAAGGCATCTCCATTAGTTTGTAACACTGATTTTTACACATTGGTAGATTGTAAGTTGTGGAAAGCAATTCAAGGGAAGTGAAGAGTAGTAGCTCTTGGGATAAATGAATTCTGAAACAGTTCTCGCATTGTGGAGGAGAAAGTGTAATTCTGGGCGCTCTCAGCTGCCTAGTACGGGAAAGATGGAGAGGCGCAAAATTGAAGCAAGTTCTCCGAACAATTGCTGTGAAAATATCTGTAGAATATGCAAGGGATGCACGGGCTAGACCGATGAGAAGTAAGAAGGAGGTGTGGTGTGGAGGTAGATGTGGAAAGTGTGAAAAGTGAATGGTTCGGCCATATGGAACGTATGGAAGCGAGAGAATGACTAAGAGGGTGTACGAGAGCGAGGTGGAGGGACCAGAGGGGGAGAGGTAGACCGAATAGAGTGGAAGGATGGAGTGGGAACTACATGAACGAGGCGGTGTGGTGGGCGTCGACTGACTGGGGACAGAGGTGCATGGGGACGTTCGTTCGTGGCCACCCTTTCGGGGATCACGGCGTCAAGCAATAGATAGATAGATAGATAGATGCAACGTTTCTTCGTATGGATCATGTGGAAGGTCCTGTGTGATTTGATAATCTAATATTTTGAATTGTGTCCACTGCCCACCCCACTTCCACCCCACAGAGGTCGCCCTCTGAGAACGCACATGGACTTTATATATCACGGGCCAACTGCTCGTCAGTGAAGAATTCTCGAACTCTGTACAGGCGTTTTGTTAGAGGCATTCTAGCAATGCTTCTACAATAATGCTGTCAGCTCAAGTTCGTAGTCAATGGTGAACCGAGAATGTCAATATAGGGGAAGTGGGAATATTCATCATAAAATATATGGGAGTCAGTGAGATTCTGTCGGTTAGAAAATTGAATGTATGGTGTGCATTAAAGGAAACTAGATTCTTTTGTCCCCATCCATTAATTCTAGAAAGGTCCTGGTTCAGAGAAATTGCAGTGTGAGTATTAGTGATTATGGTGAGTAGTAAGTAGTGAGGATGGTGAAATTTGTAGTGATGATGACAATAGTTGTGGTGATGAAGATCGATCATAGTAATGGTGATGGTGGCAGTAGGATAAATGATGGTAATATTTGTGATAGTAGTAATTATGATGGTTATAGTAGTAGTGATGATGTTAACAGTAGTAATGATGATTGTAAGATGGTGGTGATGATATTAGTAATGATAGTTGATAGTTGTAGTATCAATGATGATAGTAGTGATTAAGATACTAGTGACAATGGACAGTGATGATGTTGAGAGTAGTAGTGATGATTGTAATTGTAGTAGTGATGATGATCATAGTAATGGTGATGATGACAGTACTCGTGATGATTGTGGCAGTTGTAGTGATGATGGCAGTAGTAGTGATTATGATTGTGATTGAATGATTAGTAGTGATGATGGTAACCCATCGCAGAGTTGGGTATGCCATTTTGATTTTGGGCAAAACGGCACGTCTACTTTATATATATATATAATCAACTCTGCGTAAGCAGAGTTTGGTATCGCCCCCCCCCCGTATAGTGGGTACCACACAAAACAAATGTCTGTCGTCGTCGTCGTCGTCGTCCGTCTATCTCGGAACATCTCCTAGACAGTTGGACAGATTTTCATCAAATTTCACATGAACATTTGTTGCGTGAATGCAAAAGTCAGTCAAAAAAGTTTTTTTGAATTTATGCAATAGTTATGATTTTAGGTCCAAAATATGGTTTTGCCACCCCCCCCCCAACCACCAGCAATGATGGCGCTCTTAGTGTGTGAGCCCCTTCGGGGCTCACACACTAAGAACGCATTCGTTATGGGAGTGAAAACATCTCGCTACGTATTTGCTAGGTTAAGTTAGTTTAGTTGGCATTAGAAGTGATGGTACTAATAGTGTTAGTGATGATGGTGAGTAGTAGTGAGGATGGTGAAATTTGTAGTGATGATGATGATAGTTGTGGTGATGAAGTTCATAGTAATGGTGATGATGGCAGTAGTAGTTAATATGGTGACAGTAGAATAAATTATGGTAATATTTGTGACAGTAGTAATGATGATGGTTATAGTAGTAGTGATGATGTTAACAGTAGTAATGATGATTGTAAGATGGTGGTGATGATATTAGTAATGATGGTTGATAGTTGTAGTATCAATGATGATAGTAGTGATTAAGATGCTAGTGACAATGGACAGTGATTATGGTGAGAGTAGTAGTGATAATTGTAATTGTAGTAGTGATGATGATCATAGTAATGGTGATGATGACAGGACTCGTGATGATGACAGTAGTAGTGATTATGTTGATTCTGATTGATGATGGTATTAGTGGTGAGGATGGTAACCCATCGCAGAGTTGGGTATGCCCTTTTGATTTTGGGCAAAACGGCACGTCTACTTTATTAATATGGTCTATTCATTATAGTTCGGCAAAAAATATTAGCTACTAAATTCTATAACTGAAAACGACTAGTCATCGACCTAATATTATCAACTCTGCGTAAGCAGAGTTTGGTATCGCCCCCCCCCCCCCCCCCCCCCCCCCCCAACCCCCCCCCCCCCCCACCCACCCCCCCCCCACCTCCCCCCGTATAGTGGGTACCACCCAAAAAAAAAATCTGTCGTCGTCGTTGTCCGTCTGTCTCGGAACTCCCCCTAGACCGTTGGACGGATTTTCACCAAATTTCACACAAACATTTGTTGCGTGAATACGAACGTCAGTCAACAAAGATGTTTTGAATTGATGCAATAGTTATGATTTTAGGTCCAAAATATGGTTTTACCCAAAATACGGTTTAACCCCCCGCCAGAACCCCACCCCCACCCCCCGGATGCCCCCTCGGACTCCCCCCAGCAATGAATGTGTTCTTAGTGTGTGAGCCCCGGAGGGGCTCACACACTAAGAACGCATTCGTTCTGGGGGCGAAAACATCTTGCTACGTATTTGCTAGGTTAAGCTAGTTTATTTGGCATTAGAAGTGATGGTAGTAATAGTGGGATTGATGGTGATAATAGTAGTGATGATGGTTGTAGTTATATTGATGATGACAGTAGTGATGATGATGACAGTAGTATATGATGGTGACAGTAGTAGATATGATGTAGTGACGATAGTGTGAGTATTAGTGATGATGGTGAGTAGTAGTGATAATAGTGAAAGTTGTAGTGATGACAATAGTTGTGATGATGAAGATCATAGTAATGGTGATGATGGCAGTAGTAGTGATGATGGTGACAGTAGGATACATGATGGTAATACTTGTGACAGTAGTAATGATGATGGTTAAAGTAGTAGTGATGATGTTAACAGTAGTAATGATGATTGTAAGATGGTGGTGATGATAGTAGTAATGATGGTTGATAGTTGTAGTAATAATGATGATAGTAGTGATTAAGATGATAGTGACAATGGTGACAGTAGTAGTGATGATGGTGAGAGTAGTAGTGATGATTGTAATTGTAGTAGTGATGATGATCATAGTAATGGTGATGATGTCAGTAGTCGTGATGATTGTGGCAGTTGTAGTGATGATGGCAGTCGTAGTGATGATGGTGATTGTGATTGATGATGGTATTGGTGGTGATGATGGTAACCCATTGCAGAGTTGGGTATGCCGTTTTGATTTTGGGCAAAACGGCACGTCTAAAAAACATGTCATCTTTAAAACATGATGAATAAAAACTATTGAATGAAGTTTCATGTATGCAAATAATATTTTGATTATCTTTAACCATTTTTGTTTCATTTACTTTTGAAATGTGGGAGATTTTTTTGGTCACCCTTTATGAGTTAGTTTGTTAGTTGGGCATATACTTAGGGTTGGGTGTGAGAGGGATCTGCCTTGTGTGGGCCAATCGGCTTTCTGCAGGCTCCCATTTTCCTATGTTTTTATGTAAGCCTACCTTTCCTAGCCTAACCCTTTCAAGATCCGAGTACCTATTTGGTTACTTTTCTCTGGCTATTGTGAGATAGACATTATATCAGGAAACGATCTGCGGGAGTTTTGGCGGGAAAGGCATGACAGTATATGGAAGAGATAGGTTGTGTTTGAAAGGGATCTGCCTTGTGTGTGACAATCACCTCTCTGCAGACTTCCTGTTTTATGTTATCAACTCTGCGTAAGCAGAGTTTGGTATCGCCCCCCCCCCCCCCCCCGTACAGTGGGTACCATACGAAAAAAAAATCTGTCGTCGGCGTTGTCGTTGTCCGTCTGTCTCGGAACTCCTCCTAGACCGTTGGACGGATTTTCACCAAATTTCACACGAACCTTTGTTGCGTAAATGCGAACGTCAGTCAATAATGATTTTTTGAATTTATGCAATAGTTATGATTTTAGGTCCAAAATATGGTTCACCCCCCCCCCCCCCAGCAATGATGGCGTCCTGGGGGCGAAAACATCTCGCTACGTATTTGCTAGGTTAAGTTAGTTTAGTTGGCATTAGAAGTGATGGTAGTAATAGTGGGATTGATGGTGATAGTAGTGATGATGATGGTGATAATAGTAGTGATGATGGTGTCGTTGTATTGATGATGTTGACAGTAGTGATGATGATGACAGTAGTAGATATGATGGTGACAGTAGTAGATATGATGGTGACAGAACTAGTAGTAGTGATGATGGTCATAATAGTAGTGATGATGGTGACAATTAATGATAGTTGTAGTGATAATAATGACAGTAGTGATGATGGAAGTGACGATGGTGTGAGTATTAGTGATTATGGTGAGTAGTAGTGATGATGGTGAAAGTTGTAGTGATGATGACAATAGTTGTGATGATCAAGATCATAGTAATGGTGATGATGGCAGTAGTAGTGATGATGGTAATACTTGTGACAGTAGTAATGATGATAGTTATAGTAGTAGTGATGATGTTAACAGTAGTAATGATGAGTGTAAGATGGTGGTGATGATAGTAGTAATGCTGGTTGATAGTTGTAGTATCAATGCTAGTAGTGATTAAGATGGTTGTGACAATGGTGACAGTAGTAGTGATGATTGTAATTGTAGTAGTGATGATGATCATAGTAATGGTGATGATGACACTAGTCGTGATGATTGTGGCGGTTGTAGATATGAAGGAAGTAGTAGTGATGATGGTATTAGTAGTGATGATGGTAACCCATCGCAGAGTTGGGTATGCCGTTTTGAGTTTGGGCAAAACGGCACTTTTACTTTATTATCAACTCTGCGTAAGCAGAGTTTGGTATCGCCCCTCCGTATAGTGGGTACCATACGAAAAAAAAATCTGTCGTCATCGTCGTCGTCTGTCTCGGAACTCCTCCTAGACCGTTGGACGGATTTTCACCAAATTTCACACAAACATTTGTTGCATGAATGCAAACGTCAGTCAAAAAATATTTTTTGAATTTATGCAATAGTTATGATTTTTGGTCCAAAATACGAGTCACAAAGACTCGTTAAAACGCGGACAGACTTATTAGGAGTCGGTACCGACTCGATCCGACTTTTCACAGTCGGTACCCAAATTTCAAACAAGTTTGAAAATTTGATTGCCGCCCAGGGGTGTAACCGACTCATTGGTGGTGCTACAGACTCTCTCCAGGACTCCATGGAGACTCCATACAGTCACTAGTCGGTTACAGTCGGTTCCACACTCCTTGATGTGGAAAGGCCCCTTAAGTTCAGAAAGAGAGAGCTGTTTACATTCTTGGTGCCAGAGCCTTGGGATCCGACACATACCTTGTAGCCAGCCCTATGGTAGGAGCGGTCAATATTAAAGAAGGAGAGACCATTCCCTTGTGGATGGTATATAATAAGAAGTAAATAAACTCTTATTGTTTGTAATTTTTATTATAGTAATCATTCATATAAGTGTATTTGCATGGCAACTTAAAAAATACCAGTGGCTTCTACTCCCTATTCTGCGTTTAAAGGGGGGGGGGGAATGGTTGTTATTTTCTGGCCCCCCTTCTCCCTTATTTTTAGCCCCATTAGTTTTCACAGTTTAAGGCGTTCGGCTCATTAGTTTGGCGATCTTAAGACCTTTCGCCCCAATACTTTGTCAATATTAAGACCTTTCGGGCCATTTAGGTGTAATGTTTTTCCTGGTGAGTGATAGCGAGCCTGTCATTTAGGAGAAACCGCACCCTTTCATATTGGTATCGGAAACTAAAATTGGAGGCATATCATTCCACTGGAGGTGTGGTGGAATGGTCTTGCCACTGGCCTGGTAATCCAAAGGTCCCGGGTTCAAATCCTGATGTATCAATGGGAAGATATTATTGGGATGGAATTTGTGCTGTACCTAGTATCAGTGCATTACCACAAGCCCACCGAAACGTCAATAAAATACCCTCATTGTTCCCTGATTAAATAGCACTGTATGATTATTCCCATATTCAAAATATGCTATAGGGGTGCAATGCCTGGTGAGTTATCTGCTCAACAGGTGGCGTTGTGTGTGTGTAAGTGTGAGAGTCCGAGTGTAGGGGATGAGACAGTGAAGCACGGGAGCGAGGTGGCTTCAGAGAGGGGGTCGTTTCGGGCCATGAGTGAGCACCGTGCCTCATGTGAAGGCAAGATGGCAGGTGCTCGTTGTGCTCTACGTGCTTCACATGTCTCACTCCCTAGACTGGAACAAGACCTCACGGGCTTCACTGTTCATTGTAAAGCGGTGAATGTTAAGGCTCTCAGCCTATGCCCGAGAGGAAGTAAGTTGTAATATAGAAAAAAAAAAAAAAAAAAAAAATGTATACATCTATAATTTATAAACTGGTATCGGAAACTAAATTGGATGTATCTCATCCTACGTAGCTGAATTCCTATACATACTATAATTTTGAAACTGGTATTGGAAACTAAATTTGAGATGTTATTCTATTTAGCTGAATTCTTATAGATTTTAAATTTAGAAACTGGTATCGGAAACTTTAATGGGAGGTATATAATCTACGTAGTTGAAATCATACACATACTTCAATGTATATACTGGTATCGGAAACTAAATTTAAAATGTTATTCTATTTAGCTGAATTCTTATAGATTTTGAATTAGAAACAGGTATTGGAAACTAAAATGGAGGCATGTTATTCTACATAGCTGAATTGTTATACATCATTAATTTAGAAACTGGTATCGGAAACTAAATTGGAGATATCTTATTATATTTAGCTGAATTCTTATACAATTTGAATTTAGAAACTGGTATCTGAAACTGAATTTGGAGGTATATATTCTACGTAGTTGAAATCATACACATACTTTGATTTAGAAACTGGTATCGGAAAGTAGATTGGTGTATAATATTCTACGTAGCTGAATGAACTCTTACGCATACTTTAATTTAGAAACTGGTGTCGGAAAGTATATTCTACGTACCTATACGTTCTTACACATCTTCGTCTTAAAAACTGTCAGAGCAAATATACCGAGGGAAACTACAGGAAAAATAAATATGCGTGTGAAACCGGCTTTACATTCAATAATTTCTCGGTGCTAGTAGTTCTCTCGGCTCTATTTCCCTCTTTCAGCCTGGACCTCTCAGCTCGTTAATCAGCTCTCCTAAGGATCTCACCACCTCTCACACTCTCCTCACAGCCCCCTTAGTGATGTACTTTACCCCTACTGCTCTCAAATTAAAATTAATTACCCTCTCCTTAGTCACCTTCTCACTCCTCTTTCTCTCTCTCGTAATCGTGTTTACATTGCTTTGCGGTTGATCTTTCACTCCATATAACCTCGCTTTCCTTAGCTCCTTTTATTTGTTCACCACTTCTACCCTTCCCCACTTGAAAGTCTCATTAACACTTCAACAAACACTTCATTAGCTGAAGTGCCTCTCACTGTACTACCATGTCTCTTTACTTAATTTTTCACTTAACACGTTTTGAATAATTGTCCATACCATTTTGCATTTATTTCCTTTCTTCTAATGTCCTTCTGTGTCTGTGTATGAAGCAGACAAAAGGCAAAGCTGCCTGCAACAAGTGTCTCTCCCCAAATTGAAAGAGTGAAAGAGTGCCAAATTCAAGGTACGTTGGAGTAAAAATCTCTGGACACACGGAGCTTGAAGCTGGTCAAGTCATAGGATGAAGGAAAGACAGATTGAGGTAGAGAGTTCCAAAACTTACTTGTTAACTTATCACGTTTCATCTTCACACTATTTTCTTCAACTCATTCATACTCAGTTAACTCATACAGTACCGGTGATGTTATTTTCATTATATTCTGGCAACTATTAGAAGATTACATTCTGCTTAAGAATTAAGACGTCTACCAATTAAAAGGCTACATACTATCTCAGTTAATCCCTTTAGCTACCATATATCTTTCCTAAGCTTCATAAAACCCACATATTCTATCGTACCTTGAATTTGTCTCTCTTTCATTTTTTTTTGGGGGGGGGCACGTTACATGCAGTTTGACTTTTGCCTCCTTCATACTCATAACAAATTAAATCTAGATCTTACACCACTATGCCACACATTCCTCGGTTTTATAGTTAGCCTAGAACCCCTCCCACAAATATCTAGAGCTTACACCTATAATAAGATCCTTCCTACAATGAGCAGAATCACTATACCACACAACCTTCGACTTATAGCTAACCTAGAACCCATCCCATAAATATCTAGATCTTATGCCTACAACAGAATCCTCTCACACATATCTGGATCTTACACTTAAAATATAATCCCTCCCACAACGAGCTCTAGCCACTACACCACACATTCCTCAACTCGCATCTAACCCCAAAGCCCTTTCCCCTCTTCCTTCCTCCTTCTCCTACCCCAATGCCCTCCCCCTCCTCCTTCTTCCCCAAAGCCCTCCCCTTCCCCCTTCCTCTTCCCCCCTCCTCCTTCCTCCCCAAAGCCCTCCTTCTCCTCCCCCCTCCATCTTCCTCCCCAAAGCCCTCCCCCTCCCCCTCCCTCAAAGCCCTCCCCGTCTTCCCTCCTCCTTTCTCCTCCTCCTCCCCCAAAGCCCTCACACTCCTCCACTCTGGTTCGCCATTAGCCGTACATACTTTCATCAACTTCCTTCTCCGCCTCTTGAATGGATCGTTCGGCTCCCAATCATTCCCGCATGTGTGCTCAACTTTGGCCTCTGTTTGTGTGTGGTGCGGCGGCGAGTTAGCGAGGAGAGAGTGAGACAGAGAGAGAGAGAGAGATAGTGAGTGAGTGAGTGAGTGAGGTGGATAAACAAAGTATATAAATAGAGGTAATAATACATATGTAGATAGATTTATATAGAAATGTATTATACTATAAACTATGTAATATATATTGATTTACTTACATTATTGTGTAGCGAAAGAGAGAGAGAGAGAGAGAGAGAGATGTACAAAGGAGTACAAAGGAAATCAAGCCACAACAGGTATATTGACCCCTCTAGGCTGCTTGTCCTCCAAAACGCTGAGGATCAAGTGTCCCAACAGTGGTTTAGAGTGGGTAAGGGAACATTGGAATGGGAACTAGTTCCCTGGAGCTAATGTCCGTGGCAGGATTAGGATGTTAGTAATGACAGATGGATAAACAAAGTATATAAATAGAGGTAGATACAAATATGTAGATATATTTATATAGAGATATATTATACTATAAACTATATAATGTATATTGATTTGCTTAAATTATTGTGTAGCGAAAGAAAGAAAGAGAGAGAGAGAGAGAGAGAGAGGTCATCAAATACAAGTTATGTGGTGGTGTACATGTATATAAGCTGGTCTGGAATGTTTAGAGTCAATATTGAAACACTACATTTTATATAGATACACACCACAAACAAGCTGCCTTTTGCTCCCTTCTGTACCGGTGACGCGTTTTTTTCAACTTTATTCTGACTACCGTTAAACGAGTATATTCAGTTTAAAAAGGGCCTCCAGCAATAAACTGGCTTCGAACATTCTCACTTAACCATTTTTACTACCACAGATCCTTCTTAACCCCTCTTTGGCGGCACCCGGCTATAGTCGGACAAGAGAACCCAAACCTAAAGAGCGGGGCCCGGCTATAGTAGCTTGCAATTTTGAGCACGTAATGTGCTCTGAGAGAGAGCTGAGCGGTGGGAGGAGCATAGGTCGGCTCATGACCACTCGGCACGGGTCCCGCGCGACTACTGACATCTACTCCACACACACTCACACTCACTGCCTCGATACACAGGGAATTATGTAAGGAAGTTACCGTATTTTAGGGATTTTGCAGTTGCAAGAGAACGCGTGGTCGTAGAAGAATGGTTCTGGTGTCATTGGAAAGCTTAATTAATGCCCTTTCAGGGATATATAATTGTATTACGCTCTGGCTCTTGTTTATGCATGAAAAAGAGCACGGAAATAAGCTCGTTTAGGGTAAAATCCCCCCAGCTTGGCAGGTAGTAGAATTTACCGCCTAGGCCGCTCGTAAGGTGTTAAGGTGCACACAATCATCAAAATATATCTAGAATAAAATGGAAAAGACATCACCGGTACAGAAGAAGTTAACCCCCCATTATTAAACGACTTTCTTCAGCTTTGGAAAACTTTATGGGAGCTAGAGAGTTAACCCTTTGAGTACCAGCGACGTGTGTTATATTATATTCTATCAATATTTATACAATATCATGCAACTTAGGAAGGATGTGTGGTAGTTAAAAGGGTTGGTTGAAAGAGTTTGAAGCCTTATTATTGCTAGAGGTCCTTCCTAAGCTGAATTAAATTGTCTAATAGTTACCAGAATAGGATATAAAGGCACCCCTGGTACTCTGCGGGTTAACTCTTTCAAGATACGAAGACGCATTTCTTTTTGGGTTTCTGGCGTTTGCTAGACGACTTTATTCAGCTTAGCAAGAACTTACAGGAGCTAGATAGTTAATTGAAAGTATTTACCCTTTTGATGCATAGAGAGCTTTACTAAGTTGTATATAATCGTATAATAATAGCCAGAATTCACTGTCAAACTACGTCATAGTCCTCAAGTGGTTATAACCCTTTCAGCATATAGGATACTATTTATAACTATACGAGGACTATCATGAGACGATCTAATAAAGCTTACGAAGAATCCCTAGCAATCAAAAGTGTAAACTCTATTATAGACTCAGTGAACCCTTTAACTCCCTCAACACCTTTCTAGGTCGGTTTTTATGGACACCTTTCTCCCTTATGTTTAGCTCCATTAGTTGTTCAGACGTTCGGCCCATCAGTTTGACGTGTTTAAGACCTTTCACCCCATTTCTTTGTCAAAAATAAAACTTTTCGTGTTATTTAGGTATCGATTTATTCCTGGCGACCGATATCGAGCCTACGGCCAGGACCTTTTTCTACCGAAAAATGTACAAATATATCTTCAGAGGGGATCCCGGATTTTTGTATTTCTTTTAATTAGGCCTATGATGGAGGTCTAGGGAGGAAACTAGACAAATAATACATAAATGAAGAAATCAACAAAACATCAAGGGGCGATGGTTGTTTATCTATTTATTTATTCTTGAATATATATTATTCTAAGTTTCCTACGTCCTTGACCTCCATCAAGATTAAAACAATACCCCCAAGATCCGTCTTCGTGATAAATTTGTATATTTTTCGGTAGAAAGTGTTCCGGCCAAAGGCCGATACCTACTAAGTTGCAGGTTCGCAATCGTTCCCCCCTCACCCCCCCCCTCTCTCTCTCTCTCTCTCTCTCTCTTTCTCTCTCCTTCTCTCTCTCTCTCCTTCTCTCTCTCTCTCTCTCTCTCTCTCTCTCTCTCTCTCTCTCTCTCTCTCTCTCTCTCTCTCTCTCTCTCTCTCTCTCTCTCTCTCTCGCCTACAGTGTGGCGAAAGAGTGGAATAAACTACCAGCGAGAGTGGTGGAGAGCGACACAATAAACGCTTTCAAGGGAAGGCTTGACCTCTATCTGCAGAGGGCTGGGGTGATATGAAAAAAAAGAAAAAAAACAAAAATTTGTTTTATGTAAGTGTATGTGTGTGCACTGTACAGTATGTATATATATACTGTATATATATGTATGTATGTGTGTATGTATGTATGTGTATATGTATGTATGTGTATATGTGTGTGTATGTGTGTATATGTATGTACCGGTGTATATAATATATATATATATATATATATATATATATATATATATATATTATATATGTATTATATATATATATTATATGCATATATACATATATAGTTTGTAAGGCCAGACTGCCTAGTAAGGACCTTGAGGTCTTTGTGGTCTGTGTGGTCTGTGTATCTATGTAGCTCTCTTTCTCTCTCTCTCTCTCTCTCTCTCTCTCTCTCTCTCTCTCTCTCTCTCTCTCTCTCTCTCTCTCTCTCTCTCCTCTCTATCTCTCTCTCTCTCTATCTCTCTATCTCTCTCTCGTTTACTGCTAAAACTAAAAGCCATGGAATACAAGACGGTGGGTTGAAATGGAAAGAAAATTGGCTCAGTGACAGAAAGCAAAGAGTAGTCATAAACGGTAAGGCATCTAAATGGACCAATGTAAGTAGCGGGGTACCCCAGGGATCGGTACTAGGACCAATTCTCTTTCTAATTTACATCAACGACATAGATGAGGGTCTCGCCTGTACAATCTCAAAATTTGCTGACGATACAAAAATTGCAAATAGCGTACTCTCAAAAGATCAAGTTGACGATATGCAACACAATCTAGATCAATTGTCACATTGGGCCCAAATTTGGCAAATGAGTTTCAATGCGGATAAATGTAAAGTACTACATATCGGATACCTAAATGAGAAAGCAAACTATTCGATGAATGGCACTCAGCTTAAGAATGTAAACAGAGAAACCGATCTGGGAGTAACAATATCGAGTAACCTAAAACCGAGTCAACAATGTTCAGAAGTTGTTAAGAATGCAAACAAAATAATTGGCTTTATAGGCAGATCATTTGAGCATAAATCCAAAGACGTAATCCTAACCCTTACAATTCCTTAGTCCGCCCTCTTCTGGAATACTGCGTTCAATGCTGGTGCCCTTATTACCAAAAAGACATAAACAAGCTAGAACGAGTTCAACGTAGAGTTACCAAAATGATACCTAGCCTAAAGAACAAACCATACGAAGAGCGTCTTAGAGAATTAAATCTATTTCCTTTAACCCAGCGCAGATTAAGAGGTGACTTAATTCAAGTGTTCAAAATCATCAAAGGCATCGACAATATGAACTGCAGTAAGTACTTCACTATCGACCAATCTAATTACACGTGGGGAAACGGTTGCAAAATTATTGGTAAATCTTTTAACTCACACGAATCTTAAGAATTTCTTCTTCAATCGAGTTGTCAACTAGTGGAATGGGCTTCCCCGAGACATTATAGACTGCAGCACCGTTGATTCATTTAAATTCCGCTTAGACAAATATCTCGCATCAAACCCGCGACTGACTGCGTTTGTAAATGAATAACTTTATTTTATCCTCCCCTCAGTTACTAACCCATATGTCCCCTACTAACTTCCTAGTCATGCCACGTTAGTGGCAGGGCAGTAGTTCCCTTTCCAATGTTCCCTTACCCACTCTAAACCACTGTTTGGACACTTGATCCTCAGTGTTTTGGAGGACAAGCAGCCAAGAAGGGTCACTAGATCTGTTGTTGCTTGATTTCCTTTGTACTCCTTTGTACCCTTTGTACTCTCTCTCTCTCTCTCTCTCTCTCTCTCTCTCTCTCTCTCTCTCTCTCTCTCTCTCTCTCTCCCCCCCCCCCCAGGTAACAGGATAGTTAGGAAGCAGCTGAGACCGGGAAAAATTAACAGGACTCAATACCCGCAGGACAACCACCGTATATTGGCTGATGGGGGTGGGGGTGGTGGTGGTTGTGGGGATAATGGTGGTGATGCTGGTGGAGGGGATAATGGTGATGGTGGTTGGTGGTAGTGGTGGATAATGGTCGTAGAAGTTTCAGTATTGGTGGTGGTGGGGTTTGGTGGGGAGGGGGTGGTGGTGGACAATGGAGGGGATGGGTGTGATGGGGTTGGATAATGGTGGTGGTGCTGGTGCTAGTGATGGATAATGGTGGGGATGGTCGTGATGGGGTGGGATAATGGTGGTGGTGCTGGTGGGGGTGATGGGGTGGGATAAGGGTGGTGGTGGTGGTGGTAGAAATGTTATTGGCTGCTGGTGGAGGGGTAATGGTGGTGGTGGTGATGATGGTGGGGAAACCAAATCATAACATAAACAAACTAATGCATAATCGACACAGAAAACTTACTGTCAAACTTACATCACTTGAAACCAACATGGGGAATACTTATTTTTATAAGCAACCTCAGCTGAAGGGGGAGGTTGTCGCTGTTTCTGGACCCCTTTCTCCCTCATGTTTAGCATAATAGTTTTGAGATTTGTAGACGTTCGTTCCATTAGTTTGGTGATTTTGAGACCTTTCACCCCTTTCTTTGTCAGTACTAAGACTTTGCGTCATTTAGGTGTCGATTTTTTTTCCTGGCGAGCGATATCGAACCTGTAATTTCAGAAGGAATCGGCCTTTTTTCTACCGAAAAATGTACCCATTTATCTTGAAAGGGGGTCTAGGGGGTATTTTGTTTAAGCTTGATGGAGGTCTAGCAAAGAAACTACAAAATACATATATAAATTAATCTATCTCTATCTATCTATTGCCTGACGCCGTGATCCCCGAAGGGGTGGCCACGAACGAACCGCCCCCATGCACCTCTGTCCCCAGTCAGTCGACGCCCCTCCCCCCAACCAGCACCGCCTTCGTTCATGTAGTTCCTCACTCCATCCTTCCACCTCATATTCGGTCTACCTCTCCCCCTCTGTCCCTCCACCTCGCTCTCGTACACCCTCTTAGTCATTCTCTCGCTTTCCATACGTTCCATATGGCCGAACAAGTTGTTCACACTTTCCAGCACATCTACCTCCACACCACACCTCCTTCTTACTTCCTCATTAGTCTGTCTATCCCTCCATGTAACTCCGCACGCATTAATACACATATAAATTAATATATAGGCCAAAAACAAGCACTCTAGGTCATTTAACCATCAATAACAATAATAAAACCAACAATGAAATTAAATTACAGAAAACAAACTTCGCTAAAATCAGCCAACAGTGTAAATAATTATAGAAAACATGACCTAATCAGATATCAATAGTGAGAATAATTATAGAAAAATCAAAGCTTCTAAAATCAACAGTGCGAATAATTACAATACAAAAACAGCTTTAATCAACGTTCAGAATAATTACATAAGAAACACAGCTAATATCAACAGCTAGAGTAATTACAGACAAACTACAACTAAAATCAAGAGTGAGAATAATAATTACAGAAGAAAATTACTTCAGCTAAAATCAACAGTGAGAATAATGACAGCAAAAACACAGCTAATATCAACAGTTAGAAAAATTACAAACAATCCACAGCTAAAATCAACAGTGAGAATAATGAGAGTAAAAACACAGCTAGTATCAACAGTTAGAACAATTACAGAAAATCCACAGCAAAAATCAACAGTGAGAATATTTAAACAAGGAAATATCCTCAGGTAAAATCCACAATGAGAATAATTAAACAAGGAAATATCCTTAGGTAAAATCCACAATAAGAATAATTAACCAGGAAATATCCTTAGGTAAAATCCACAATGAAAATAAATACAGAAGCATATAAACTCCGCTATAACCCACAGTACAAACGAGTACAAAAGGAATACAAAGGAAAACAAGCAACAACAGGGAGAATAATTACACAGAACGAAACGACCACGACTGTATTCAATTGCAAGGGTGTTCTCAGAGTGCAAGCAATATTATCAGCTTTTAGATACAAGTGTTCCCGAACCCTTTACTTGATGCTGGTATAGGTGAGGGTGCTGCAACTGGGTTCTGGTAATGTAATTTGTAGCAATCTAGAGCAGCTGTTGTGGTGGTGGCGTCGAAACCTAACTATAATGGGAGAATGTCGAATTTCAGACATTTTGCTGTGGACGTGGTAGTGGTATTGGTGTTGGTGATGGTAATAGTGGTTTTAATGGTAGTGGTGGTGGTGGTAGTGTTATTGGTGTTAGTGGTAGTGGTGGTGGTAGTAGTAGTGGTTTTAATGGTAGTGGTGGTGGTGGTTGTGTTAGTGGTGGTTTTATTGGTGGTGGTAGTAGTGGTGGTTTTAATGGTGGTGATTCTAGTAGTGTTATTGGTGTTAGTGGAGGAGGTGGTTTTAATAGTGGTGGGGTAGTGGTGTTGGTGATAGTGGTGGTAGGTAGTATTGTTGGTTTTAATGGTGGTGGTAGTGGTGTTGGTGATAGTGATAGTGGTGGTGGTAGTAGTCGTGGTTTTAATGGTGGTGGTGTGGTAGTGTTATTGCCGTTAGTGGTAGGGATGGCGGTGGTGGTTTTAATGGTGGTGGTAGTGGTATTAGTGATAGTGGTGGTGGTAGTAGTGGTGGCTTTAATGGTGGTGGTAGTGGTGTTATTGGTGTTAGTGGTAGTGGTAATTTTAATGGTAGTGGCTGTGGTAGTGTTTTTGGTGTTAGTGGTGTTAGTGGTATAGGTAGTGGTGATGGTGGTAGTGGTGGTTGTGTTGTGTTTTTGGTGTTAGTGGTGGTAGTGGTATAGGTAGTGGTGATGGTGGTAGTGGTGGTTGTGTTGTGTTATTGGTGTTAGTGGTGGTGGTTGTAGACCGGGTGGTGATAGTGGGTGTGTGTTTTTGGTGTTAGTGGTGGTAGTGGTATAGGTAGTGGTGATGGTAGTAGTGGTGGTTGTATTGTGTTATTGGTGTTAGTGGTGGTGGATGTAGACCTGGTGGTGATAGTGGGTGTGTGTTTTTGGTGTTAGTGGTGGTAGTGGTATAGGTAGTGGTGATGGTAGTAGTGGTGGTTGTGTTGTGTTATTGGTGTTAGTGGTGGTGGTTGTAGACCTGGTGGTGATAGTGGGTGTGTGTTTTTCTTGTCCTCCTTCTTCCTCATGTTTAGCCCTATTAGTTTTCAGATTATTAGACGCTCGGCCCATTAGTTTGGCGATTTTAAGACCTTTCGCCCCATTGCTTTGTCAATATTAAGACTTCGTGTCATTTAGGTGTCGATTTTTCCAGGCGAGCGATAGCGAGCCTGTATTTTAAGAGAAACTGGCCTTCGACCGGGTCATTTTTCTATCGAAAAATGTACAAATATATCTTGAAGGAGGGTCTTGGGCGGGTGTTTTTTTTAAGCTTGATGGAGGTCTAGGGAGAAAACTAATAAAATAAAAACAAGATACATGAATGAGCATACAAATACGCCCATCCCCCCTTAAGGGAACCGACCTGCTTTTTCTTTCTGGATTTTATCCATTCGGCCCCATTCAGCCTACTATTATAAGACGTTTCTCCCCATTAAGGTATCGATTTTTTTCCTGGCGAGCGATAGCAAGCCAGCATTGTACGCCGGAAACAATTTCTCTATCGAAAAATGTACAAATTTAGCCTACTGACATAAACATTGTACAAAATATTCTGGCTTGCTACCGCTCGCCAGGAAAAATAGACACCTGGATGGGGATAAACGTCTTAAAACAGTAGGCTGAAAGCGGCCCAGAGAGAAAGGGAGAGAGAAAAAAAATACAAGGTGGGCACCCTTAACACAAATAAATAAAAACAAATAATAATGGAAACTATAATAGCCCCCCCCCCCCCCTTAACGCTTTCAGTACCAGTGCCGTCCTGTTAAAGTTATTCTGGCTACTATTGAGCGATTGTAGTCAGTTTACAAAGGGCCTCCAGCAATTAACAAGCTTCGAACTATCTCACTTAACCATATTTACTAACAGATGTCCTTCTTAAGCTGCACCAAATCGACTAAATAGAGCTAGAATAAAATTAAACATATGTCGCTGGTTAGTGAGAGAGAGAAAGAGAGAGAGGCCCCCCCCCCCTCTCTCTCTCTCTCTCTCTCTCTCTCTCTCTGATGTTGTTGTTGTTGGTGGTGGTGGTGGTGGTGGGGGTGGGGGTGGGGGGGTTAAATAAAATAAATAGAAAATAAAATCCCTCACACCATACTGTCAGAGAACAGCCTGGTCCTTTTCCAATGAACTGAGCTGTAGTTGTCCCCACCTACTTCAGTTACTCCTAAGGTTCTGTAGTAGAAATGTGGAGAAAACGACGATAATGCTGGTGTAGTTGAAAATGGCTGTGTGTGTGTGTGTGTGTGTGTGTGTGTGGGTGTGTGTGTATGTGTGTGTGTGTGTGTGTGTGTGTAGAGAGAGGGGTAAACCCTCTTGTGGTGTTTGGGTGTGCGTGTGAGTGTGTGTACGTGTGTGTATGTGTTTGTGTGTATTTGTGTTTGTGTGTGTGTGTGGTGGGTGGGGGATGGTTGGCGGTGGCGAGGGTTGGTAGTGGGATTGTGGGAATAGTGTGATGGTGGTGTTAGTAATAGTGTGATGGTGGTGTTAGTAATAGTGTGATGGTGGTGTTATAGGTAGCGCCAACGAACTTGACAATAATCTTGACCCCGTAACTTCTCATAACTCAAAAGGGACTAGAGCAAACTGGCTGTACATATCCACACCTATTTCCTGGTGGCCTTTCCTCATAAGATATAAATGTCAGCTCGATTGCTTTCATTAATGTTGAGTTATGAGAAATTAAGGGGTCAAGATTAGTGTCAAGTTCGTTGGCGCTACCTATAGTAATAGTGTGATGGTAGTGTTAGTAATAGTGTGATGGTGGTGGTGTTAGTAATAGTGTGATGGTGGTGTTAGTAATAGTGTGGTGGTGTTAGTAATAATATGATGGTGGTGTTAGTAATAGTGTGATGGTAGTGTTAGTAATAGTGTGATGGTAGTGTTAGTAATAGTGTGATGGTGGTGGTGTTAGTAATAGTGTGATGGTGGTGTTAGTAATAGTGTGGTGGTGTTAGTAATAGTATGATGGTGGTGTTAGTAATAGTGTGATGGTAGTGTTAGTAATAGTGTGATGGTAGTGTTAGTAATAGTGTGATGGTGGTGGTGTTAGTAATAGTATGATGGTGGTGTTAGTAATAGTGTGGTGGTGTTAGTAATAGTATGATGGTGGTGTTAGTAATAGTGTGATGGTAGTGTTAGTAATAGTGTGATGGTGGTGTTAGTAATAGTGTGATGGTGGCGTTAGTAATAGTGTGATGTTGGTGTTAGTAATAGTGTGATGGTGGTGTTAGTAATAGGTTGATGGTGGTGGTGTTAGTAATAGTGTGATGGTGGTGTTAGTAATAGTGTGATGGTGGTGTTAGTAATAGGTTGATGGTGGTGGTGTTAGTAAGAGTGTGATGGTGGTGTTAGTAATAGTGTGATGGTGGTGTTAGTAATAGTGTGATGGTGGTGTTAGTAATATTGTGATGGTGGTGTTAGTAATAGTGTGATGGTGGTGGTGTTAGTAATAGTGTGATGGTGGTGTTAGTAATAGTGTGATGGTGGTGTTAGTAATAGTGTGATGGTGGTGGTGTTAGTAAAAGTATGATGGTAGTGTTAGTAATAGTATGATGGTAGTGTTAGTAATAGTGTGATGGTGGTGTTAATAATAGTGTGATGGTCGTGTTAGTAATAGTGTGATGGTGGTGGTGTTAGTAATAGTTTGATGGTGGTGTTAGTAATAGTGTGATGGTGGTGTTAGTAATAGTGTGATGGTGGTGGTGTTAGTAATAGTGTGATGGTGGTGGTGTTAGTAATAGTGTGATGGTGGTGTTAGTAATAGTGTGATGGTGGTGGTGTTAGTAATAGTGTGATGGTGGTGTTAGTAATAGTGTGATGGTGGTGTTAGTAATAGTGTGATGATGGTGGTGTTAGTAATAGTGTGATAGTGGTGTTAGTAATAGTGTGATGGTGGTGTTAGTAATAGTGTGATGGTGGTGGTGTTAGTAATAGTGTGATGGTGGTGTTAGTAATAGTGTGATTGTGGTGTTAGTAATAGTGTGATGGTGGTGTTAGCAATAGTGTGATGGTGGTGGTGTTAGTAATAGTGTGATGGTGGTGTTAGAGACATGAACACACGAGAGATACATGAACACACGAGAGAGGTACGAATACACGAGAGAGACATGAACACACGAGAAAGGTACAAACACACAACCCACGAGAGGGACATGAACACACGTGATAGGTGCAAACACACAACAAACGAGAGAGAGATACGAACACACGACACACGAGAGAGGTACGAACACAAGACACACCAGAGAGGAACGAACACAAACACCCAGACAAGTTTGAGCGGCAGGAAGTTTCATCGTTCGACTCACTCCAGTTGTTTCTCGAGGGTACGGCATGATGAGTAAGGGAGCAAGTATACAAAAACAAATATAATTTTGGGCTTAATATTCATAAATGTGTACATTTTTCGGTAGAAAAATATTTTTGGCTGTATGCCGGTTCCTTCTAAATACAAGTTCGCTATCGATTTACAGGAACAAATCAACACCCAAATGGTATAAAAGGTCATAAAATTGGCAAAGAAATAAGGCGAAAAGTCTTAAAATCACCAAACTATAGGGGCAAACGTCTTAAAATCTCTAAACTAAGGGAGCTAAACATGAGGGAAAGGGGGTCCAGTCAAAATATAACCACAATATATAACAATAAAGAATAGTTATATTCATTACCATATCCGCATCAGGAGTGACAGGACTTTATTGTTGGAGAGAGAGTGTAAGAGTGAGTGTGAGAGTGAATGTTTGTGTGTGTGTGTGTGTGTGTGTGTGTGTGTGTGTGTGTGTGTGTGTGTGTGTGTGTGTGTGTGTGTGTGTGTGTGAGAGAGAGAGAGCGAGAGAATAATATTAAATTATAATAACAATAATATATGATCATAATCATAATAATAATAATAATTATTATTATTATTAGTAGTAATAATAATAATAATAATAATAATAATAATAATACAGTTTATTTCACCAACAGGGGTAATTCTTGTTACAAAATATACAATGACAAGTGCATTACAAGACTTGGGAATATTAGCCTGATATTCATGATAGTGTGTTCATGATAATGTTTAAGAGAAAGAGCCTACGGGCATAGATCAGGAATTAAGAACGGCATCGACTCCAAGATTCTTCTATATAAGCATTTTAACACAGATTGTACTAAATTTGATTGTAAATACAAAATTATAGAAATTGTTCAAAGTAATCAAAATGTTTTAGATAGAGAAAATTATTGGATTGGAAAATTAATGACCATCTATCCATTTGGACTTAACAATCAAATAAAAAATGTAGGCAACATTTTGTATAAAGATTTATTAAAAAACGATTTTAATACCCCATATTTTAACTTCCCTGTTTTAAACAGAAGACCTGGTAGACACGGTAATAGAAGACTAAATACATTTAATAAAAAGAAAAGCAGGTCTGATATTATAATTATTGTTAATAATTTATATTCATTATATCGAAATTTCGGAATTAAAAAATTAAAAGATTCATTGAAAGGCCTACAAAAGAAAAGTTTTGCTCCTTTTATAGAAAATATTCTAAATAATAAACATAATTTCACAAATAAATTTAAGAATATAGTCTTTGCTTTTATGGGATATATTAGAGCTAATTCTAAGAAATCCAAAGATAACCGTATTAAAGATAAAGTCCTGTCCACTTTAAATTATTCCTCTAAAATTTTAGACAAAATTAATGTTAACAGTCTTATTAATTCAAAGAAAGTTAAGTCCATATTACCAGATGGTTGTAAAGATTTCAAACCATTAATAGTGTATTCATATGAACGACCTGTTGGGTCTATTTTTTGTAATTATAATAAAGTTTTAGGAAATCTTTCAGATAATGATATTTTCAATAATAATAAATGCGTGTGTGAAAGAGTCATGGATATGCCAGCTAGCAGACGTGATGCACTAGCAAAGTTCATTTATAGTCCGATATGTCACATATTAACAGGTGATGTAGAACTAGTTAAACATTTTGCAAACGACAAATTAGCGGAGCTATGTCGTAAAGGGTTTAAATTTAGAATAGGGAGTAATAAAGTAACATGGGACATAATTTTAAAAGATATTGTTTTTTCAGTCAATAAATTAAAAGATAAATTGTTAAAAATTGCGTGCTGCAATGCGAGAGAACTAGAAGCATGGTCTAAATTATTAATTAAGTTAATTAGAAATAAAATGTTCTCGCTTAAAAATGAATTTAATCTTTCAGATTTTATAGACTATAATTATAATAAGCTTAAAGCTGATTTAATAAATTTACATAAACATTTTGTAATCACTACAGTAGATAAAGCCAGCAATAATTATAGCTTCACATGTAAGAAATTTTATCTTGAAAATATGAAAAAAGAATTAGGTATTAAGGGTAACATATTACGTAAAAATATTTGCGGTAATTCTGTTTATGAAATTCAAAATAATCTGAATATTGATAACTTAATCGATGAACATACCAAGAAAAATATAATATTTGATATTAAACTTTCTGATAAGAACAAGTGCATTGCAAAATTATACATGTTACCTAAATTTCATAAAAGACCTTATAAATATCGCTTTATTGCCGGAGCAAAATTTGCTACCACTAAAACTCTATCAGAACAAGTAGTAAATTGCTTAAAATACATTAAAAGTACTCATAAAAGATATTGTAATACCATCATGAGAAGAACTGGCATTAACTATTATTGGAGTGTTGACAATTCGTTAGAAGTTATTGATAAAATAAATACCATGCCGAAAGTTACCTCGGTACATAGCTTCGACTTTTCAACTTTGTATACCAATTTGCCTTTAGATTTAGTATATTCAGAGCTTTGCTTTATTATAGATTTGCACTTTGACAGGTTCGTTAGGAATGGTAATTATTTCATAAATGTTTATACATATTTTAATAATGCATCACTTAGCTCTACTCCCACTAGTTCTGTATATTTTGATAGAACTAAACTTAAAGATGCCCTTAAATTCCTCCTTTTCAATACTTATGTTAGATTCGGGCCGTACATTTTCAAACAAATATTAGGAATTCCTATGGGTGGAAATGCTAGCCCTTTAATTGCAGACTTATTCTTGCTTGCTTTAGAATTTAAATATATAAAAGACTTAGTTGACAGTAGCAAGAAAAATAAAATTCCAGAAAAATTAGCACTTGCTAAACTGTTAAGTAATAATAGTAGATATATTGATGATATTCTTGTTTGCAATTTGTTAAATTTTAATCAAGTTGCTAAACTTATTTACCCTAATTCTATTCCCCTCACACAATGTAACGTAAATTATAAAGTTGAAAATTTTCTTGATATAAATATAGAGATTGTTAATGAACAGTGCATACTTAAAGTATATCACAAAGTTGATGATTTTAATTTTAACGTAATAAACTTTCCTTTCCCTAGTAGTAATATCGATAGTAAAATCACTTATAATTGTTTTTATTCCCAATTAATAAGATTTTGTAAAATCTGCACTAAAGTAGATGACTTTTGGGCTAGAGCTAGGTTACTATACAGACTCTTAGTGGACAGAGGTTTTGAGGCAAGTAAATTGTTCCATAAATTTAATCTTTTTAGGGTCAATTATTGTGACTGTATTCTAAAATTTGACATCAATAATTTTAATCAAGCATTTTTAACTTGAAGTTTCTTGTATAACCTCTGCTTACTTTTTGTCTGTATTTATTGTTTATCTTTTTCTTTTTCTATTATTATTATTATTATTAATATTGATGATTTTTTAAATTTATTGTTCTTGTTAAAAGAGTACTCTTTGTTTAAATCTGTTGTTACTTCATATTTTGCAATTATTTGTCTTTATATTATATGTATTCATTGTCGATAGTATCAATTGCTTACTTTTGCGATTTCCTTAGTTTATTTGTGCTATAAATGTAGGTTATTTGTAGGGTAGTTATTGATAGGGGTCACTTGAGGCATGCTATGCTTACAGGTACCTACCCGATAGCACTATCGTTAGTGAGTGCTGTACTGTATTTTATATATTATTTTGTAATAGTATAGATATCTTATCAATATTTGTATTTTTTACTATTGTTAATGTCTTGTCATGTTGCAAATTTGATTTTAAATAATATTTTGACATTTAACATGTAGTTTCTTTATTCATGCAGAGTTTAGTAAAATTTGCCAGAACGTCCCGGACTTCCCAAACTTGACTACTTCCTTTAACGTGACGATAGTGCGTTGTTATATGTGCGATTGGTTTGCTTGGGAAACAGATTAACTTGCTCATGTAGTGATGTACACCCTATGTGGTGGATTGTGTTCTTTTATTTAATAATTTTCATTTTAGTAAACGTTGTTTCCACATAGCGATTTTGATAATTTAATTTGACTTTATATTGTCCTTGTCCCAATTTTGGTTTGTTTAGTTTGCAAGTTTTACATTTTAATTCGACCAGTAGTATACAGGTTACAAAGCCGTATTTAACGTCTTACTTTTCCTCATGCAGAGAGAGAGAGAGAGAGAGAGAGAAAGAAAGAGAGAGAGAGAGATGTGGAAGAAACAGGAGAGGTAAAGTGGATAAAATTATAATAGTTAAAGACTGCTAATTGACCACTTGCGAGTTTCAGGCTATTTGGAAGTTAGAGCCGTAAACATCGATATTAAACAAATGCAAAAATAATTTACGTTTCTGATGGATAAAAGGTATGTTAAATTGGGTTTTATGTATTTATCAATGTACTACGACCGTATTTTAGCTGTACATTCTGGTTAATATTGTTGTCTACAGCTCCAACTTGCTTATAGAACGAAACTCGCAAGTCGGCAATTGGTGATCTTATATTTTGTGGTGTTCTCTCTTCTACCTGGAATGTTTTGTTTTTGGTTAATAAAGGGGAGGTATTTGGGGGGTTTTTTTCGGGCCCCCCTTCTCCCTCATGTTTATCCCCATTAGTGTTCAGATTTTAAGACGTTCGCCCCATTATTTTGGCAATTTTAAGACCTTTCGCCCCATTTCTTCGTAAATTTTAAGACCTTTTGTGCCATTTAGTTGTCGGCCCCTTTCCTATAGATGGCCGATCTCTCTTACTGCAAGATCTCTAGTATGTCTTGTATAACCGTTCAGCTTTAAGGGGGGATGGTTCACTTTTCGGGCGATTTTTGCATGTATTCATTATATTTCTAGTTTCCTCCCTAGACCTCCATCAAATTTTAAATAACATCCATTAGATCCCCCTTCTAGATTAATTTGTACATGTTTCGGTAGAAAAATTTCCCGGCCGAAGGCCGGTTCTTCCAACATTACAGGCTCACTATCGTTCGCCAGGGAAAAAACTCGACACCTAAATAGCATGAAAGGTTTAAATATTGACGAAGAAATTGGGCGGAAGGTCTTAAAATCTACTAACTAATGAGGCAAACATCTCAACATCAGAAAACTAATGGGGCTAAACATGAGGGAGAAAGTGTACCAGAAAACGGCCCATCTCCCCTTAATTACAATATAACTTTGTCTGCTTGGGAAACTCGAGGTGAGTTTGGTTACTTGTTTTTGTGTTATGTATTCATTTTTGTTTTTTTCTGTTGCACTGCTGACTGTAACAATGGCTAAAGCAAGTGTCGCACTATGCCGATTTAAGTGCCGACACTCCACAACTTAAGGGTCGGGAGCAGGTCTTTGCCTACATCGCCGCACGACGTGGGTGGGCACCAACTCAAGAGAGCCATCGGGAGAGGTCGTCAGGGGCCTCAGGAAAAGTTCGACGCGCACAACTCTCATGAGCTGAGTCGGCGGCTAGTAAATTGGCGGGACGGGGACGGTAGGCGGGTGGCGTCGGGCGACATCCAGTAGGCGTCAGACGGTACAAGGGTGTCGACCTGTCTGCATCAGACGCCGCCTATAAGGTAGGTCGCCTTCAGGCAGCGACCCGGTAACGTCCAGGCGCCGTCATAGGAGGAGGGCATACCGGGAGTCCGCGACCTGGCAACGTCGCACGGGACATCGTTGATAGATGGTTTGGGGGTGTTTTTGTTTTAACCTTGATGGAGGTCTAGCGAGGAAACTAAAAAATAAATTAATATATAAATAAATAGACCCCAAAAATCACCACTGTCCCCTTAATCCGATCCCATCAACGAGTGACTATTTATAAACCCTTTCAATAGCGGTGGCGTCTGTTTTGCCATAGTTCTTCCATACTTAGACGATTTTATGCAGCTTAAGAACGGTCTGTGGGAGTTAAGAGAGGTAAATGAGAGGAATGGAGGTCTTGTGATTGCTACAGGCCCTTTGTAAGCATAATACAATAACCTAAAGTTGCCAGACTATAACGAGAAAGACGTCACCGGTACTGAAAGGGTTAACTATAGATTTTTTTTTCTATGTGATTGAGGGAGGCAAAAGGCATAACTGCCTATAGCGAGTGCCTCCCCCATAGTTGAAAGAGTGACAGGGCCAAAATCAAGGGACGTTCGAGCCAAAATGCCTGGACACACGGAGTTTGAAGCAATTTAAGTCATAGGAAGAGGGAAAGACTGATTCTGGAAGAGAGTTCCAGAGCTCAGCTGTTGAGTAGAAGGAAGTTTGAGAGTAACGTTTCACTCTTGGGTTGGAGAGTTGCACAGAGTAGGGGTGGGATTGAGTTGCAAGACGGGTACCACGTGCCCTACGTAAAGGAGGTGGTATGCACTGGGATAGCTCTGAGGAACACTGATTATTATAGTAGCGATAGAATAGCGAGAGAGATGCAACATTGCGGCGGAGAGAGAGAGATTGCAGAGAGTTGGTGAGTGGACGGGAGTTAATGATACGAAAGGCCTTCCTTTCAACTTTATCTAGAAGAGCGGTGTGAGAGGACCCTCCCCACACATGTGAACAATACTCAATACAAGGGCGCACTATGTCCCTGTACAGAGCAAGAAGCTGTGCAGGGGAAAAGAACCCTCTAAGGCAGTAGAGCACACCCAGCTTCTGGGAGGCTGCCTTAGCAAGACTGGTAATATGGTCCTTCCAAATGAGAGCAGAAGAAAAAGAGACACCAAGAATATTGAGAGAAGATGAAGGGTTGATTTTTGTATTGTTGAAGAATAAGGGATAGTCTGCTGGGAGATCCTGACGGGTAGATAGATGGAGAAATTGGGTTTTGGAAGCATTAAAGTTAACAAGGTTTTCCCTGCCCCAATTGGAAATAGTATTTAGATCAGAATTTAAGAGTTCTATGGCTTCATTACGTTTGTCATTGAGGGATTGCTGGCTGGGGCGTTCTGAAAAACTAATGGAGTAGTGTAAGGTTGAGTCGTCTGCGTATGAATGGATGGGAATTAAGGTACAGTTAAGGAGATCATTTATAAAAATTAGAAAGAGAATAGGAGATAGGACAGAGCCCTGAGGAACACCGGAGTAACACCGGAGTTTATAGGGTGAGGAAGTGAACAATGGCCGTCCACAACCGCGGCTATGGAACGGCCGGAAAGGAAATTAGAGACAAAGGCACAGATGGAGGGATAGAAACCGAAGGAGGGTAGTTTAGAAATTAAAGATTTATGCCAGACTCTATCGAAGGCTTTCGATATGTCTAGTGCAATAGAAAAAGTCTCACCGAAGTCCCGAAAGGAGGATGACCAAGAGTTAGTAAGATATGAAAGAAGATCACCAGTAGAACGACCCTTAACCCTTTCACGCATTTATGACGCGGAGGTTGCCAGATTAGCAATAAGAAATATAGTTCTCTCACTCTTATAATTACCTCTCCAAAATTAGTTTTCTGCCCACAGCTAACTCAAAGACAACTGCAGAGGTTGAAGTAACTAAACTAAAGGTTTCTAAATACCCCTGATGGTAACAAAGGCTTTACAGTATCCCCACTAGGCTCAAAATCGCGTCATATGTCGGAGAGGGTTAAGGAAGCCATACTGGCGATCTGAGAGCAGATTATGAGAAGAGAAAAATGCTTAAGCAATTTGGAAGCAAGAATAGTTTCAAAAACTTTAGAAAGACAAGAAATGAGAGCAATTGGACGATAGTTGGAGGGTTGAGAGCGGTCACCCTTCTTTGGGACAGGTTGAATGTGAGCAAACTTCCAGCATGAAGTGAAGATGTTAGAGGATAGACAGAGACGAAAGAGTTTGCCTAGGCAGGGAGTCAGCACGGAAGCACAGTTTTTGAGAACAACAGGAGGAACACTGTCCGGACCGTACGCCCTTGTCAAAACCTCAAATTGTGAACTTCGACACATCTTTTGTGCTAATAAATAATAATAAAGGTACAAAAATAATACTTGCATTAATATACAGACCTCCAGCTCAATCAGTGCAAACTGACCGAGAAATTTACGAACAAATTGCGGATGTAAGTAACTCACAAGATACCGCAATTTTTGGCGACTTTAATTTACCTGTGACCAAGTGGGGCGAAACTCTTACTTCACACTCCGGACATGACTTGTATAAGAACTTGCAAGAGAGTTCGCTTTATCAATTTGTTCGATCGCCGACCCGTGGTAATAACGTTCTTGACATTGTACTTGCAACAAAAGAAGAATTAATAGAGAATTTGAATGTTGGTGATGAATTCAGTAACAGCGACCATCGTACGATAACTTTCACTTTAAAGTTTACTAGTAACGAACCAAATAGTAGCATCGAAAAAGTCCCTAATTTCAAGAAAGCAAACTTCCATAAACTTAGAGCTATGTTTAAAGAAACTACTGGAGCTTTTTAATTAACAATAACAACATAAATACATCTTGGAAGTTATTCGAAACCACTTACCTAAAAGCAGTGGAAGACTGCATACCATCGAAAATATGGCGTCCAGGCCATAATAATAAGCACAAATGGTGGAAAAAAGATATTTCAAACTGCCTGCTTGCAAAAAATATGCTAATGATAGATTAAAATCCTCACAACATGATTAAGAACGGGTGAAATTTGTAGAGCTACGACACAAAGCCAAAAAGTTAATTAAGCAAAGTAAAAAGACCTTAGAGTTACATATTGCGAATCAAAGTTAAACAAACCCGAAAGAATTCTATAGTTATATCAGAAAGAAAAAGTAGTTACTTCAACTGTTGGACCGTTAGTCGATGAAAATGGAGAATATACCAAAGACGAAGTACAAATGAGTAATGCCCTCAATACCTTCTTTGCATCAGTTTTTACAACAGAAGATCTCAGTGATATCCCAACACCATCACCGATTCAGATTGATAATTCAGATGTTCTAAGCAATATCACCATTACAGAGAGAGAAGTATTGAATTGTTTAGATAAACTCAAGGTAAATAAAACGCCTGGACCTGATACAATCTCGCCTAGAGTTCTAAAGGAAACTAAGGATGAGCTCTCCAAACTACAGACATTACTATTCAATAAATCCTTGCAGTCTGGAACTATGCCTGATCAGTGGAAGCTAGCCAACGTAACACCGATATTAAAAAAAGGCAGCAAATCCCTACCCAGTAACTATCGTCCAATTAGCTTAACCTCAGTTGTATGTAAAATGCTAGAAACGGTCATACGAGACAGACTCGTAAATCACTTAGAGGAAAATAACATACTTAAAGATACTCAACACGGCTTTCGTAAAAAACGTTCCTGTTTAACAAACCTCTTAGACTTCTTCCACGCTATCCTCAACCTCTACGATGAGAGTAAAGCTGTAGATATAATATACCTTTATTTTCAAAAGGCCTTTGACAAAGTTCCCCACAAACGTTTACTGCTAAAACTAAAAGCGCATGGAATACAAGACGGTGTGTTTAAATGGTTAGAAAATTGGCTCAGCGACAGAAAGCAAAGAGTAGTCATAAACGGTAAGGCATCTAAATGGACCAATGTAAGTAGCGGGGTACCCCCAGGGATCGGTACTAGGACCAATTCTCTTTCTAATTTACATCAACGACATAGATGAGGGTCTCACCTGTACAATCTCAAAATTTGCTGACGATACAAAAATTGCAAATAGCGTACTCTCAAAAGAACAAGTTGACGATATGCAACACAATCTAGATAAATTGTCATGTTGGGCCCAAATTTGGCAAATGAGTTTCAATGCGGATAAATGTAAAGTACTACATATCGGATACCTAAATGAGAAAGCAAACTATTCGATGAATGGCACTCAGCTTAAGAATGTAAACAGAGAAACCGATCTGGGAGTAACAATATCGAGTAACCTAAAACCGAGTCAACAATGTTCAGAAGTTGTTAAGAAGGCAAACAAAATAATTGGCTTTATAGGCAGGTCATTTGAGCATAAATCCAAAGAAGTTATCCTAACCCTTTACAATTCCTTAGTCCGCCCTCTTCTGGAATACTGCGTTCAATCCTGGTGCCCTTATTACCAAAAAGATATAAACAAGGTAGAACGAGTTCAACGTAGAGTTACCAAAATGATACCTAGCCTAAAAAACAAACCATACGAAGAGCGTCTTATAGAATTAAATATATTTCCTTTAACCCAGCGCAGATTAAGAGGTGACTTAATTCAAGTGTTCAAAATCATCAAAGGCATCGACAATATGAACTGTAGTAAGTACTTCACTATCGACCAATCTAATTACACGCGGGGAAATGGTTGCAAAATTATTGGTAAATCTTTTAACTCACACAAATCTAAGAATTTCTTCTTCAATCGAGTTGTCAACTTGTGGAATGGGCTTCCCCGAAACGTTATAGACTGCATCACCGTTGATTCATTTAAACTCCGCATAGACAAATATCTCGCATCAAACCCGCGACTGACTGCGTTTGTAAATGAATAACTTTATTTTATCCCCCCCTCAGTTACTAACCCATCTGTCCCCTACTAACTTCCTAATCCTGTCACGGACATTAGTTCCAGGGCAGTAATTCCCTTTCCAATGTTCCCTTACCCACTCTAAACCACTGTTTGGACGCTTGATCCTCAGTGTTTTGAAGGACAAGCATCCTAGAAGGGTCACTAGATCTGTTGTTGCTTGATTTCCTTTGTACTCCTTTGTACTCTTTTGTACGATACTCGGCAGTGGTCTCCCCCTTGTATCGCCACTCCTTAACCCTTGTCTAGCGGTGGGTTTTGGGCTTATTTGGGCATATTCAGGCCCTCCTGCATGATAAACCAAGTATCTGTATGAAAACAAAAATATTTAGCAAAAAACTAGGCGCTAAAAGCTTCAAAATGAGACCAGAACGAGCTACGTAGCACTCGTGGTTCTCATACAGTGATACCAGTAACATGGAAGTTTAGCGTATAGCGGCATATTTTCCCCAGCTATGCTCACTACTGGCTACACTGCCGGCCTCTCGAGAACACAGGGAACATGAGTTAATGGGCTACGGTAAGCCCTGGGAGTCGGCTGTCTGGCCCGCTGCGCTCCCGGCCATTTTCACTCGATTTTAACCCTTTAAAAGCCTTAATAATGCTCCTAACTTGCTGCAAATTGGAACCGGACTTAAGTCCGACCCCGATCTTTAAGGGTTAAGTCGTGGAGAGTCGGCACTAAACTCGGCATAGTGTGACACTTGCTTAAGGCTTCCGATAGTGTTATGTTTGTCTTCGTTAAGGGGGACCACCTCTCTTTTTTTCTGTTTCTCTCCCTCTCTCTTTGGCTTGTATCCATTCGGCCCCATTCAGCCTACTGTTATAAGACTTTTACCCCCATCCAGGTGTAAATATTTTCCTGGAGAGCGGTAGCGAGTCAGCATATACATATTCTTGTTTTGACAGCAAGCTAAATTTGCAAAAAAAATTAAAGAAAAATGTGTCCGGTGAAGCCGGATTTCTCCATACAATTCTAGCTCGCTATCGCTCGCCAGGAAAAAATCGACACCTGGATGGGGATAAACGTCTTAAAACAGTTAGCTGAATGAGGCCGAATGGATGCAAACCAGGGAAAGAGAGAAAATGAGAGAAAGATAAAAAAAAAAAAAAAGTTACTTCCCTTAACGCTCAAAGAGCTGGTGGTGAAGTATATTTCACTGTGCCACCCAGTGTTTGTTTTTTATCATAAATAGGGTTGTTTCCATGCTCTTTTTCATGCATAAACAAGACCCCAGAGTGTAATAAAAGTATGTATCCCTGAAAGGGCATAAATTGAGCTTTCCAATGACACCCTAACCATCCTTCTACGATCACTGGTTATCTTGCAACGATCGTGCAACCGAAGGGCAAAATCGCTAAAATACGGTAATTTCTTTATATAATTACGTATGTAGCGAGGGAGTGAGGGTGGATGTAAGTGGAGTGCATCTCAGTCGGTCCACGGCGGCCGTGGCGAGTGGTCATGAGGTAACCCCGGCTACTCCCGATGCTCGTCTCTCTCTCAGAGCCAATATTGCGCCAAAATTGCACACAGAGTTAAGTCGGGCCCCGCCACATAGTCCAAATTTTTCGATACGGACTTAAGTCGGGCCCCGATAGACAAGGGTTAAACCTACTGATAAGTACACTATACCCTATTTCAAGTAAGTAGACCAAAAACTCTTGAACCTTAACCTCTACAATTCACAAACGACTAGAGTAATCGAGCTAATTTGTCTACCAATTTGGAAGGATCAGCCAGGGAATCGGTGTGGAAATGTACGGTCACGCTAATAAGTCCTGTCCCAGCTGTCATTACGTTTGGCTTTCTCTGTGGTGTATTAATGTCTGTCAGATGTTGAATAGGGTGGGTTAGTGTAGGAACCTGTTTGTATATCTCATTCAAAAAGCAGAACTCATGTGTATATATTGCTGATACCAATTATTGATCAAAACCTAATTGGTGTTGAGACATCACTTATTAGCGCGATTGTACAACAAATTTTCTCTACCCCTTTCTGAGTAATAGACTTGAGGCTTCACGACGTCTCAACTGTCTATTTGGAACAGGGTATACTGCTTAACCTTTCGCGCACTGCAGGACTCGATTGTGTCCTTACAGGGATAATTTAAACCTCTGTGACTATCGGTGTTTAGAAACTTTTAGTATAATTACTTCAACCTCTGCAGTTGTCTTTGAGCGAGTTGTGGGCAGACATCTAATTTTGGAGAGGTAATTATGAGATTAAGTTAATTATATTTATTAATACTAAACGGCAACAATCAGGCCTGAATGGGTTAAATCATAGGATCCAGTTTGGTTGTATAGTGCTAGTGCGGAGTTTAATATACAATATATATATATATACAGTATATACACGAGATTCCATGATATTTTCAACTTTACATGATAGAGTTAAATACACACACACACACAGACACATATATATATATATATATATATATATATATGTGTGGTTGTGTGTGTGTATTTGTGTGTGTAAAGGTTTGGGAGGGAGCTTTTAACTTGATGAGCACTAAGCCAAAAATGCGTGGGGGATTCAGTCTGCTAAGGATCAGTAATGTTTAACTGTGATTATTTTCTTTTACTTTAGAGAGAGAGAGAGAGAGAGAGCGAGAGCGAGAGGGGGAAGAGAGAGAGATAGAGGGGGGAAGGAGTGAGA
Source organism: Paralithodes platypus (assembly GCA_032716605.1). Classification (NCBI taxonomy): domain Eukaryota; kingdom Metazoa; phylum Arthropoda; class Malacostraca; order Decapoda; family Lithodidae; genus Paralithodes; species Paralithodes platypus. Next base: position 59,573,502 of record CM064492.1, read on the forward strand.
GATGGAGAGAGAGTGCGTGAGAGAAGATAATAGATAGAAAAAGATAGGTAGATATGTTAACATGTAGTCAACTCGTATAATCTGCAGTCTCAGAATATTGTTTATGCTTATGAAAAGCTTAAAGGTGTATGTATAAAATAAATGTGCAATGTATAAAATGTGAAAATAGATGAATTAAGACATGTATAAGCAAAACAATTTCCTACAGCAAGCTGAACAAATATAATTTCATAACTCAAGTTTCCGAGACTCTGCGGATTAAACGATTTGACTGTACATGAATAGAATAAGAGAGAGAGAGAGAGAGAGAGAGAGAGAGAGAGAGAGAGAGAGAGATAGAGAACGAGTGAGTGAGAGAGTAGGAGAGACCCTGCGAGTATATCAACCAGTTAGAGATAAAATAAAAGCAGACTAAATAAACAGTAGCACGTTTGGCAGGCTCCCCCAGCTAGAGTGGATTACAGATGAGTTGCAGGTAATCCATTAGTGACCCATAATAAACAGTAGCACGTTTGGCAGGCTCCCCCAGCTAGAGTGGATTACAGATGAGCTGCAGGTAATCCATTAGTGACCCATAATAACAGTAGCACGTTTGGCAGGCTGCCCCAGCTAGAGTGGATTACAGATGAATTGCAGGTAATCCATTAGTGACCCATAATAAACAGTAGCACGTTTGGCAGGCTGCCCCAGCTAGAGTGGATTACAGATGAGTTGCAGGTAATCCATTAGTGACCCATAATAAACAGTAGCACGTTTGGCAGGCTCCCCCAGCTAGAGTGGATTACAGATGAGTTGCAGGTAATCCATTAGTGACCCATAATAAACAGTAGCACGTTTGGCAGGCTGCCCCAGCTAGAGTGGATTACAGATGAATTGCAGGTAATCCATTAGTGACCCATAATAAACAGTAGCACGTTTGGCAGGCTGCCCCAGCTAGAGTGGATTACAGATGAGTTGCAGGTAATCCATTAGTGACCCATAATAAACAGTAGCATGTTTGGCAGGCTGCCCCAGCTAGAGTGGATTACAGATGAGTTGCAGGTAATCCATTAGTGACCCATAATAAACAGTAGCACGTTTGTCAGGCTCCCCCAGCTAGAGTGGATTACAGATGAGTTGCAGGTAATCCATTAGTGACCCATAATTAACAGTAGCACGTTTGTCAGGCTCCCCAAGCTAGAGTAGATTACAGATGATTTGCAGGTAATCCATTAGTGACCCATAATAAACAGTAGCACGTTTGGCAGGCTCCCCCAGCTAGAGTGGATTACAGATGAGTTGCAGGTAATCCATTAGTGACCCATAAAAAACAGTAGCACGTTTGGCAGGCTCCCCCAGCTAGAGTGGATTACAGATGAGTTGCAGGTAATCCATTAGTGACCCATAATAAACAGTAGCACGTTTGGCAGGCTCCCCCAGCTAGAGTGGATTACAGATGAGTTGCAGTAATCCATTAGTGACCCATAATAAACAGTAGCACGTTTGGCAGGCTCCCCCAGCTAGAGTGGATTACAGATGAGTTGCAGGTAATCCATTAGTGACCCATAAAAAACAGTAGCACGTTTGGCAGGCTCCCCCAGCTAGAGTGGATTACAGATGAGTTGCAGGTAATCCATTAGTGACCCATAATAAACAGTAGCACGTTTGGCAGGCTCCCCCAGCTAGAGTGGATTACAGATGAGTTGCAGTAATCCATTAGTGACCCATAATAATACTATTAATAATAATACTAATACAAAAATAATAATAATAACAATAATGAAAATAACAGTAACAATAATAATATCAATCATAATCACAATAGTAAAAATAATTATAATAGCAATAATAATAGTAACCCTAGCAATATAATATAATAATAACTATAATTATAACAACATTTATAATAATAATGACATAATTATAATTTTGTTAATAATAATAATAATAATAATAATAATAATTAAAATAATAATAATAATAAAAATAATAATAATAGTGTAACGTACTCCACTATAAATATATTGATGGTATTAAAGCTTGGCGGAGGTCTAGGGAGGACTAAAATAATGACAAATAAATAGATATACAAACACATATATAAATCTATCCCCCTTAAAGAGGATATACAATTATACATAGTATTCTCCACACCCCACCTGTCTTCGTGGAAAAAGGTTGCATATGTAATAATCCAAGGCTTGTAACATCCTAAATATACCTAGCTTTGGTCGGCAGAATTAAAGCATTCGATTATTATTATTATTAGGGGTTCGTCCCCTACAGGGAACCCCTATTGTAATCATTAAACCTGGGTTTTCATCCAAATTCTTCTTACGCGCCGGTTTCGACGCAATAACTCTAGAACCGATTTTTGGATCGGGATCAAAATTTCACAAGAGGTGCGTTTTTGTATTGGGCAACTTTTGATATGCTAAACATCCGGCATGGTGGCCAAACTGGTCCGTGGCAGCCGATTTCCCGAAAAACTTGACGCCTAAATACCGTCTCTCCCACTCACAGGAAAAGACTGGGCTTTGGCATACGCACTCCCCTACTAATGCTCCGCAAATTTTATATCGAAGCTTTTGCTTTTGCATGTGGGTTTTTTCCGGCAATCTTGAAAAAAACTCTAATTCCACTTAAAATTCCACATCTTGAAAACTACGCCGATGATCAAAGCCATGCTTGCATAGCTGGGTGAGGCTCGCGATTCCGAACGTTTTGCTACCAAAAAAATATAAAAGGGTGGAATAGTTTGGCCGCAGCATTGAAAACTGTCTATTCTTAAATTACTTTAAAACCGCATTCGCTACCCACACAAAGTTTACCGTCTACAGTCTATAGGCTTCCACGCATTCCCCAGTTTTGCCTAATAACATAATCTCTTTATTATTCAGATCTATAATTTTTTTTTTATTTAACTCTCTCAAAACAGTTCGAGTCCCTACGAAATCCACCAATTATTTAGCCAACCTACCTATACATACCTACCCTACCAAATAATAATGATAAATTCAAATTTAGATTTGGTGAATGACAGAGTATTGGCTAAGGTTTTTAACAATTCCTCCCTTTGCCAAATGCTTAGTTTAATAACAATGATATGGACCTTTAAAGTTTTGGCAATTGCCCGTGTGACTCGTATTTTAACCCTCCTAAAGTGTTACCACGAAATACAGCTAGATCCTTTCTCAAAAGTCGCTAGCATGTTGCTACATAGCCAAACAATGTTAGGATAATGCTGCAATTTCTAAAGAGTTTCGGTTTGTTTGTTTTGCAAATTTTACAATGTAGTATGACTAGAATGTCTGAAATTTTCAAATGATCCCTAGTAAATGTCTCTAGATATAAAAGAAATGGCTGCTAGATTGAAGTAAATAGCTCTACATTTAGCGGTAATATGTAGCTTTACAACTGGCAACACTTCAACCACCACCTCCCTCCCACCCTCCCAGTATGTCTCCACAAAATACCGCTAGATCCTTTCTCAAAAGTCGCTAGCATGTTGCTAGAGTCAAACAATGTTAGAATAATGCTGCAATTTCTAAAGAGTTTTGGTTTGTTTGTTTTGCAAATTTTACAATGTAATATGACTAAAATGTCTGAAATTTTTTAATTATCCCTAGTAAATCTCTCTAGATATGAAAAAATGGCTTCTAAATTGAAGTAAATAGCTCTACATCTAGCGGTAATATGTAGCAATACAACTGGCAACACTGCCTAAGTGTTACCCCAAAATACCGCTAGATCCTTTCTCAAAAGTCGCTAGCATGTTGCTACATAGTCAAACAATGGTAGAATAATGCTGCAATTCCTAAAGAGTTTTGGTTTGTTTGTTTTGCAAATTTTACAATGTAATATAACTAGAATGTCTGAAATTTTCAAATATCCCGAGTAAATGTCTCTAGATATGAAAAAATGGCTGCTAAACTGAAGTAAATATAGCTCTACATCTAGCGGTAATATGTAGCAGTACAACTGGTAACACTGCCTACAACCACCACCTTCCCTCACCCTCCCCAGAGATTCCACCTAGAGTACGTCTCTCCTTCCCCCCATCCCCATTCCATCACATTGTATGTACGATATTATTTCCGTCTTTTTTACTGTGTATGGATTAAGTTATTGGTGTTCACTCTTGACATATGTGCCCTGCTACTTCTGTATGCATACATAATAGCATGAAAGTGATCAATACGCGCATATGAAGCTATGTATCTCGTATATCGGGGTTCTCTTTTTCCGAAGGTAAATACGTACTTCCGATAAATATCTAGCCTTGTATTTAAATCTAGAATCCTGTTTAATGTTATTATTTAATAAAAATATGTGTAAGGGTTACATTTATACATAGGATAAGATAAGCAAATACAAACCTCAGAGCATAATCAATGGCGATGAGTGTGTATGATATGTAAACAGGACAGTTCGTCGCTAGATAGGCGTGCTTGTGTGATGGTCTTGTGTAGCTGTGTGTATGCTTGTTTGAGTGTTGCAATAGGCTACGCATTAGTTATCTCTCTCTCTCTCTCTCTCTCTCTCTCTCTCTCTCTCTCTCTCTCTCTCTCTCTCTCTCTCTCTCTCTCTCTCTCTCTCTCTCTCTCTCTCTCTCTCTCTCTCTCTCTCTCTCTCTCTCTCTCTCTTATTTATCGCTGTCTTCCTTACGATTACGACATACTATACTACTGCATGAGAACAGGAAATAGGGAGCCTCGCTCTCTCTCTCACAAATGAGAACATAAGTAAACAGGAGTCTGCAGAGAGGCGATTGGCTATAGGACTCGGTAGCCTATTCCACATATCTACAACTCTGTTACTAAACGAATAGAGGCAGATCCCTTACACACCCTTCTCTCTCTGTAGCTCGTTTGTTTGCACACCGGTACAAATGAGGCAGATTCTTTACATATGATGAACATGGGAATCTGCAGAGACACAAGTGGCCCACAAAAGGCAGATCCCTTTCACATCTAACCCATTTCGTCCATATGACTATCTGATTTTAACTTGAAATTCTCTATTGTTCTTGATCCCACTATAGCACTAGGTAGCCTATTTCACATATCTACGACTGTTACGAGAGGCAGATCCCTTACACAGCCAATCTCTCTCTCTTATTTGCACACTGGTACAAAGGAGGCAGATCCTTGCACATGCTACCAAGATGAAAATGGGAGTCTGCAGAGAGCCGATTGGCCCACACACGGCAGATCCCTTTCACACCCAATCCATCTTGTCTTATCAAATTTTATGTTGAAGCTCTATTGTCATTGATCCCACTATAGCACTTGGTAGCCTATTCCACATATCTATATCTACAACTCTTTTACCAAGCGAATAGAGGCAGATCCCTTACACAGCCAATTTCTTTCTCTCTCGCTCTTGTTTGTTTACACACCGGTACAAATGAGGCAGATCCCTTACACATGCAACCAAGATGAAAATGGGAGTCTGCAGAGAGCCAAGTGGCCCACATGAAGCAGGTCCCTTTCACACTCATCCCATCTCATAAACGTTACCTGTTATTTACACTACTTACTATACACCCATGTTATCATATACCTGCAACCAAAACACAATTGTAAGAAACAGGAACATAAGAAAATGGGAGTCTGTAGAGAGCCAATTGGCCCACACAAGACAGATCCTTTTCACACCCAACCCATCTCATAAAATCTCTCTCTCATTTATCTCTGTCTTCCTTACATTTATGACATCCTAGTGACCTAGTCTCTCTCTCTCTCTCTCACAAATGAGAACATAAGAAAACCGGAGTCTGCAGAGAGCCGATTGGACCACACATGTCAGATCCCTTTCACACCCAACCCATCCCGCGCTCTCTCTCTCTCTCTCATATTTATCGCTATCTTCCTTACGTTTACGACATCCTATTCTCTCGCCATACTCCCTCTCTCCTTCACAAATGAGAAAATAAGAAAACGGGAGTCTCCAGAGCCGATTGACCTACACATGGCAGATCCCTTTCACACACAACCCATCTCGTTCTATCTAATTTCAAGTTGAAGCTCTATTGTTCTTGATCCCATTATAGCACTCGGTAGCCTATTCCACATATCTACAACTCTGTTACTAAACGGATAGAGGCAGATCCCTTTTACAGCCAATCTCTCCCTCTCTCGCTCTTGTTTGTTTGCACAATCTGCTCCTTCTGTAGTTTGTCCATGCCCGATAAGTTAAATGACCTTTTGATATCTGTGACACAGCATTTGTATCCAACACAATACCCTGCTTTGCAAAACCGTCGAACCCCGGGCAACGTTGCTAGCAACTTTAATTATTATTATTATTATTATTATTATTATTATTATTATTACTGTTAGTGTTTTATTATCCAGCTAAACAAACTTGGCATGAAACGTAGATAAACATCTTCATACTTATTTATTACAGTATAATTCAATTAACCCCTTCAGACACATGACGCATTTTGACAGTATATTTTGGCTACCATTAGACGATTTTATACAGCATAGGTAAGATCTGTGGGAATTGTAAGAGTAAAGACCATCTCAATTCACCCTCTGACATCCATATAGCCTTACTAATCTGAATGAAATAGTTTAATGATCTCCAGAAAACAGAACATAAATGCGGCATACTATTTTCTAAGGGTTAATTGTGCCAGTACAGTTAGCCAAATAAGTGATGTCGTGGCACCAAATACATATCGATCAATAATTGGTATCAACACTATTTAAGCATTAATTCATCGTTTCGATTGAGATATACAAACATGTTCCTATCTTTACACGCAATATTCAACATCCGACAGACATTAATACAGCACACAGAGAGCAAAAGGTAGTGACAGCGGAGACACGACTTATTTGGACAACTGTACTATTGACACATTGGTGTTGAAATAATTATATTAGCGAACGCTAGTCTGATCATTTGTGGCTGGAAATTGAATACATAGTTGGAATATAAGTAGAAAACGACATGTTTATTTTAAGTTTATATACAGTATATTTATTCATATATGTTCTTTCTTTATTTATGTTATATACCCTGTATATATATATTTTTTTTCCGATGACATATATATGTATTAAGGGGGAAAAAGCTATTTATTTGCTAATTTATTCATATATATTTTTTATAATTTTGTAGTTTCCTCCCCAGACCTCCATCAAGCATAAGATAACATTCCCTAGACCCCTCTTCTAGATAAATGTGTAAATTTGTCGGTAGACAAATGTCTCGGCCGAAGGCCGGTTTCTCCTGCAATTAGAAACTCGCTATCGCTCGCCAGAAAAGAATCGACACCTATATAGCACGAAAGGTCCAAATATTGACAAAGAAATGGGGCAAAAGGTCTTAAAATCACCAAACTAATGGGTATAGAGCTTCTTAAAATCTGAAAACTAATGGGTCTAAACATGAGGGAGAAATGGGCCAGCAAAACTACCCATGCGTCCCTTAATTATTACAACTGCCCTTATTCGGGTGTAGAATTGTATCCTTCTATAAATTGTGTTTCCGTGCAAATGGAGCGTTAATACGAAGTTGTCACGAGCCGACACAACACACAACACAATACCGCAACACGAGTCAACATAGCGCTACATAACATAACACAACACAATATAATAATATGGAACACAATATATACAACACAATACTCCGCAACACAACACAGCACGACTTAATGCAACACAACATAACACAGTACAACACAAAACAGCCTAATGCAACACACAACACAGCACAGCACAACGCAAGGCAACACAACACTACGCATACAGAACAACACAATGCTACACAGCACAACGCATCACAACCCAATTCAACACAGCACAACTTAATGCAACACAACTCAACTGAACACTCCACATTTCCATCTTCTACTGTCCTAAGCTAACGCAAACCAGTCTAACCTTACAGTCCATCCTGACCTAGAGTTGACCAAGAGTATTGAAGTATTGAACTACCTCTCCCCCCCCCCCCCACTCCACCCTTCTTCGACCAGCAAGTTTGACCATGACCTGACCTGACTTGACTTAAGGGGGTAGTGCTTGTTTTTTTGGTCTATGTATTTATGTATTATTTTATTTTTGAGGTTCCTCGCTAGACCTTAATCAAACTTATAAAAACAACCCCAGGATCCCCCTTCAAGATATATTTGTAAATATTTCGGTAGAAAAATTTCCCAGCCGAGGGCTCGCTACCGCTCGCCAGGAAAAAATATCAACACCTGAATGACACAAAAAGTCTTAATATTGACAAAGAAAAGGGGCGAAAGGTATTAAAATTGACTAACTAATGGACCGAATGTCTTATAATCTGAAAACTAATGGGGTTAACATGAGGGAGAAGGAGGACCAGAAAAAAGACCCATCTTCCTTTAATTAAAGCTGACCTGTGTTTATACTATAGACCTACTTCCCACGTCTGGCCACCCACCTCTGACCTCGCCTGACCTGACCTGACAATGCATAAGGGCCAGTATCACACGAGAGTTTTTATAGTCAACATTTGATCAACAATTTTCTGGCAACATTTCTGGCATATTTTGAACTGGTATCGGAAACTAGACTGATGATATATGAATATATTTCAAATGTTGACCTCATAAGCTGCCAGACACGTGCTGAGGATAAATGTTGTGGGAAAAAGCGCTCGTGTGATACAGGCTTTAGATTACACTTTTTTTCGGCATATTTTTGGCTATTATTTGACGATTTTCTCCTTTGGAAGAATTTGCCAGAGTCAAATGGTTAATCGTGGTAGTGTGTAATCCTTTAGATCTTGGAATGTCTATGTTTTTATTTATTTAGCCAAGTAAAACCCATTCTACATACTGCTCATATGCTATATTTTGATGAGTGATAATGGCTGAGCTTCTTGAGATTAATTTAGAAACACCCCGTTCTTTACATTAATCATCCATTACAAACCCCAATGTACTTGAATAAACTAATGAAAAGCATATTGTCCTCCCGGGATTCGAACTCGGGACACCTCACCCAAAACATAATACCGGTGCTCTCATATAAAGTTACTTGGACAATGATACTATATTGACTCCTTTAAACACACACACACCAGTTAATTTAATTTCATACACATCAGATATAAAATTTTATAAACATAATAATATATGTCCTCTACTATAATTTATAAACATAATAATATATGTCCTCTACTATTAGGCAGACCAAAGTGGTAACGGCGTCATTGAATTCAAGTCGTTTAGGGGGGATGGTTAACTTTTTGGTCGATTTTTTTTATTTATGTATTATTTTTCTAGTTTTTCACCCTAGACATCTATCAAGCTTTAAAAAAAAAAACATTCGCCAAGCCCCCCTTCAGAGTTAATTTTTTAGATTTTTAGATATAAAAATGTCCCGGCCGAAGGCCGATTCCTCTTATATTACAGGCTCGCTATCGTTCGCCAGGAAAAATTCGACACCTAAATGAAACAAAATCTTAATATTGACAAAGATATGGGGCGAAAGGTCTTAAAATCGCCATACTATTGAGCCGAACGTCATAAAATCTGAAAACTAAAGGGGTTAAGCATGAGGGAGAAAGGGGGCCAGAAAAGCGACCCATCTCCCCTTAAAGCTGACCTCAGGTTCAATTACTGACCTACCCTCCACTTCCAACTCCCTCTTCTGAACCCATCGAATACCACTAGTGGCGTATTTCACATTATAGTTTGGCTATCTATTGGCCATATCATTAATGTTTTTATCGAATAATGTACATATTTAGCCTGCTGTCAAAAACATTTGTTTTAAATATGCTGGCTCGCTACCGCTCGCCAGGACAACAATCGACACCTGGATGTGGATAAAAGTCTTAAAACTGTAGGCAAAATGGGCCCGAATGGATGCAACCCAGAGAGAGAGAGAGAGAGGTCCCCTTAACCCTTTCCCTGCGGGTGATGTTCTGGAACGCATAGGCAATTTACAGCAATTTCCAGGCTTTAAAAGCCAGTAAACGCCGTAGAAATCGAGTGTCAGTGGGCGGGAGCGTGAGGGACCTCCCTCCGAACTTCAGTGCAGCCAGCCGCTCACTGAGGGAGACTGTGTTTCGCACGGCTGTCTCGACAGTGATGCCGAGGGAGCAAGAGCTAATAATTAGCGAGTTTTCCCGAATGTCTATGGCAAAGCTGCGGGTGAACCCCGCCAACTACGAAGCTCGTTCTGGTGTCATTTTGAAGCTATTATCGCCTAGTTTTTGGCAGAATACAGTTATTTAATATTTTATTAATCATTCAGGAGTGCCTGAATATGCCCTAAATAGCGCAAATAAGCCCACAGAGAAAGTGTTAATCATCTTGGAGAAAACTTCCTTATAACCCAACATACCAGAAAGCCAAAACTACATCTAGTAGAGTTAAAGGGGGTAGTGCTTGGTTTTTGGTCTATGTATTTATTAATTTATATATTTTTTAGTTTCCTCGCTAGACCTCCATCAAGCTTAAAATAGCACCCACTAGACCCCCTTTCAAGATAAATTTGTAAATTTTTCGGTAGAAAATGTTCCCGGGCGAAGACCGGTTCCTTCTAAAATTACAGGTTCGCTGTCGCTCTCTAGGAAAAAAATCAACACCTTAATGACATAAAAGGTCTTAAGACGAAGAAATGGGGCAAAAGGTTAAAATCGACAGACTAACGGTTAACGGGGGGGGGGGGGGGGGCGGTGATCTCAAATGCATGGCTATCTCTTGTCTGTCCAAACCCTCCTATCGTCTTTCCAACTTATTCCTTCCCTCCATGCCCTCGTGTTCTTGTCTCTGTTCAACCATACCTTATCCCATCCTTCCCGCCACCCAAACCTCCTCTCCCCATCCCATCCCTCCATCAATCCCTCCTCTACCCAACCACTCCCATCATATCCCTCCACCTCAATCCTCCATCTCATCCCTCTACCCAATCCCTCCTCTCCCCATCCCATCCCCTCCCTCCACCCAATCCCTCCTCACCCCTGCCCATCCTATCTCATCCCTCCAATAAACCCTCCACCCCAATCCCGCTTCTCCCTACCCCATCCCATCCCTCCACTCAACCTTTCTCTACCCAACCCACCCAATCTCAACCCTACACACCAATCCCTCCTCTCCTCACCCCATCCCTACACCTCAATCCCTCCTCTTCCCAACCCTTCCCCTCCCATCCCTCCATCCTCCCTGCGTGCTTGCCTCTCTCTCTCTCTCACTGCCTCCCTGATAGCCGATCTCACAGCAGAGCCAAACACAAAGGTCCCTGGCTCGGAAATTCTGGGGTGGGCAATACAGCTTTTGTTGCAGTGTTGCCAATTTAGCTACCTTCCGGCTAGATCTACAGGTATTTATTTCGATCTAGAGGCAAGTTTTTATATATAGCGACACGTATGCTAGCGATATTCTGGAAATGTAAGCCATTTAGCACAATATTGTAGAGATTGTGGCATTATTCTAGCGATTTTCGGCATTTATTTACTATCTAGCGGACTTGATTTGGTAACCCTATTTTGTTGTGCTCAGCTGGTGTTTGTGTGTGAGGGAGATGTTGGGGATGACTCTGCTGATTTGTTGTGGTGTATGTGCTTGTGTGTGTGTGTGTGTGTGTGTGTATTGCATTGTGCTTGTGAACGTAAATGTTTAAATATTGTGTTAATTTTTGGTCTGGGATATTGAAAGGTTGAAAAGAGTACAGCGGAGAGTTGCTAAGATGGTTCCCAGGCTAAGAAATTAACAATACAAGAAGGAATTATAATTTATATATCCATCTAGCTTATCAGAGCGCATATTAGGACACCTGATTCAATGTTATTCTCAGTCTTTCTTCTATTCAACTGCTGAGCTCTGGAACTCTCTCCCAGAATCAGTTTTTCCCTCTTCCTATGACTTAAGTTGCTTCAAACTCCGTGTGTCCAGGCATTTTTGCTCGAATATCCCTTGATTTTGGCCCTGTCACTTTTTCGACTCTGGGGGAGGCACTCGATACAGGCAGTTCTGCCATTTTTCTCCCACTCACATAGAACAAAATAAAAAATAAATCTTCAAAAATATCAAAGGCGGATGCCAGTAAATCCTCCACAATAGATAAATTACACAACACTAGAGGTAAGGTCACTTGGACAAATATCTCGCTTCAAATCCAAGATGTTGGTGGTGTGTGCGTAAAGTAATGTGTGTGAGTGTGTGTGTCTGTTTGCTTGTATGTATGTGTGTGTGTGAGTGTGTGTGTGTGTGTGTGTGTGTGTACTGCAAAGTGTTTCAGAATGAGGAATTGTATAATTATGTTTCCGTGTTCATCTGAACAATTCGTGGACATACGCCAATTACTCGTATGCTTAATAAAAAAGTTTGTGTATACATAATTATAATTGCGTGGTGGTCTGCCTGATAAAAAATACACCACCACTAGTTTTTTCAATTGAAGGTTGCACAATTATTTAGACGAACAGAAGCCCCACCATTATCAATAACCATAACACGCGCGTACATTCCCCAATCAAGCATGCATAGAAGGCCTGTATATTAATGAAGTTCTTGCATGAGTGTACGTTTGAAGTGTATTGGCGCATGTAGGATAGGAACATCCCAACACTTGAGTGTGTGTGTGTTTGTGTGTGTGTGTGGGGGGGGGGCTTCAATCTGATAGCAATTGACTTGGATGAGTGTGTGTGTGTGTGTGTGTGTGTGTGTGTGTGTGTGTGTGTGTGTGTGTGTGTGTGTGTGTGTGTGTGTGTGTGTGTGTGTGTGTGTGTGTGTGTGTGTGTGTGTGTGTGTGTGTGTGTGTGTGTGTGTGTGTGTGTGTGTAGGCATTTATGTACTGTAGGTATGTAGCTACTTATGCATGCTTACAAGAATGCGTGCTTAAGTGAGTGTGTACATACTTTCAGACATATATAACAAGAATCATCACAATTCTACCTATAATGTAACTGTATTCATAGTGTGGCCGTGACGTCAGGTCACGTGACAATAATAAACAAACCAGTACCTGGCCCTTTGGTAGGGGCTGCCGCGCGCTTGTACACAAAGAGACTGATCAAGTTTGTGTTGTACCAGGCTGTTTTAGCACACACGGACAAGACAATGTGCTTTTGTATTGATTTCAAACAATCAAAGATGTAAGGAAAATATAATTTTTAAGGAAACAATAACAAGCTTCAAAGCAGTAACATAAAACAATATGATGAATAGATGATTAGACTGAATATTGAGCTCTCTCCTTTAATATGTGTGGATGTTTGGATTATTATGAACATATCTTTAGTAATTTTACCCACATATATATAGGCCTAGTTCATTCATAAAACTACAGATGTATACAGTACCTATCAGACGGCAACGGTCAAGTTGCCGGTGTGTGTGTGTAACATTTATTAATTATCTTTATAATTATAATCATTGTTCGCTGTATAAGTTCATCATTGGGTAGCGTACTATAGTCTATTCATTACATAGGCCAAGAATCTTAACTATTCAGCTCTACAACTAAACAAAATGACTGGAGTAATCCAGCTAATATTTCTACCATTTGGGAAGAGTCAGCCACGGAATAGGTGTGGAAAATGACAGCGTATTTGCTCTAGCCCTTTTTGAGTTACAGAGGTTAAGAGTCCTGATTGCTGGCCTACCTATAGGGAACGGACTGTAGTTCCTTGCGTACACTCGAATGCCATAGTCTCTAGCCCACTCATGAAAATTCGTAGACCCCCTATGCTTTTCCGTATACAATTGTAACTGTCTGGGTTGATTTTTTGGATAGAACTTGTTTTTATTTATTACCGGTACCATATAATATCGTTTTGTACCTGATTCATAGCAAATTATATTCATAAATTCGTTTCCAGAGATATAGGCTACTTCCATAATTTGAAATAGGTGAAGTCCACGAATGATCATGAGTGGGCTAGATACTATGGTATCCAGGTGTACACAGTGCCTGAGGATGCGTGAATCATTGCATGGGTCTAATTGATGTATTTAGATCTCGCAAGGTAAATACATAAGAACATAAGAACATAAGAAAATGGGAGTCTGCAGAAAGCCGATTGGCCTAAGCAAGGCAGATCCCTGTCCCACACAACCCCAATTCAATTACAAAGCCCAATTATAGGCTTCACACTCTAATACCCTGAGGATCATCTTACCAAAACGGTTAGAGATTAACGCAGGATTATGGGGGTCTGCAGAGCGCTGATTGGCCCAACCCGGCTGATCCCCCTTCACACCCAACCCTTCTCGTCCATATGCTTATCCAATTTTATCTTAAAGCTCCCTACAGTTTTAGATCCCACTATAGCACTTGGTAGTCCATTCCACCCATCTACAACTCTGTTACCAAACCAATACTTGCCTATATCTTTTCTGAAACGAAATTTATCTAATTTGAAACCATTGGTACGAGTTCTTTCGCTATCACTGAGCTTTAGTACATTTGTCATGTCCCCTTTGTTAATCCCACTAACCCACTTGAACACCTCTATCATATCCCCTCTAACTCTGCGTGTCTCTCTAACGAATGTAAACCTAATTTCTTCAACCTTTCTTCATACGAAAGATTTCTAATATTATGGATCATTTTTGTCATTCTACGCTGTACTCTCTCCAATGAATCTATGTCCATTCTGTAATAAGGACACCAAAATTGGACAGCATAATCCATATGGGGTCTCACTAATGACAAGTAAAGTTTTAAGATAACATCAGCAGTTCTGTTACTCACACTCCTAGAGATGAACCCGAGAATCCTGCTTGCCTTGTTTCGAACGCTTATACACTGTTTTCTAGGCTTCAAATCATTGCTAACAAACACACCTAGATCTTTCTCGCAGTCTGAATTTTCTAATTCTAAATTAGCTAGTTTATATTTAACATTTGTTTGCATCTTCCCTATCTTTAATACCTTGCATTTGTCAATGTTAAACTTCATCTGCCAATTTACTGACCATTCATGTAAGGTATCTAGATCCCTTTGGAGGCACTCTATATCGCTATCTGAATCAATTGATCTCCCTATTTTAGTATCGTCTGCGAATTTACTTATCCTACTAGTTATACCTAAATCTAGGTAATTTATGTATATAAGAAACAACAGGGGACCTAATACCGATCCCTGGGGGACACCACTTTTGACTGCTCCCCATTCTGACTTGGTACCATTTATGCTGACTCTCTGCTTCCTACCAATTAGCCATGACCTAATCCATCGTAACAACGCCCCACCTATTCCATGTGCCTCAACCTTTCTCATCAATCTCTCATGAGGGACTCTGTCGAAAGCTTTACTGAAATCTAAATATTATATAATATCATATGACTTGTCATTATCTACTGCTTCATATACCTCTGAGAAAAAACTAAGCAAATTAGTAAGGCAAGACCGTCCCTGAGTGAATCCATGCTGAGAAGAATTGATTAAGTTAAATGTTTCTAAGTGGTTTCTCATTTTCCTAGCAATAATTGACTCTAGTAGCTTTCCTATGATTGAAGTGAGACTAATGGGACGGTAATTGGATGCTATTGATTTATCACCTTTTTTGAAGATCGGAACTACATTTGCAAGCTTCCAAGCTTCTGGAACTATACCTGTTTCTAATGACTTGTTAAATAGAAATGTTAATGGGTAACTTAACTCATCTCTGCATTCTTTTAATACTCTAGCATATACCTCATCAGGACCAGGCGATTTATGAGGTTTCAGTCTGTCAATGTCCTTAAGCACATCATTTCTACTTATAGTAACCGCACTTAACCTATTATCTATACTATCGCTGTATACCTTACGGACTTCTGGAAACTGTGCCAAATTTTCATTAGTGAAAACGGAAAGAAATTGACTATTTAATGTACTGCACATTTCTAAATCACTTTCTGTCATTTCTCCTATCGAAGTTTTAAGGGGACCAATTACATCTCTAACCTTGGATTTATATAGTTAGTAAAATGCTTTAGGATTATTTTTTGAGTCATTGGCAACCTTAATTTCATAATTTATTTTTTCTTTACTAATATCCTTTTTTACCTGTCGTGATAGATTCTGATAGTAAGCAAGTAGGTGAATTTCGCCTTTTTTAATTTTTCTATATATTCCTCTCTTTTTTCCTAGAAGATCTTATAGTCTATTATTCATCCATTGGGGTTGGTTCTGTGTTGATCTAAATTTTCTTTTGGGGATATATTTATTTTGCGCATTGAATACTGACTTGATAAAATTATCGTATGTATCTACCAAGTTTGACGTCTCTTCCTGACTTAAGATGACAGGTGCCTGAGAAAGGATACACTCATTTGGACACCTGGATCGACTTAATTTTTTGACCATAGGGTCCGCTAACAGGGCTTCTCTTAACCCCCCATAATTGGCTTTTCTGAAGTCAGGTATTAATGTTGTATTCTCTCTGATATTACCTTTCCATTGTATATTAAAATACACAGAATTGTGATCACTATTTCCTAGGTGGTCCCCGATTTCTACACTATTTATCATATATTCATTGTTACTGAAAACTAAATCGAGAATATTATCACCTCTAGTCGGCGTATCTATGAATTGAGATAAAAAACTATCTTGTACTACCTCAATAAACTCCTTTGAATCAGAGTCGCCTATTTGTTGCTGCCAATACGGGAATGCATATACTCAATTTGAGTGAAAGGCTCAGATTGGACCAAAAGTAATGATATACAAATCGACACCTGAATGGGGTGAAGCGTCTTTATATTGCCAAATTAATGGGGTGAAACGTCTACAAATCTCCAAACCAATGGAGCAAAACTTTTGGAGCCTAAAGAGAACTCACCCGGCCCACATAGGGTTAATGAGTATGCTTTTGGTACTTGTATCAACAGAGGAATACCATTCTCAAGGGTGGACTCTGCTATTGAACACACAATTGAACACACACACACGAACACACACACACACAAAGTACAACATTATATACATGTGTTATCAAAAGTGATTGTGTGAGTATGTTTGCGTGAGTGTGTATGTATGTAACGTATGTATGTCCGTTTGTGTGTCTGCTTGCGTGTATGTATGTATGTATGTATGTGTGTGCGTTTACGTGATCGTGTGAGCAGGAGAGAAGCAGTCACTTGAAACAGTACAACGATCTTTCACCGATAGAACATCTGACGTCCGACATTTAGACTACTGGGCAAGGTTACGTGAACTCGACCTTTACTCACTAGAAAGGCGTAGAGAAAGGTACGCTATATTATACATCTACAAAATATTGACCGAAAAATCTGTAAATAATTTGAATATACGGTTTAGCATCCACCAACGACGGGGTCGGCTCTGCCATATTGAAAGGATATACCCCAGAGCAAGTACAAGAGTTAAGATGCTTAAAGAAAACGCTTTCGCTATAAGAGGGCCACTCCTCTTCAATGCACTGCCCAGACACCAGTGTGACTCAACGGAACATAACCTTGAACGTTTCAAGAACCAACTAGATACATTTCTACGGACAATACCCGATCAACCCAAGCTGCCACATTACCACCTCTGCGCTGCCAGCAACAGCATCATAGACCAGATGGCGAAGAGACGAGCAGATGGGTTATACTAGTGGCGGTGCATCAGCGTGGCCACGGACAGCAACTGTTGCCTGAAACTACTCACCCCAGGAACCACAGGTGTGTATGTTTACATTTGCCTCCGTGTGTACGCTACAGTGACAGTTGCATGCTATATGCTATGTAATTGTACATTTCTGTTTGCGGGTCTGCCTGTATGTATGTGTGTGTGTGTGAGTGTGTATGTGTGTGTGTACGCATGCCTCCGTGTGTACGTTGCAGTGACCGTTGCGTATATACATGTCCGTTTGCGTGTCCGCCCGTCCGCTTATCTGCCTGTTTATGAGCTTTATTATGACAGTGCTAGAGCACGTAATGTCCATTATATGATCCATATTTAAAGCTGGGTTTCATGGTTATAGTTTTACTGTCGTGTGTGTGTTGTGTGTGTGTGTTTGTGTGTGTGTGTGTGGGGGGGGGGGGTATTTGCGTTTGCGTTTATTTGCATGAGTGTGTGTGTAGGTGTGTGTGTTTAATTGTGTGAGTGTGTGTGTGTGTTGGGGGGGGGATGTGTGTGTGTTTGTATTTGCATGCTTGTGTGGTTGTAGGTGTGTTTGTTTAATTGTGTGTGTGTGTGTGCGCGCGTATGTGTGTGTTTATTTGCGTATATTTTACTGTGTGTGAGATAAAGGGAGAGCGAAGGTGTGTTGATTTGTGTGCATTATGTGTATGTGTGCTCACTTATACAGTTTCCTTATGTATGTGTGTGTGTGTGTGGTAAGCTTATAACAACGTATTCGTTATTGTGAACGTGTGTAAACGCTTATGAGAGAGCGAGAGCGAGCGAGAGAGAGAGAGAGAGAGAGAGAGAGAGAGAGAGAGAGAGAGAGAGAGAGAGAGAGAGAGTGTGTGTGTGAGAGAGAGCGAGAAAGAGAGAATGAGAGACTGAATATTGAGTACCCATAAAAAAAAACAGTACAACAACGAAATAGGAGAGCAATAAACCTCCATTAATTTCCGTAATTTAACCAACGACCCCCCCCCCCATTCATTACAGCACTCTTCACGGATAACGAACGGCCATTAAGCACGCGTTATTAAACTCATTACCGTGGCCATAAATACCCGAACTTCATCCAACAGCAACAACAACAACGACAACAACAACCTTTAAACGGAATTTACCCCGCGAAAACTGTGACGCATTTTTGACAGTATTTCTGGCTATTATTAGAGTTATCTTTTAAGGGAGCTCACCTCGCTTTTTTTTTTTTCTCCCTCTCTCTTTGGCTTGTATCCATTTGGCCCCATTCAGCGTACTGTTTTAAGACGTTTACCCCCATCCAGGTGTCAATATTTTCCTGGCGAGCGGTAGTGAGCCAGCATATTTAGGCTATATTTTTGTTTTGACAGCAAGCTAAAATGGTACTTTTTTCGATAGAAAAATGTCTCCGGCGAAGCCGGATTTCTCCATACAATGGTGGCTCGCTATCGCTCGCCAGGAAGAAATCGACACCTGGATGGGGTAAACGTCTTAAAACAGTTGGCTGAATAGGTCCGAATGGATACAAGCCAGGGAAAGAGAGAAAAGGAGAGGAAGATAAAACAAAAAGCAGGGTATCTGGAAGTCAGAGGAAAACTGTACTAAAAATCCAGATGGCGCTGGGGGTCTTATTCAAATGACTATCGTGTGTGATGCACCATTGAGGTGTTTTGATGGTTTTCGTGATTTAAGAGGGTTAATACAGTTCGCAACTTATCTATGACACATAGTTGTGTAGTATATTTTTACTGGATTCATAATATGATGGTTATATACTCGTTAATGCAGTGAATATATAATAATTAACATAATTTGATACATAAATATCAGCTTCCTGACCTAGAAATTTAGTTTCATCTAATGTGGGGTAATAGGCTGGGCGAAATGTGTAATACTCATTGAAGTATTGTATTTACTTCCTTTTTAGTTACTAACAAATACGTGGTTCAGTAGATATTGGCTGAACATACGGTATTATAGTCTGTAGTTGTAGCATTTGGCAGGTCGAATGTCTACGCATGCGCAGACTACAAAACACGCTCCCATGCGCTTTTATGGTACCAATTTAATAATCCACTCTCAAATCGGGCAGCTAAATAGGATACTGGCTATATTTCTTATTATACCAGTGACAGGAAATCAATCAATGTGTATCAGAATGTCATTGAACACAGTGGCAGCAAATTACATACGTGGAGATGCAGGAAATTCGAAAAAGATGACAAAAAAGACTGACACCACTGCCCTTTCAAGGTCGAGGGTTTCGGTGACCAGCTGACCACGGCGTGATAAACATATACAGTGTTGCCAAGGTCTTCTTTTGTTCACACCATTGGGCTAGTTTGGGAGCGTAGATTTGCGAGATTGAAGGAAGGACGTACTGTACATTTCTCGAAAAGGGGCTCCATTCCTAACGATATTCTTGATTTACGGCGTGATGGGGTTGATAGCCTCTGAAGTACTATCCTAACTAAAATTGAGGAAAGCGGAATTGGGTTGGTTCTATATATTATTTATTCAAGTTGTAGAGGTGTCGAGATAGCCTATCGAGTGTCGAGTAGCTAGGCTACATTTCATACAAACGTTCATCATGGCTTTCATTTGGTTGTACTATACATGTATGGTAACCTATGTGGCGGTGACTGAATAATCAAGTGATTGCTTGTGAGGGGGGATTGGGACAGTGATGCAAATTTGATGAGTGCATGATTGTGATATTCATGTAGGCCTATGTGGTTATTTCATTAATGTTTAGATGATGTGACATGTACTACTCATATACTGTATATGGGACTACGCCTAGTTATATATGGGGAACTCATAGTATCATGCACGCTGGCTGTTAAAGATAAACATATAAGAAAATGTGTGATAAGATTAAAATAGCTGAAACTTTGTAGTAGTAGTAGTTGTAGGACGGAAAGATTTTGCCTTTACAACGGCACTTTCCTAGGTTTTATGATTTTATAACTACTGTATTGCAATTACAATTTCAATTTGTGTCTATTTGTGTCAATTTGTGTCGTGCTCATATTTCCTTTAATATATCACTGATTTTCTTTACGCTTCTTTTCCCTTTTTCTCCAACAGTTGTAAATAACATTCTTCGTTTTATTGATTTTTTCTTCCTCAAAGAGCAGTTCTCCTATCAGCTTGTCTTCATCTTCGATGTACGGCCTCTGAAATAGTGGTTCTCCTTTTCTTTCTTCCTCGAATTCTGTACACCATAATAATTATGAAGTGTTTCAGATCTTCCACAGATGCTCCGCACAAATCACATACTGTGTCTCCTCCATGGTGTCTGTTCGTGTCTTTTAGTGGTAGGTTGTTTGTTCTGCATTTAAAGAAGATTATTGATGACGGTCGGTTGTCGTAAAGCTGGTCTTCACCTTTAATATTCTGCTTCCATTTTCTGTAGATTTCAAGACTTGACTTTTCAGCTAGTTCTTCCTTCCACAGTCTGCTATCCCAGGTCTTTATTTTTCTTTTTAGTTCTTATTTGGTCATAGTCTTAATATGGTTGTAGTTTCCTATGATATTTATGTTTTCCTTGATGGTTTCGATCCAGTAGTCCTTCTTGAATGTCTTCCTTTCCCGCAGTACTCTTCTTAGAAGCTCACGTCCTTCATCCTTTTCACTTTCTATATAGTGTAGGTATTGTAACTGTCTTCCTATGATTCTTGTTTCCATGGACGAAGCACCGATTTCTCCCCTCAGCGCTGCAACCTGAGCATACCTTGGGGCACCAAGAATCTGTCTAAATACTGAGTTTTCAATTCTCTGTAGTTTCTGGATTTCGCTTTTTGTGTAGCCAAGGATGCTCGAGCCGTACAGTATCGATGGTAGTGCTATACTCTTCCAGAAGGTCTTTCCAATCAGTAGTTTGTTGCAGCTCTGGGAGATTACTGGATAGGTCAGGTTTGCTAGTTTCTTTGCTTTTTCTAATGATACACCCTTTTGCTTTTTAAAACAGTTCCGCTTATCAGTTACTGTTATTCCTAAATATTTTATTTCATTAGTGACTGCTATGTTGTTTATCTCTACTGGTTTTTCTCTCATGTTATATATCAGTGTATGGCTTTTGTTCTTGTTGATGCTCAGGCCACAATCTTGTCCAATGTTGGTAATGAGGTCAATCATAGCGTGTGCTTGCTGTAGAGACTGAGCCAAAAGTAATCCATCATCAGCAAAGAAGAGGGCATTTAAGGTGAAGAGGTCATCTTGATACCCGTCAGCCTCTGATTCAAGTTTTGTAATTATATCGTATGTGACAATCTTGAACAGGGTTGTTGACCCTGTACATCCTTGACGAATACCACTGGTTATTTCAATGTTCAGGGTTGAATTTTCGCCATACTTTATTTTTGTAGTATCTCCTGTGTATATGTTCGCCAGTGTGTCTATGACTTTGGGGTGGATTTTGTACTTCATTAGTACTTTTATTAATGTGCCTCTCTTTACCGAATCGAATGCCTTTGCAAAATCTATAGACACAACTATTAGTGGCTTCTTATTTAGGAAACTCTTCTCCACACAGTATTTTAGCAAGAATAAGTTGTTTTCTATCCTGCCTCCATCAGTAAAACCACTTTGAGTTTCCTTGGTTTCACCATTCTGGTTTAGATGTTCCTCAATCTTCTTTTTTATGGCTGTTGTCATAAAGAGTTTGTACGATATATCAGTTAGTGCTATTGGTCGCAGCTGGTTAGCTTTTGGTTTACTAACTTTTGGTATCATCACTGTTTTTGACAGTTTCCATTCTTCTGGTATGTTACCATCCTCCAGGATTTTGTTAAAGCTATTTGTCAGTTGATCCAGGCAGATGTCACTCTGAACAAAAGCTTTGTAAAGCTCAGGTTTCAACATGTCTGGACCTGTGGATTTGTTATTTTTTTAATTTGGAGAGTGCATCTTTGACTTCTTGTCTAGTTATTATGGGGGGCCTCATAGGTATAGTTTTTTTCTCTGCTTTTAGAGCCATACTCATGTGTTCCAGCAAGTCGGTATGGATTTGTATTTCTTGGTTGTCTGGAAGTTCTAAATGTTGGGTTTGTTGTTGCCCTCTTTCCTGTTGATCTTGGGATATGTACTGGGCTTTTGCATTTTCATTCCATGTTTGTGGTACATCATTCATGTGGGCTTTGTACACGCCGTTCCAATATGTTTCAAGTTCTTGTCTCGCTTCATCATTGGTCAGAACTTCCCCTTCTTCACCGAATAGGATTATTTCTTTGTGTTTTCCTTCTTCCTTCTTTCTGAGTTTATTGATATACACCCAAATTTTTTTGCTTGTGTTGCCTCCGCTTTTTATTTCATTTGTTATCTTTTCTTCGTGTTTGTACATCTCTTCTTTTATCTCCTGTTGGACTTGAATTTTCTGATTTTGGTACCTTCGTTGATAGTGTTCACTGTCCTCATCCGAAGTTGCATTCCTTATTAGTCTTTTGAGTCTCTTTCTTTCCTTTATCCCGCTTCGTATGTTGTCGTTTATCCACGGCAGTTCTGTTACTTCTTCATTGCATTTGTTTTTCTTTCTTTTGTACGTAGATTTTAGTTTCTTGTCTGCAGCCTTTTTTATCTTCCTGTTTAGAACACTAATGTCGGCGGTCTCCTCTCTGTTAAGATCCTCTTCCAGTTCTTCTATGAAGTTTTTTAGCACCTCTTTGTCTGTCCTGTAATATTCTTGTACTTCCCATTTCTTGCTCGAGAAGTTTTTCTTTGGAGTTTTTAGTTTCAGCCTTAGCTCAATTAGGTTGTGGTCACTGCAGTCGAATGTCTGTTGTTCTTCATCTATGATCATGTTACAGTATACATCATATATTCTGCTTGAGACTAGCACATAGTCAATCACACTTTTTTGTTCATTTCTGGACCATGTGAACTCTCCTTTGCACTCCAAGTCATCATTTAATAGTATTAGGTCGTACTTTTCCATCCAGTCTATTACCACCATCCCATTCCAGTCTAGTTTCTGGGGGCCTTTGAAACCAATGTGCCCATTGAAATCGCCAAGGATGATAACCGGTTCATCTCCGACTCTCTCCATGTGTTTCTCTATTTCCTTTCTCAGGCCCATATTTGTTTTCCTTGTCGTTTACTGAGAAATACACAAGACATTTAGGTTGTTAATATGACCTTTTACATAAATGTAGTCTTTTATCACATTGGGAAACTGCAAAAACTCTGTACTTTGATTTGTCACGTAGAGCATCATTATTCCACCACTTGTGTTGTGCGATATTAGGTGATTGGGCTACTTTTGGGCGAGTTGGGAGTTGATATGCGTTGGCAACCTTGTAATACACACACACGCACGGACACCATTTAACTGAGCATTTGACCTTTATTAAGGCTATAATCCACATTATATTCAGATTTCCATCGATGGGAAACAAATATCTACCACCATTACTGCTAGTGTGCACATAGATGCACAACAAATGTCAAATTTAACGAAGTAAGTCAAGTGGGGAACAGATGTTGACTGCTCGAGTAGTTTGGTTTAATGAGAATTATGGCTAGCGAATACTGGCATCAATTTATGATGTTCGTGCCATTTCAGAAACTAGTTAATAATTGTATAATCTAATGTCCAGTAAAGTGGCTAATGCCGATTATATTATACGTTCATCTCGAGTGTTTATACATATTATTATATTTTTTAGGACATAGATACCTATCTATTGAAATATTAACAGGGCTACTTTTAGGGGGCTTACCATATGTTTGTGTAGGCGTAATAGAATCGTGTTTATTTATCATAAATACTTTGTATATTGGACAATGTAATGAATAGAATTTGAGAGTAATATATCTGTAACATTCATGACTATAGAAATCGAGTGATATTTTGATGACTGCGATATAAAAAAAATCAATTCACTCGATGGCAACAAATTTAGGTTCGGTGCGAACCAAAGGCGGGAAAAATAGCAGACGATTTTTGTATTTCCCCCCACCCTTCTTAATGGCCCATAGATCCATCCAAAGCTGCATAACATCGTCCAATGATGGCCAGAAGGAATCGCCAAAGCGCGTCAAAATGCTCAAGGTGTTAATGCTTTAAATGGAGAGCCAGATTCCTTTAACCCCTTATGTACAGTCACCTATACAAATTCGTGGTCCCCCTACTTTTTTCTTTGTGCAATCATAGTTATATGAATTGATTTTTGGATAGAACTTGCTTTTCAATTAATAGAATATATAGTTTTGTAGTTTATTTATAGACAAAAATATTCATAAATTCGTTTCCAGAGGTATACTTCCATAATTAGAATTAGGTGAAGTCCACGAATTGATATGAGTGACTATACCGGTGACGTCTTTTTAAAACAATCTCTAGCTATATTTGGACGATTATGTGCAGTTTAAGAAGGATCTGTTGTAGTAAAAATGGTAAAGTGAAATAGTTCGAAGCCTGTCAAGTGCTGGAGGCCATTTTTACGCCGAATAAAATTTTCTAATAATAGCCAGAGTAAAGTTAAAAGGATGGCACCGATACCGAACAGGTTATATTGATCAAGAGCGAGCAAGAAAATTCGATTCTGGTGGAAGCTATGGGGGCTTTCGAGAGAGAGTTCGTATGTTTATTTGTTCGGCTTTGAGTTTTTTTGTTTTTTTAGATTAGGTTTATCCCGTTTTCTGTGGTTTCTTCTTGCCTGTCTCTCTCGATTTTGTGTTTGCTTTGTCAGTCTTGAACTCTCGATGGTGGTAACTTGCATTTTGTTTTCTTTCGCTATTTGTCCCCTATTCTTTTCTCTATTCTTTTCTCTATTCTTTTCTCTATTCTTTCTCTCTCTTCCTCCCTCTCTCTCCCTCCCCCTCTCTCTCTCTCTCTCTCTCTCTCTCTCTCTCTCTCTCTCTCTCTCTCTCTCTCTCTCTCTCTCTCTCTCATAGTAAAGCCAGGGATTTAATAGAAGGCCGGTGGTAAATACTCGAGGGAGGCGGGTAAAAGGCGTACACATTGAATAAAAGACTCAGAGTTTTGCATTATGTTCTCAGTGTTTGTGTGTTTGTGTAGGTTAATTTGTGTAAGTGATTGTATGTGGTGTGTGTGCATGTGGTGTATGTGTGTGTTTGTGTTTCTGAGCGTGTGTGGGGTATGTGTGCGTGTGAGAGTGTGTGTGTGCATGTGTATATATATTTTAATTCATAACTTCACGGGTCTGCTGGTTTGAACAATGAATACAGGTCATATTGCACATACATTTGCTGTTGGTCTCCCCACAATACGCTATTTGCATATAGATCAAACCATGTCCCCGCTTCATAAGTATCGTTTAATCGAAATTAAAGCGCAAACAGCATTAGCATTTATTTAATAATAATGTCGGACTGCTTGGGAGGGAGGTATCCTGACCAGGATTCGGACCCACTTAGCAGAGTTGGCGGAGGGGAGGGGAGGGGGGGGGGGGGGGTGTAAAATAGTCATGGTTGAAGTCTAAAAAAACTCATCACGTGTTCGAAGGCATAGTGCTCCACGAGACTATTACCTGTTTTTTTAAATATGAACTAAGGTTGCTTCCCATATATCCACTCATGGCCGAGTAGTTACAATGCCCAACTCTCCCAAATATACCTGGAGTGAGTGGGTTCGAATCCTGGTCAGGATACCTCTCTCCCAACCAGTATTAGCATTGTTGGCCTGTAAGGGAGTTTTTTTTTTCTAGACCTCCTTCCCCATCATCTTTAGCCCCATTAGTTTTGAGATTTTAAGACGTTCGCCCCATTAGTTTGTTGATTTTAAGACCTTTCGCCCCATTTATTTATGAATGTTAAGAACCTTTGTGCCATTTCGGTGTCGATGTTTTTTTCCATTGCGAGCGATAGCGAGCCTGTGGTTTTGGAAGAATAGGCCTTTGGCCAGGACATTTTTCTACCGAAAAATTTACAAATTAATCTCAAAAGAGAATGTTGAGGATTATTTTTGTTAAAGCTTGATTGAGGCCTAGGGAGGAAACTTAAATGATAATATAGACAAAAATATATAAACAAATATATAACAGCTACCCCCTTAAATCACAAGAAGTATTAGCAGTGTTGGTATTTTACTCATAACCAAAAACTCACAGAAATTAACCCCTGTGAGGATTATGACACATGTTATCAGTTTATTCTGGCTATTACTAGACGATTTTATTTCTTATAAGAGGGGTCTGCGTGAGTCGAAAGGATAATTGAAACCGACTTTAACCTTTTGATTGTTGGAGGTTCTTCTGAAGCTGTATAAAATCGCCTAACACTAGCCAGACGCACCTGCGGTAACGCGCCATGATCCTCGTAAGGAACCTCATTAAACCCTTCACCACCATCACGTATTTGTCATCATATTCTGGTTACCATTAGACGATTTTCTTTAGTATAATCTACCTCTACGACTCAAATGGGTAAATACGATCTCAATAAACCCTCTTAGTAACATAGCTTCTCCTTAAATTGCATAATATCATCAAATTTGAGTCAGAATCAAAGGTAAACAGGCGTTATGGTGGTGAAAAGGTTATCAACAAGTTACATTTTATGTTTCAACCTTTATAGTCAAGATGATCGTGTATAAAAATTATATATATAATCATTTATGAATTTTTGACTGCCATATATAAGAGCCTTAACCCCGAATCATGGCCGCATAAAACATTTATGAAAGGCCATTAGATCACACTACAAAACTTTTAGATGATAGGAATCGAATCAATTATCACCAATATGACACTTTTAGTTACTAGAAGCCATAAAATAGTTTAAATTTAGTCACATTTGCATCTAGTTTATTTACGTGGATCGAGAAGCAATGTGGAACGTGCTAAGGATTTATGAAATTGAAGGACATTTCTTAACCCACTGAGCCCCAGCTAGTTATAAATAAATGTACCACCAGGGACCAGCAGGTTTTGAAGAAAAAAATAAAATCCAGAAACAATAGCGAATGGGTTAGGAATGAAGGAAAAACCACAAAAAAACGATCAAGAAGGTCAAAAAGGGGTCCTACGGAGCCCACGAAAGTCTATTTTACAAGAGTAAAAAATTGAAGGCAATAACCCCAAAAAACCAGGTTTTTGCATGCTCACGCACACGCGGTTGGCCTTTGAGAGATTTCAACCATCGGCATGGTTGCGTGGGATACTTACACAGTTCCCATACAAATCTGAGCCCTCTAGGTGCCATAGGACCGGAGTAATTAACACTGACGCAACGTATGTGACACAGGGGTTTAGCGTTACATACATTGCAGACGCACTGTTTGCGTCGCTGGGGCTCAGTGGGTTAAGAGCAGTCAAGAGTTTTTATGTAGAGAGAGCGTGTGTTAGAGTAGGAAATGAGTTGAGTGAATGGTTAGAGGTAAATGTAGGTGTCCGACAGGGTTGTGTAATGTCACCGTGGTTGTTTAATGTATATATTGACAGTATGGTGAGGGAGGTAAAAATATGAAAATGGGTAGAAAATTGCGTTTAGTAGGAAAGAATGGTGGAGATTGGGAGTTGAATCAGTTGTTGTTTGCTGATGGCACAGCATTGGTGGCGGATTCTGAGGAGCAGCTGCAGCGAATAGTCAATTAGTTTGATGTGGTTTGTGGGAGGATGAAGATGAGGGTGTATGTCAATAAAAGTAAAATGATGGTGTGTAATAGAGATGGTCGTAGGGTAAATCTAAATGTACGGCTGGATGGGGAAATACTGGAACAAGTGGAGTGTTTTAAATATCTAGGAGGAGCGATAAGCAAGGATACAGAAGTGGACATGGGGATAAGACAGAGAGTATGTGAAGGAAGGAAAGTTTTCTGAGCAATGGGAAGTATATGGAAGGTGAGAAATCTCGGAATGAAAGCTAAAGGTGTTATGTATCAAGGGATAGTTGTACCAACTGATATATTGGGCTGAGGCATGGGCTGTTAAGGTACAAGAGAAAAGAAAGTTGGATGTGATGGAGATGAACTGCTTGACGAGTATATGTAGAGTGACGCGTAGAGATAGACTGAGGAATGAAGAAGTATGTAGGAGAGTGGGACAGCAGGAACCCTTGTTGGCCGGAGTGGACAGAAGGGTGCTGCGCTGGCATGGACATGTTGAACGAATGGGAGATGAAAGGATTACAAAGAGAGTATAAGAGTCAGATACAATGGGAGGTAGAGGGATAAGAAGACCTCGATTGAGATGGAGAGATTGTGTAGTACAAGCGTTGGAAGATAGAAAGATGACTGTAGAACAGGCAATAGAATTGGTAATGAATAGGAATGAATGGAGAATGCTTGTGAATAGAGGAGTGATAGCGCGGTCATTGGGAGAGAGG
The DNA here is from genome assembly GCA_032716605.1 of Paralithodes platypus. Lineage (NCBI taxonomy): Eukaryota > Metazoa > Arthropoda > Malacostraca > Decapoda > Lithodidae > Paralithodes > Paralithodes platypus. The sequence goes on from CM064492.1 coordinate 59,602,307, forward strand.
GTCTGGCGCCAGTTGGACTAGATAATAGTCCATCAGGCGCCTGGCCCGGGGAGCCGGTGTATAAGAAGGGTCATTCCTGGATGTGAGGTGGGCGGTCATTGTTGTATGGTTCTGCTGTGTGTCTGCCTGCTGAGACCGGAAGGCCTGGGACCGGGGGAGTGCTGGAGGCCCTTAGTGATCCTTTGGTCTCTGGGTCTTCTCCTCGGCGCCTTAGATGTGTGGGAATTTTGTATTTTGTTATTTTATGTTGTGTTATGCTGTCCCAGTTCAGGCTCTGCCTCGAGTTGGCTACCCCCAGCTAGGGGGTGTGTGCTTGAGCATATACATACATAAATAACATACATCTTTACGTCATCAGTATTCTGTTACAAAAATATGTAAATGAATAAAATGATCGACGATATAGATCCGCACCGAGAATGATGTACATGGCGGCATATGTTTTGTTATAGTATAGGAAACGGTAAGTGTTGTTGGCGGGTGTGAACACTGTGTGTGAGTTTGTATGTGTTTGTGTGTGTGTGTCAGAGAGAAAGAGAGTGAGAGTGTGAGAGTGAGTCAGTGAGTGAGTGAGTCAGTCAGTGAGAGAGAGAGAGAGAGAGCTGTAGTCAAACTCAACTGAAATGAGCTCCAAGGAGGTCAAGGTCGCCCTGTGCGGTGTTGCCACTTTTCTACCAAAACAAACCTTTTAGAAAACGGGAAACCAAGGAACACCACATTTAGAAGGGAGACTTGAAATAAATGTAAAAGACGTTTTTATGTCTGGAAGGGTTATTGGTATTCTTGTATAAAAGTTACAGAAACGAAATAATAGGTAGGCTATATTTGTATATACCTATTTACATTGTACAGCATCTCCCTTACCTGCCTATGAAGATGAGAGTAACTTTTGCGAGTGTTTCCTTCCATGGTGGTCGCGCTATGAATGAGGGTTAGTGACCGTCTGACCTGGATGATGTTGTTGTCGTAGTTTGAGGCCATTTAAAGCGTTGCCATTACTCGTATCAAGCTCTCTCTCTCTCTCTCTTTTGATGGGATTAAATTGTGCTATATTGCATTTTGGAGATTGTGTATGTATGTGTGTGTTTGTGTGTGTATCTGTAGGGGTGTGTGTGAGTGCGTGCATAGCCAACAGAACCGCATTGACATTACTTGGCACCGTCGCATATCCTACCATTCCTTAAATCTATTTATAGCTGTCCCCAGAAAAATGGCAGCATGTTCTAAATAGCGTGCCATATGTTGTATAAATTCCTTCTATATATCCTTAAAATGATATGTTTCTTAACACCATATAACCTTTAAAAATTGTAATATAATATATATAGTCATAAAAGCTAAAATTAATTTGTTAATAGCCTGAAAAACTAACATTTCTTGTTAAAGCTTTGAATATTTGACAACACCGCACAGGGCGAGGGACTCCACCTTGTAGCTCATTTCATAGGAGGATGACTATAGTAGGAGTGGGCGTGTATTTTATCAAAGCTAACATACTGTATAAGTGTATATGTCTTTTTAATCAATGGGCTTGATCTCGATAACCCACCGACCGAACGCCACCATCCTCGGCTATTAAAGAGAGATGCATATGGGGCGTTTTTATGGCCCCAGTTCTTCCTCATGTTTAGCCCCATTAGTTTTCAGATTTTATGACCTTCGCCCCATTAGTTGGTCGATTTTAAAACCTTTCGTCCCATTTCTATATCAATATCAAGACCTTTCGTTCTATTTAGGTGTAGATTTTTTCCTGGAGTGCGATAGCGAGCCTGTAGTCTTAAAAGAAACCGACCTCCGGCCAAGACATTCTTCTATTGAAAAAATGACAACATTATATTGAAGTGGGGTCTAGGGAGTGTTTTTTTGTTTTTGTGTTAAGGTTGATGAAGGTTTAGCGACGAAACTAACAAATATATGAAATATATAAATAAATAGACCCCAAAAATAACCACTGTCCCCTCAACTCTTTCTAATTTCAATGACGCATTTCTTTCCTGTGTTCTGGTTATTATCAGACGATTTAAATCAGATTAGGAAGGGTATATGGAAGTCATAGGTTTAATACAAATAGTCTGTACCCATATGATTCCCACAGATCCTTCCTAAGCTGTTTAAAATCAGATTAAGAGGGGTATATCGAAGTCTGAGGGTATGTAAAGATAGTTTTTACCCTTTTAGTGCCCACAGATCCTTCCTAAGCTGTAGGCATTCATCTATTGATAGCCAGCATAATCTGTCAAAGTGCGTCATAATCTTTATAGGGTTAAGAGACATTGGAACTCATTGAGGCAAGGTTATCGTTTCAAAATAATTCTTGTACAACAATAAGAAATGTGTCTCGTAGATAAATAATGTGTTCTGTGATAATAATAAATACCGGTATATATCAAATAAAAAACAAGTTAAATAACAAATACTATATTAAAAACTGTGTCCTGTGATAATAATTAATCAAAAATTAATAGTAGATAATAATAATAAAGGCTATTAACCTAAGAAGTAACCAAAGAAGATGGCGGGTGCCCAACCCCGAAAGGGGTTGAAATAGGGGAGCCATCCCCCCCCCCCGCCAAAAGCGGCTTTCTAGGGCCTTTCCTAGCTGTTGCTGAGAGGATTGGGTTCTAGTCATGTGGTGATGGGCTGGTCTTTCAGAGTGAGAACTGAGCGATCTCTGCCATACCCATAGCTTACTCTGACTGTTCCTTTAGCTTGTGTGTTTTCTGGATCTCAAGTGACGGCGTCTCTTCCGTGGATTGACCTCCCAATCTACCAAGATTGGAAGCCAAAGCGTCACATTTTTCCCTTGCCCCTCAACTTTCTCTTCATAATTGCTGAGGGGCACAGGGCCCTGGGTGGGGCTTTGGTTTCCCGGGCGTTTCCGCACCCTCCTCAGCTCCCCGCCGTGGAGTGGCTTCGGTCACCCAGGCTTTATTGTGGTCGGCGGGGAGGGTTCTGTGGGGGCGCTCGGTTATGGCCTTGGAATTGGTCGGGGCCTTGGGGCTGTTCGGCCAGGCAGCTTGGGGAACAACAACAACAACAACAGCAAATAATGTGTCTTGTGATAATAATAATTATAATAATACATAATAAATAATAATAAATCACGTGTCCCGTGATAATAATGAATACACTTTACAAAATAAATAACATTAAATCATGTGTCCTGTGATAAATAATTTGTTCTGTGATCATGTGTCCTGTAGTTAAAAAATCCTCTCTGATATTCACCCTCGCCCGTATGGACCCTTTATATATACTGTATATATATTCTGCTAAAAATAAATAAATAAATAAATATTAAAAACAAATAATAATAACAATAATAATAATAATACATGAATAAATCAATCAATCAATCAAAGTAATAATCCGAAAATACGAGATATATATACTGAACCCCGGAAAATATCAGACACGGGGTAAAAACATCTAGTCATCCCATAAAAGACTGGAAATCTGTCACCCGGCCAATTCTTCAAACGATACTCTCTCTCTTTCTCTCTCTCTCTCTAAAGGACTTAGAAGTTTGTGAGGTTTGTGTATCTATGTAGCTCTCTACACATACACACACACATATATCTATCTATCTATCTATCTATCTATCTATCTATCTATATATATATATATATATATATATATATATATATATATATATATATATATATATATAATATATATATATATACACACATTATGCAGACTTCAATGTTTTTTCTAGCCTACATGCATCCATCCATCCATCCACCCATCCTGATGAAAAACACGATAAAATATAAAATATCCTCAACGTCGGGGGCTCCAGCCGTAGACATTTCCTCTCGTTTTCTTTTTAATATCTCCTCCGTCGTTCTACATAAAACCGTCAACGGGAAAATTGATGTGATGTCGCGGTTAGGCAGAAACAGCTAGGACGATGGTCAGTGGGGGACAGGGAGGTGGATGGATAAATAGATAGATAGATAGATAGATAGAAGGTGGATGGATGGATAGAAGGTGGATAGATTTATATTGATTGATAGATAGATAGGTAGATAGTCAGTCATTCATAATTTTATTTCATAAAAAGGTATACTGTATATATATATGTATATACAGTATATTATACACTGTTTACAGAGTTTTTTAAGTAGTAAATATTAAGCTAAAAGTCCTTAGCGCATAGTTGGTTCTCTGTTCTGTACATAAACAATTCTTGATTTGATAGCATTGATATAATTTAGCAATAAGTTATTAAATCCATACTCATGTAGGATTATGTTGTTTACATCCTTTACAAGAAAAAATCTATGTAACATGTAATAAGTGTTCTGCTCTATAAAACTAAATGGTGTTATGAGATTTCTATATACAAATCTTATTTTCATCCAGTTAACCAAATTTCTAAACACCGTCAATCCACATTCTCTACAAGCACTGTGGTTGCTCTCCCAATACTTCCTATTCAATATTTTCTTGATTGCCTTGTGGTTTCCGATGGAAAACTGCTTAAATGGTATATATTATTTTCTATTATTAAACCAAAGTTCAGTGCCATAAAAATGCAAACAGTAGCTTTGAAATACATTTAATAATACTTCAGTACTCGTGTTGCTAAACTTTCTTAAACGACAATTAAACTCATTGTAAAACTTGTTTCTGCATCTTATCACATCTAAGTCATTATTAAGATTACAATCCATTATAAAACCCAAATATTTGTATTCTGGAACAATATTAAATTTTGTTATTGTCTAAATATATAGAAGGATTAATTTCCTGTCATACTTATATATAAAGATCATACATACTGATTTTGCAGAGTTAATAGATAAGTCTAGTTGTTTTATTTCATGATCCATAATATCCATCAATATTTGCAGACCTCTAACTGAAGAAGCCAATATTACAACATCGTCTGCATAGGCGATCACATTTCTGACTAGTAAACCTTGTCTACAGCCTACATTACTTGCAGATAATTTACTGAATAAGTCATCAATATAAATTGAAAGCAGCAAGGAAGATAGAACCCCACCCTGTCTCACTCCATTTGTCATAGTTCATTCAGTTGAAATTGAATCTTTAAAAGATAGGTAGGTAGGTAGCTAGGTAGATAGATGGATGGAAGGATAGAAAGAAACCTAGATAGTTAGATAGACATTTAGATAGATTGATTGATTGATTTATAGATATATTGATTGATTTATAGATAGATTGATTGACATATAGATAGATAGATAGACTAATATATAGCTAGATACAATAGATAGATATATAGATCGTTATCTAGATTGATTGATAAATATATATACTGGTACATGATTAAATACATAACAGTGTGAGTCAGCTAGGAAAACTGCCAATGGATGGGGAAGACGATAGCTATATAGACATAAATATATATATATATATATATATATATATATATATATTGAGTATATATCACAAATACACGTGAGCCACTAAATGTTTCTAATCTCTCAGTGGGGTTCGAACCGCCGACCGTCAGGACGATAGCCGACGCTTTAATCAACTACACCACGGCAGTCTAAAAGACACTCAACCCTCTATCCTATTTATGTTAAGGAGAAAGGAAACCCACTAGGCGAATATATTTCAATTCATACCTAGTCGTAGGATCCATATTCCAGAATACCATACAAGGATTTCTGAGTGTCCCGACGTAACTCGGGCCGAAATTGATTTCATTTAATTCTAACCCACCAAGCGTGAGTTACAAATATTGAGTATATATATCACAAATACACGTGAGCCACTAAATGTTTCTAATATCTCAGTGGGGTTCGAATTTCGCATTTCATCCTCCTAGCTACCATAGATCCTTCCTGAGCTGAATGTAATCGTCTAATAGTTTCCACAATATGTTAAAAAGGACGTCGCCGATACTGAACGGGCTAAGATTTATGGAGATAGATCTGGAAAGAGAGACTGAAAATAAGAAAACGCATTTCTGTTCTGTTTTCTGGCTATTATTAGACGATTTTATTCAGAGTTGGAAGGGTATTAGGAAGTCAGAGGGAGAATTGAGTCTTTACCCATTTCATTCCCACGGGTCATTCCTAAGCTGTATATAATCGTCTAATTATAGCCAGAATAAACTGTCAAAATACGTCAAATCTTTTGTGTAAGAGGACGAGGGGGAATCTTGGACGCGGTTTCCTGAGAGAGTTTACAAGGAGTTAAGGGGGGATACGCTGGTTTTTCTGGCCCCCTTCTCCCTCGTGTTTAGCCCCATTTGTATTTAGATTTTAAGACGTTCCGTCCATTAATTTGGCGATTTTAAGACTTGACACCCCATTTCTTTGTCAATATTAAGACCTTTCTTACCATTAAGGTGCCGATTTTTTCCTGGCGAGCGAAAGCGAGCCTGTAATTTTTAGAGTAATCGGCCTTCGGCCGGTACATTTTTCTTCCGAAAAATGTACACATTAATCTTGAAAGGGAGTCTACGGAGTGTTTTTAAAACTTGATGAAGGTCTAGCGAGGAAACTAACAAATAAATGAATATATAAATAAATAAAATCAAAAGTAACCACTGTCCATATTATTAATCTCGGTGGTTTATTATATTATTATATTATTCTCTACAGATCTTACGGTTCATTCCAAGGAGATACTCTATGAGGAAAGAGGGATGCTATTATGATCAATACAGTCATTACAGAGCGTGAAAAATACTGTCTACTCTCTTTGTTGTTCTACTGAAAAACTAATTATAATATCCGAGAATAATTTGTTCCAGGTAGAAAAGTGTTTATATCAAAACAATGTGTTATTAAGAAGGCTTTACCTTAATTAAAAACAATGCCTCACTAATTAAGCAAAACCTCTTGTTTGCCACAACGAACAATACATTGACCTTCTTTGTTCCGAGGCGAAATGTCTACGTACTATAATAATTATAAGCCGCTCCCATTTTTTTGTCAGGCTTTCAAGGCATCTTCTAGGTATAACTATGCTATTTTTGTTTTCCATTTCTTTGTCTTTTCTTAGCATTTCCTTTATTCCCTTTTCGTCCTGTGTTCACATTCATTCATTTTCACTTACGGTATATTTCCAAGCTAATATTTAGGTATAACTAGTTGTATTGTTCTCAATTGTACACTTTCCTTTGGTCTCATTTCTTCATTTATATTTTCTGTTGCATGTGGTGTCCCAAATTACTGGTTCCCACAATACTATCGCGCTTTTTAGCCTTGTTTGGGATTTTTTAACTGATAGGACTATGTTTTATTTATAGATTTGCCTGATGATGGAGTGAATCACCTCCAAAGCTGTCGCAAGATATATATACAATGTTCTAACGAGGAGTTTTCTTCTTGTTCTTCCATTCCTTATATATACCGGTATATATATATATCATGCTTTAGTAGTGCGCTGTCAAGCCTTCAGCTGTGAGATGCCTTGCAGTTCGAATAACGCTCCAGCTACGTTCCGGCTATGTTCTGATGTGGTACCTGGAGACGTTGCCTACTTTGGGTGATATCCTTATTATATCCTCATTATAATCTTGCTGTTGCCAATCTGGTGGTGAATCTATTGATGTATTATGTTTAATATTATGTACTATACTCCTTAAACTCTTTTCTAGGGGGGGGGGGGGGGGGTCTGACATACGGAGCCCTGTATGTTAATTTAAGAGTTAGAATTTGAGTTGAAGGAGCCAAACTACCCAAACGGTGAAGCAGACTAGCGAGTGGGTAAACCAGCTCGCCCGCATACCTGCAAACAAGCCTTCACACCTGCGTGCGTCATGGGGGACCCTGCAAACTACTCCGATGACCCGCCACTATGACGTATGATCGACGCCAGGAGCTGTGAGTGGACCAGGCACCTGTTATGCGACTCGAGGAGCTATGATTGGAGCAGGCACCACCCCCAGCCTCCTGATTCGTTCCTACACCATCATTGTTTAGTATATAAGACCCGAGTTGTGGGCATTCAAATCAGTCTCATTTGGAGTTGGGGAAGGTGAACTTGCAGCTGGAGGAAGACGGGGTGAAGTATTATAATGGGATTGTGACTGTCAGTCAGATTATATAAATGTGTGTTAAGTGTGTTCGGTGTAAACACTTACGTTATGTTGGTTAGTGAGATATGTGATTGGGAATTAACGTTAACGCTACTATTATGTGTTTAACTATTTGATTGCGAATTAACGTTAACGCTACTATTATTGTGTACTTAACTATTTGATTGCGAATTAACGTTAACGCTACTATTATTGTGTACTTAACTATTTGATTGCGAATTGACGTTAACGCTACTATTATGTGCTTAACTATTTGATTGGGAATTAACGTTAACGCTACTATTATGTACTTAACTATTTTAGTTGACTAACTTGTGGACTAAAGCAACTCTTTAAGTAATTGGGTTATGATGAAAGTAATACTATTGTTTTATATTAATACTTACGAGTTCTTTAATTTTCTTTTAATTAAGCTTACATTGCTTAACGGTGCTTAGTACGGTGATGCTATTGTCTCGTATTAGTAATATCGCCTTAGACTAACATGGCTGTGTTAATATTACTTATAGTGATTTCCTAAGCTGAAGAAAATTCTTTTGCTTCAAAATATTATATTTTGCTTTTCATATTATTTGAGTGAGACCTGAATCGAATCTATGAAGCGATCCTGTAACTTTATTTACTCATAATCACCTCCTTTGAGGTAGAAACATTCACCACCCTCCTTCTCACATTCCTCTTCACTCACGGACCTGGCAGCTAACTCCTTGCATTCACTATCATCTCTCTGTAGCTCTACCAGGCCACTAGGACAATTTGGAGGGGTTTCATGGTCATCGTTAGGGTCAAGATGAGCCATAAAGGTGTCAGATAAATCCTCTTTTCTGCCATTCGAAACCACTCTGAATCATCTGATCACCCCATAAAACCCTCCGATTTTTCAATTCTCACCACTGCCCCAAACACAGTCACACGACTCCTGTCGGAGACCCTGCTCACCCAGTTACATAAACCCAGCCTGGGTGTGCACGACTCTTCCACTCCTCTACTCTGTTTCTAATATGTAAAGGTTAGTTCTTATATATAATTATGAAAACATTTGTTATTAACTTCGCCCCCCCCCCCCTCCTTTTATTGCTCACATAATATTTCTTCGTCTCTCATTTTATTCTTTCACTTTACTAGTTCTATGTATTAGGTTATTATTTTTATAACTATTAATTTTAAGTTTTATTCTAGATTTTTTAAATTTAATTATTAATAAGAATATTTACATTAAAAAATTACTCTGCCATTCATATAGGCTTTTATTTCATTTCAGTTCAGGTCTGAAGATGGTTTATGCTTAAACCGAAACGTTACCAAAATAAAGATGTTTGTACCAGCGCTGGTGTTGATTTTTATCATCCGACTCCGATTCCCGCAACAAGAGAGTATTGCTTCTATATATATATATATATATATAGTGTTAGAGGGTAATGGCGCTTAACAAAAACACCTGAAAAACGTGATTATATATGTATGAGAGAGAGAGAGAGAGAGAGAGAGAGAGAGAGAGAGAGAGAGAGAGAGAGAGAGAGAGAGAGAGAGAGAGATAGAGAATGGGGAAGAGGAGGGGTGGTATGACACATAGGTCGATTTGAAAGGGACAGGCCATAATGAAGTTAATTAAGACACTCCGGTTCAATACTGAAAGAAACAAGAGACCGTCACACCAATGCTATTTATGGTAACATTAGCGAAGGGCAGCGTTTTGGCATCATCCCAATATATTAATAAAGTAGATGTGCAGTTTTCGCATTACCAAAAAAAAATATATATAATTATATATATTAATAATACTAATTATATAATTAATAATAATAGTAATATAATAATACTAATAATAATAATAAAAATAATAATAAAGCAGACGTGCCGTTTCACCAAAAATAAAAACGGCATACCCAACTCTGCGATCGGTCACCATCATCACTACTAGTCACTATCATCATTAATATCATCAGCACTACTACTATTATAATCACCACTACTACTTTCACCATCATCTCTACTACTCTCATCATCACTACAACTTTCACCAACATCACTACTACTTACCAACATCACTAATACTGTCACCATTATATTACAATCATCATTACTACTGTCACCATCAGCAATACTATTATGACCATCATCACTACTACTAGTACAATCACCATCATATCTACTGCTGTTATCATCATCACTACTGTCATCATTGTCACTAAATCTACAACCATCATCACTGCTATTATCACCATCATCACTACTATCAACATTATCCCCACTATTACTACCATCACTTCTAATGTCAACTAAATTAACTTAACCTAACAAATGCGGGCCGAGTTTTTGTCACCCCCTGAACGATGGCGTTCTGTGTGTGTGTGCCCACACAGAACGCTACCATCATTACTTGGGAATATGTATGGGGGGGGGGAGTGGACAACCATTTTGTTTTACCTAAAATCATAACTATTGCACAAATTCAAAAAATATTTTTGAATTACCATCGCATTCACGCACCTAATGTTCATGTGAAGTTTGGTAAAAATCTGTCGAACGGTCTAGGAGGAGTTTTCGGACAGACTGACAGACAGACATTTCGGCCGGCATGTACCACTATACGCGGGGCGATACCACTCTGCTTACGCAGAGTTCATAAATAAATAAAAATAATTATAAAAATAATTATTATAATAATAATAGCCTACTCCTAATAATAAAGTAGACGTGCCGTTTGGCCCAAAATCAAAACGGCATACCCAACTATGCAAAGGGTTACCATCACCACCAATATTACCACCATCATCAAGTTTACTATCATCATCACTACAATTGTCACCATCATGACTAGTACTGCCATCATCACTAATATTACCAACATCATCACTACTACTATCATCATCACTGCTATTATCACCATCATCACTACTATCAACATTATCCCCACTATTTCTACCATCACTTCTAAAGTCAACTTAACTAACTTAACCTAACAAATGCGGGCAAGTTTTTTTTCCGCCCCCTGAACGATGGCGTTCTGTGTGCTTGGGAATAGGTACAGGGTGGGGGTTGGGGGTCCTGAGGGGGTGGGGGGGAACCGTATTTTGGACCTAAAATCATAACTATTGCACAAATTCAAGAAATATTTGTTGAATTACTGTCGCATTCACGCACCGTAGGTTTGTGTGAAGTTTGGTGAAAATCCGTCGAACGGTCTAGGAGGAGTTATCGGACAGACAGACTGACAGACATTATTGCCGCCATGTACCACTATACGGGGGGCGATACCACTCTGCTTACGCAGAGTGTATAAAGTAGACGTTCCGTTTCGCTTAAAATCAAAACGGCATACCCAACTCTGCGAAGGGTTACCATCATCACTAATATTACCACAATTATTACTACTACTATCATCATCATTACAATTGTCACCATCATCACTACTACTACCATCATTACTAATATTACCACCATCATCACTACTACTATTATCATCAATACAATTGTCACCTTCTAATGTCAACTAAACTAGCTTTTCCTAACAAATGCGGGCGAGTTTTTTTTCCGCCCACAGAACGCCCTCATCATTGCTTGGGAATAGGTACAGGGTGGGTGTTGGGAATCCTGGTGGGGGGGGGGGGCAAAACCATATTTTGGACCTAAAATCATAACTATTGCACAAATTAAAAAACTAAAATTTTAATTACCGTCGCATTCACGCACCGAATGTTCGTGTGAAGTTTGGTGAAAATCCGTCGAAAGGTCTAGGAGGAGTTATCGGACAGACAGACAGACAGACATACATTTCGGCCGGCATGTACCACTATACAGGGGGCGATACCACTCTGCTTACGCAGAGTTGATAATAAAGTAGACGTGCCGTTTTGCCTAAAATCAAAACGGCATACCCAACTCTGCGATCGGTCACCATCATCACTACTACTCTCATCATTACTACACTTTCACCATCATCACTACTACTTACCAACATCACTAATACTGTCACCATCATCTTACATTCATCATTACTAATGTCACCATCATGAATATTATTATGACCATCTTCACTACTACTAGTACTGTCACCATCATATCTACTACTGTTATCATCATCACTACTGTCATCATTATCACTAAATCTACAACCATTATCACTGCTATTATCACCATCATCACTACTATCAGCATTATCCCCACTATTACTACCATCACTTCTAATGTTAACTAAACTAATTTAACCTAACAAATACGTCGCAAGTTTTTCTCAACCCCTGAACGATGGCGTTCTGTGGGAGAGTGCCCCTACGGGGCACTCTCACACAAAACGCCATCATCATTGCTTGGGAATAGGTACAGGGTGGGGGGTGGGGGTCCTGTGGGGTGGGGGGGGGAGCTAGTGGGGAGGCTAAACCATATTTTGGACCTAAAATCATAACTATTGCACATATTCAACAAATCTTTGTTTTTATTACCGTCGCATTCACGCACAAAAAGTTTGTGTGAAGTTTGGTGAAAATCCGTCGAATGGTCTAGGAGGAGTTATCGGACAGACAGACAGACGGACATTTCGGCCGGCATGTACCACTATACGGGAGGCGATACCACTCTGCTTACGCAGAGTTGATAATCTTATTTTTGTTATAATATTATCAACAATTCACCGTTTGCAAGTTACAGGGTATACGGAAGTTCAATCTACTGTACAAGCATTGATACATCGCTGCAACCTAATACAAATATGCAAGTTTGAGAAGAACTATTGATTTTGGTTTAATATACAGTATATAAATATATATATATAAGTGAACCAGAAACTTATATATGTTTGTATGTTAGATGCATATCTATAACTACAGGTCAAAATTCGCTAGCAGTCCGTTAGATTGAAGATTGAATACTATTACAGGCAAAGTCATCGTAAAAAAAACACATTTCTGAAGGAATCTAATCGGAACAGCCGGCATAAACTTCCGGAAAAAGTTGCATTTGCTGAGAGTGAGAGACAGAGTGTGTGAGTGAGAGAGATAGAAAGAGAGAGTGTGTGAGAGAGAGAGAGAGAGAGGTGGAGGGGGATTTATGTTATGTAAATTAAGTTGGGTGAAAAATAGGGGTTCGTATGGTTGGAATATTAAATGGGGAAGATAAAAATATGGTTTGGTGAAAGATATGACCTGGAATTGAGTTGTCCTGGAGGGCCGAGGGAAATATGGGGAGAGCACAAATTATTGCCAGCCAGGAATGAAAATGTCTTAGGCAGAAATGAGAGAAATAAGGATATATACAGTTTATATATACAGTATATATATATATATATACTGTATACAGTATGTACTATTTACAAGCAACCTGCCTTTTGTCTCCTTTATACACATAGGGAAACAAATACATATGTATATACATGGGTGTTAGTGTCTAGATAGATAGATAGAGAGAGAGAGAGAAAGAGGGAGTGTGTGTGTGTGTGTGTGTGTGAACGTGAGCGAAACCCACACCCCAGCAAGCCTACCATGCATGAAGAATAAGAGGAATTGAATCCAATCCCTCTGCATAAAGAATTTTGACCAGTCATACATATTGGGAGACCAAGTTTGTATTGGGGGAGAATCTGTCCAGTGTGAAGGGTAAGTGAATGAAATACACTGATGTATTCTTGTACCAGATTTATTCTTAAGGGGGACACCTGCTTTTGTTATCTTTCTCTCCTTTTCTCTCTTTCTCTGACTGTTATCCATTTGGCCCCATTCAGCCGACTGTTTTAAGATGTTTATCCCCATCCAGGTGTCGATATTTTCCTGGCGAGCGATAGCGAGCCAGCATTGTATGGAGAAATCCGGCTTCGCCGGGAACATTTTTCTATTGAAAAATTTACAAATTTAGCTTGCTGTAAAACAAAAATATATATATGCTGGCTCGCTACCGCTCGCCAGAAAAATATTGACACCTGGTTGGGGATAAACGTCTTAAAACAGTAGGCTGAATGGGGCCGAATGGATGCAAGCCAAAGAGAGAGGGAGAGAAAGAGAAAAAAGCTAAGTGATCCCCCTTAATGCCAGATCTTGCAAGTGCTCTGTATGAAAATAATATTGCCTTGTGAAACCTTGAAATAATATTGCCTTGTGAAACCTTGAAATTGAATGAAATATAATACATTATAGTGAATCAGATTTATTGTGTACCTTAGAACTTGTAAGTGCATTTGGTAAAGAAAATACAATGGCATAATGGAAGGTTGAAATTGTGTTATATATATATTGATATATTCTCGAACCAGATATATTCTGTACCTCAGATCTTACAAGTACTCTTAAAGAAAATAAATTTGCTTTGCGAGAGCTTTGAATTGCATATTATAATACATTAATACATCATTTAACCAGATTCATTGTGAACAGTAGCGCTAATAAGTGAACATTCTCGGCACCAATTATGTTTTCATTAATAATTGGTATAAGCAATATCTAAACTTAATTTCTTCATATCGAGTGAAATATACAAACTTGGCCCTACACGTACCCACCCTATTCAACATCTGACATACGTTAATACAGCACAGAGCAAGCCAAACGTAATGACAGCTGGGACTTGACTTATTTGCGCGACCGTACATCAGATCTTGTAAGTGCTCTTGGTAAGGAATATACAATGGCCTAGTGGAAGCTTTAAATTGAATTAAGGGGGTGATCTACTTTTCATCTACCCTTTTCTCTCTTTCTCTGGCTTGTATCCATTAGACCCAATTCAGCTTACTGTTATAAGACTTTTATCCCCATCCAGTTGACGATTTCTTCCTGGCGAGCGTTAGCGAGCCAGCATTGTATGAACAAATCCGGCTTCGCCGAAGACATTTTTCTATCGAAAAATGTACAAATTAAGCATGCTGTCAAAAATATTTAAAAAATATGCTGTCTCGCTACCGCTCGACAGTAAACATCTACAACTGGGTGGGGATAAACGTCTTAAAACAGTAGGCTGAATAGGGCCGAATGGATACAACCCCGAGAGAGAGGGAGAGAGAAAAAAAACGAGGTAGGCCCCCTTAAATATACTGAGATATTCTTGAGCCAGATATATTGTGCATCCTGGATCTTGTAAGTGCTCTTGGTAAGGACAATAACATAGCCTGATGGAAATAGAGTTTAAGTAATATATGTTTTAACCCATTCATTACCGGTGCAGTCTTTTTAAAGGAGCCCACCTCGCTTGTTTTCTCTTTCTCTCCCTCTCTCTTTGGCTTGTATCCATTCGGCCCCATTCAGCCTACTGTTTTAAGACGTTTACCCCTATCCAGGTGTCAACATTTTCCTGGCGAGCGGTAGCGAGCCAGCATATACTGTATATATTTTTGTTTTGATTGCAAGCTAAATTTGTAAATTTTTCGATAGAAAAATGTCTCCGGCGAAGCCGGATTTCTCTATACAATGCTGGCTCGCTATCGCTCGCCAGAATAAAATCAACACCTGGATGGGGATAGACGTCTTAAAACAGTTGGCTGAATGGGGCCGAATGGATACAAGTCTGAGAAAGAGAGAAAATGAGAGAAAGAGAAAAAAAGCAGGTGACCCCTCTTAAGTTATTGATGTTTTAACCCTTTCAGTACCAGTGCAGTCTTTTTAGCTTCATCCTGGCTACTACTACACGATTTTATTCACTTTAAAACACGGCCTCCAGAAATGTACAGGCTTCGAAAGTTCGCACTTAACCCTTTTTACTACCATAGATAATTCTTAACCCCTTCTGTACCGCAGACGTATTTTTAACTTTATTCTGACTATTATTAGACGATTTTATTCAGTTTAAAAAGGACCCGCAGCAATCAAGAGACTTCGAACTATCTCAGGTAACCCTTATTACTAGCACATATCCTTCTTAAACTGCATATAATCGTCTAAAGATGGCTCAAATATAATTAAAAAGACGCTGCCGGTACAGAAGGGGTTAAAGGAATTAATTTTATATGTAAGTTCATTGTTTCTTTTTAATTTTATTTGTACAGTATGTTCGTTGACGTTATATTTACTATTGTATATAATGCATTATGTATCTGTTCTTGTACAATTACATAATCATTTATTACGAATATCTCTGAAATTGCTAAGTGAAATGTTTGAAATGTTTTAAGTTATTAACACAATGAGGTCAACACACTGCCCTATCTTAATTCGATCTTTGTTTTCATTATATGCATTTACAAGTAGGTTCCATTTAATTTGGCACAGTGTGGCCAGCTGCTCTTGGTCAAAAGTGAATGGTTTCTATTCCGGTATAAACAAAAAATGTATCAAGAGGTTTCATCTAAATTCGTCCATTAGTTTTTTGAGTAATAATTACAAACGTGCAAATAGACCGACTGACAGACAGACAAGCAGGCAGCGGCGACCACATAGCCTCCGCAACAAAACAAAACAAAAAAACAAACGGAGAACAAATAGGGACCCAGACACCCAGGGCACCCAGGGCACCCAGGGCACGTCTCGTCTTTCACCCAGATCCCGGAGCAGGGGGAGGAAATGAGACCTGGAAGAAATTGGCCCGCGACTGTTGTAAAATATCCCACACTTTATAAGTCGCCATTAAAACTTTAGCGCACCTATGAAAAGTGAAAGTTATATATTTTGCCGCTAGAACCCATCCGTTGTGGTTCGTCCGTGGAGAGAGATAGAGAAACAGAGAGAGACAGAGACAGACTGTGAAATAATAGATAAAGAACGATAGTGTGTGTGTGTGTGTGTATATGTAATAATAATAATAATAATAATAATAAACAGTTTATTAAAGAATGGCAGCCTGGTGAGCTGAAAATACACATTTTACAATGTGTATGTATGTGTGTGTGTGTGTGTGTGTTTAACGAGCGAATTACAGCACCTTAATGTGGGTCTGGAGGCTTTATAATGTTGCTATGGGAGGATTCTCACGATTTACACCAACCACTGTTTCCGGCAACTCTCTTCAGTAACTCGCTTCCACCACCGACTGAATTAAGTGGGGAGTCTTTTATTTTGCATTTCTCTTATTGTATTATGTGTACAATTTTCGTTCGGTAGAAGAAGGCCGATTCTTCCTAAAATACAGGCTAGCTATCGTTTGCCAGGCAATAAAATGCACAATAAAATGGCACGAATGTTTTAAAACTTACATAAATTAGGCGAAATATCTTTAAATTGCCAAGCTAATGGGGCGAACGTCTTAGTGTAATGTTCAGTGCATATTCCTATATATCGATAATGGATATGTACGAAGAGTGTACAAAACCTTTACCCTTCTTGAAGGGGTTAATGACCTTGAATCTTTAGTCATAGTCAGTTACAGATATAAACTTCAAAATTCTATCCTAAGTTACAAAAGAATTACAACATTTCGGTGTGAGTATCCTAGCCTTGAGTCCTTGGAGTACCACATACAGTATATTCATTAGTTGCATTGGTTTCATTAATTAGATTTATTTGTAAGGTAATTGGTGGGTTGGTGAATAAATATGAATTAGTAGGATAAAGTCTCATTTGGTGATCATTACTAGGCATTCCTTAACCCCTTGAGGATCATGATGCGTTTTGACAGTTTGTCCTAGCTATCATTAGACGATTTTATACAGCTAAGTAAGGATCTGAGGGAATGAAAAGGGTAAAGACTCGCTCAATTGACCCACTGACTTCCAAATACCCTTCCTAATCTGCATAAAACAGTCTACTATTAGCCAGAGTACACTGGCAAAACGTGTCATAGTCCTCAAGGAGTTAAAGGGAGATTTCCACTTGAGGGATATATTTCTGGACCCTTTTCTCCCTCATGTTTAGCACCATTGCTTTTGAGATTTTACGACGTTCACCCCATTAGTTTGTCGATTTTAAGAACTTTCGCCTCATTTCTATCAACTTTAAGACCTTTCGTACCATTTAGGTGTCAATTTTTTCCTGGCGAGCGATAGCGAGCCTATAATTTGAAGGGAAGCAGCCTTCGGCCGGGACATTTTTCTACCGAAAAATGTACAAATTTATCTTGGAAGGGGGTCTAGGAGATGTAATTTTAAGCTTGATGGAGGTCTAAAGAAAAAAATGAAAACCTCTCCTTAACTGTCTCTGACCCGTGGGCTGCACTTGTATGTATCCCCCAGTCTATCGTGTTCAATGATTTGAAGGAGAGAGAGAGAGAGAGAACTTGACAGGAGGAGAAGACACCCTAGTGAGAGCTCATAATAGTACTGTCACATACACAAACACACACACACACACACACACACACACACACACACACACTTCACACAAGGCTACATACAATGGCACAGATATGGAGACGATGAATTTTTAGCGACTGAGAACAATACTCACGAAACAGTGTTAAGGGGGAGTATTTTGTTTTGTACTGATATTTTTTCTCTGGTAACTTTAAATAATTTCATAAAATATTTATTCAAAGGTCATCTTTTTGTGTGTGTATCTTTTGTAAAATTCTCCTACTCAACGAGACAGAAAAAGGGGCGAGGGAACGCGAAAGTGTTTCCGAACCCTGAGAATAGGACCTTTAATATTGTGTCTGTTCGGGTTCTGTCTCGTGTCGGCCACCCTCAGCAATGGAGTATGTGCCTGAGTATATATATATATACATACATATATATATTTTGTATAGGAACACCGTTATCAAGAAATATCTTATTCATGTGAGGATTAACTTTTTGAGGATTAGGACGCGTTGTGACAATTTGTCCTGGTTTTTGTTTACGTTTGTTTTCAGATTAGGAAAGGTATATGGAATTATTATGTTTTTACCACCAACCGACTTCACCTCTAAACTCAATTAATGAAATCAACAAATACATGTGGCACTCCAAGGACTCGAACCTAGGGTACTCACATCGAAATCAGTCAGAAAATTTAGATAGTATTTACCCTTTCGATGACCACAGATCCTTCCTAAGTTGTATAAAATCGTCGAATGATAGCCAGAATATACTGTAAAAACGCGTCATAATCCTCAATAGCTTAACATTAATAAATAGGAATTCTTCTTGGTGATTTGTCTGCATGATTGTACGCAAAGAAGACCTATAAGTAAACCAAAAGATACCGGGTCACAGTCATAAACTATATATTAAATTAAAGAGAGATGGGTTGGTTTTCTGGTCGCCCTTCTTCCTCATGTTTAGCCCCATTAGTTTTCAGATTTTATGACGTTCGGCCCGTGACATTTTTCTAACGAAAAATGTACACATTTAGCTTGAAGGGTCTAGGGGTATTTTTGTTTTGTGTGTGTGTTTTTTGTTTAAGCTTTGATGGAGGTCTAGCGAGGAAACAAAAAAACAATAACTAAATAAATAAATCGACCATAAATATAAACACTATCCCCTTATGATACCTACATATTAAGAACGAGATAAAGGTAAAGAGCTGGACCAAAGGAGTAGAGAGAGGGCGGACCAGATAATTATTATGTTTTTTCCACCAACCAACTTCACCTCTAAACTCAATTAATGAAATCAACAAATACATGTGGCACTCCAAGGACCCGAACCTAGGATACTCACATCGAAATTCCGCGCACTTATGCATTACGTTATCAAGACAAGTTAATAGGATACCAACAATTAAGAACAAGAGAGTAGGTAAACAATTGGACCAAAGGACTAGAGAGAGGGCGGACCAGCAGCCTAGCGTGAATCCCTGATATAATAATAATGGTAATCGGGGTCAGTTAGCCATCGCATGCATTGGCTTGTGCTCGTTCAACCCTTTTACTTTTCCCGAACGAGCTGCGGTAATGGTGGGCGGCGGAACGGTAACGTGCCGAGTGTTTTTTTTAGTTTTTTGTTTTTTTTTGTGTGTGGCGGTAAATGACTCACAACGCTAAGGTACGGTATGGTCGCCGCCCGACATACTGGGGTAGTGTACAGTCATGAGCCATAATACCTGAAACCTGCCCTTTGTCTCCTTCATGCACAGTAAACAAAAACAGATCACAGAGAGGAACAGAACTGATGTGGGCAAATGTACGTCATTGTATGTGGGGTATTGACTGGGAAATTATATATATATATATATATAAAACAAAATAAATAAATTATAGTCTGGCAGTGTTTAAATTAAGTTCTATAAGAATTCAGCAACTTAATTGATTCAAACAGTATTTTTCTTACCGATATCAATTAAAAAAACACCCAAAATATCTTCATAAAAGAAAAACGAGCAGGCTGCCATTTAGGAGGAGTAGTGCGTCAAAGGCTCTAGAGACCACTAAGCTCACTCAATTCAGTAAACCACAGGCCCAACTCTTCCTAGCGGAATCAGGAAATAATCGGTGTCGAAAATGTTATCATCATAAAATATTGCCATATCATGAAATAGTCCAAATAATTCAATTTGTTCAAAATTTAAGCAACATAATAATTCTGTAATTTATAATTTGTTTTCAATATTGAGCAAAATATAAACTATACTAATATTCCTTGAACCCTACTGTACCGGAGACGTCTCTTTTTATTTTATTTCAGGTACATTCAGACGGTTTTATTAAGTTTAGGAAGGAGAGGGTGCAACAGGAGAAGAGGGTTGTAGGAACGTTAAAAGCAGTAACAAGAAATAGAGTGGTCAGTATGGAAGTGAAGAAGTCCTTGCATGACAGTGTGGTAATCCCGACACTAACTTACGGAAGCGAAGCATGGACGTTCGGGAAGAGACTCATACCAAGAGTGAGAGCGGTGGAAATTAGTTACTTGAGAAGTGCGTGCGGAGTTACATGGAGGGATAGACAGACGAATGAGGGAGGTGTGGTGTGGAGGTAGATGTGCTGGAAAGTGTGAAAAGGAACAACTTGAGATGGTTCGGCCATATGGAACGTATGGGAAGCGAGAGAATGACTAAGAGGGTGTACGAGAGCGAGGTGGAAGGACAGAGAGGGAGATGTAGACCGAAGGAGAGGTGGAAGGATGGAGTGAGGAAGTATATGAATGAAGGCGGTGCTGGTTGGGAGGAGGGGCGTCGACTGACTGGGGACAGAGGTGCATGGGGGCGTTTCGTTCGTGGTCACCCCTTCGGGGATCACGCAGGCAATAGATAGATAGATAGGAAGGATGTATGGTAGCTGAAAGGATGAATTGGGATAGTCTGTAGCCTTTTTATTGGTAGACGTCCTTCCTAAGCTGAGTAAAATCGTCTAATACTAGCCAGAATATAATGAAAAGGACGTCGCCGGTGCTGTACGGTTAACCTCTTATGTACCGGCGACGTTTTTCAAATGTTATTTTACCTATATTCGGAGGATTTTGTGCATTTCAAGATGGATCTATGGTAGTAAAAAAAGTTTAAGTGAGATAGTTGGAAGCCTGTTATTTTGTGGAGGCCCTTTTGAAACTGAATGAAATCGTTTAATAGTAGTCAAAATATAGCTAAAAGGACGGCACCAGTACTGAAAGGCTTAAACATATCACTGCCAGCTGAGCAAGCTATAAACTGATTTCATTAAGGGGGCTGACCTGCTCTTTTTTCTTTCTTGGTTGTATCTATTCGGCCCCATTCAGGCTACTGTTTTAAGACATTTATCCCCATCCCGGTGTCGATTCTTTCCTGGCGAGCGATAGCGAGCCAGCATTTTATGGAGAAATCCGGCTTAGCCGGACACATTTTTCTATCGAAAAATTTACAAATTTAGCCAGCTGTCTAACTCATCCAAAATATGGTGGATCGCTATCGCTCGCCAGGTATAAATCGACACCTGGATTGAATAAACGTTTTAAGACCGTAGGCTGAATGGGGCCGAATGGATACAACCCAGAGAGAGAAAAAAAAACAGGCCACTCCCCTTAGCATCAACAACTGGATCCCGTGGGGGTTTTCAATTACAACGTATTTTGTAAGCCAAGGAAAAACACCACAAACAAAGAAACAAGGGAATGGTGTAATCAGAAAGAAAGAAAACTCATTGAGGATTAATGGTCTTTAAATTTAATCACCCACCTCCACCCTCCTCCTCATAGAGAG
The DNA here is from genome assembly GCA_032716605.1 of Paralithodes platypus. Lineage (NCBI taxonomy): Eukaryota > Metazoa > Arthropoda > Malacostraca > Decapoda > Lithodidae > Paralithodes > Paralithodes platypus. The sequence goes on from CM064492.1 coordinate 59,624,276, forward strand.
AGAGAGAGAAAGAGAGAGAGTGAGTGTGTGTGTGTGTGAGAGAGAGAGTGATTGTAAGTGTGTGTGTGTGTGAGAGAGAGAGAGAGTTATATAAATACACAGACCACACAGACTTTACTGCCCCTACTAGGCAGTCCGGCCATAAAACTAAGAAAGTGTATGTTATGGTTTAAGACAAGGACAACAAAGCGGAAGAGTACAAAGTACAAAGGAGTACAAAGGAAATCAAGCAACAACAGATCTAGTGACCCTTCTAGGCTGCTTGTCCTCCAAAACACTGAGGATCAAGTGTCCAAACAGTGGTTTAGAGTTGGTAAGGGAACATTGGAAAGGGAACTACTGCCCTGCCACTAACGTGGCAGGACTAGGAAGTTAGTAGGGGACATATGGGTTAGTAACTGAGGGGAGGATAAAATAAAGTTATGCATTTACAAACGCAGTCAGTCGCGGGTTTGATGCGAGATATTTGTCTAGGCAGAATTTAAATGAAAACGGTGCTGCAGTCTATAAGAGAGAGAGAGAGAGAGATACGAAGAGAGAGACTTAGCATAACAAAACAAGAAAAAAGCGAAAACCAAAAATGCCACACAGTAATAAGAAAATACATCCGAACCTTCCCTCAAGCTTTCGCAAGAACCGAATTTCCTCGCACTCTCTTGATCATTAAAGGTCTCGGGCCGCTTTGTTTACGGCATTAATTCGGTTAGTCGGCCGCTGTTGTTGTGGTTGTTGTTGTTGTTGTTGTGGTGGTGGTGGCTGTTGTTGTTGGTGGTTGTGGTTGTTGTCGTTGGTGATGGTGGTGGTGGTGGTGGTTGATGTTGGTGGTGGTGGTGGTGGTGTTGTAGTTGAGGGCATTGTGGTTATTGCTGTTGTTGTTGTTGATGGTGATGTAGTTGAGGGTATTGTGTTTATTGTTGGTGTTGTTGTTGTAGGCAGTTCCGGTATTCACGGCGACGGTGTGAGAGTGACTATACAGTATGTATGTGAGTGTGCTAGTGAGAGAGGGAATCTGAGTTTGTTTGTGTGTGTTTGCTAGTCTCTCTCTCTCTCTCACTGTGTGGCTAGTTTGTGTGTGTGTGTGTGTGTATGTGTGTTTGCTAGCTTGTATGGGTGTATGTGTGTGTGTATATATGTGTGTGTGTGTGTGTAGGAGGTGAGGTGGGTGGGATCAGTAACTTGGCCAGTGGAGCTAACTATTACTCTCTCAGCCCCCTCCCCCCCCCCCTCCCTCTCTCTCTATATATATATATATTGAGTATATATCATAAATACTCGTGAGCCACTAAATGTTTCTAATCTCTCAGTGGGGTTCGAACCGCCGACCGTCAGGATGATAGCCGACGCTTTAATCAACTACACCACGGCAGTCTGCCGTGGTGTAGTTGATTAAAACGTCGGATATCGTCCTGACGGTCGGCGGTTCGAACCCCACTGAGAGATTAGAAACATATATATATATATACATATATATATATATATATATACACTTTATATATATATATATATATATACCTGTATATATATATATATAATGATGTTTATATATAGATGGGGCGAAAGGCCTTAAAATCGGCAAACTAATGGGGCAAACGTCTTAAAATAGCAAAACTAATGGGCATAAGCGTGAGGAAGAAAGGGGCCCAGAAAAAAACGGCCCATATCCCCTTAAATACCGGTACATAATATTCTGAAAGGTGTTCCCAAAATGAAGTGGCCGATTGTATAATTATGGAATGTTGTGTCCCGGCCTCCGTACCGGCGACGTCTATTTTACCGTATTCTGGTTACTATTAGATGATTCTATTAATTTTAGATACAAAGGGCTTCCAGCAACTAACAGGCTTAGAACTCACTTAATCCTCTTTTTTTTTCTGCCACAGATCCTTCTTTAACTGCACACAATCGTCTAAATACAGCTAGAATAAAATTAATAACACGTCGCCGGTACAGAAATTGTTAATGGATTCTGGCATTTAATATAGATACTGTATAGATAAATAAGCAAAAGAACGGAAAGGAATATATTAATAGTAACATATATAATGAAGTCTGCGGTATTCGAATGCCATTATGTTGTCACATTTAAGGGGGAGGTAGGTGCTTTCTCTCCCTCGGGTTTAGTTCCATTAGCTTTGAGATATTAGGACTTTCGTTTCATTAGTGTGGTGACTTTAAGACCTTTCGCCCTATTTCTTTGTTAATATAAAACACTTTCGTGCCATTTAGGTTTCAATTGTTTCCTGGCGACCCTGTAATTTTAGGAGGAATCTGCCTTCGGCCGGAATATGTTTCTACCGAAAAATGTACAAATTTATCTTGAAGGGGGTCGGGGAGGGGGGGGGGGGGTAAGCTTATTGGATTTCTAGTATAAAACTATAATATACATTTATAAATACATAAAAACAAACAAAAGTAACCACTACCCCTTAATGTCCATTTATGGCTTAGTATTGACATAACATAAACAGAGTTGAATGTATAAACTATGTGGCACTTGAAAAGACATTCTAATTATTAAAGTACATAAATATGACCTAGTAATATTAAGTCAGACTAAACAAGTATATCTAACATACAGGTATTGGAAAAAAAAAAAAAAAAAAAAAAATAATAATAATAATAATAATAATAATAATAATAATGTTGGTCCTGATGCTATGGAAACAGATCCCCAACAGCGACAGGATATATACATTTCCATGCAGTCATATATAAGGCAGAGGGGGCCCTTTAACTCTTAAGGGGTTACTACTCGTTTTTTTCTGGACCTCTTTCTCCCTCCTGCTTACCATGTTAGTTTTGAGGTTTTAAAACGTTCCTTCCATTAGTATGTCAATTTTAAGACCTTTCGCCCCATTTCTTTGTCAATATTAAGACCTTTCCTGCCATTTAGGTGTCGATTTTTTCCTGTCGAGCGATAGCGAGCCTGTAATTCTAAGAGAAATCGGCCTTCGGTCGGGACACTTTTCTACCGAAAAATGTACAAATTTATCTTGAAGTGGGGTTAAGAGGTTGTATTTTTAAGTTTGATGTAGGTCTAGTGAAGAAAAAAAATGAATAAATTAATAGCTAAAAAAAAAAACGGCCACTGTCCCCTTAATGCTATCTGCCCTCGGCCTGCAAAGGACACAGCTCCAGGGCCGGGCAGGGGACCTCGGCAACCTGTCCCATAGAAGTACCGGTGACGTCCTTTGCTTTATATTGTGGATACTATTAGACGATTTAGTTTAGCAAGGAAGGATATGTGGTAGCTCAAAGGATTACATGGGATAGTATGTAGCCTTTTAATTGTTACAGATCCATCCTAAGCTGAATAAAATAGTCTAATAGTTGTCAGAATATAACGACAGGGATGTCACTGGTACTGAATGGGTTAAAGGCCCCAAACTGAGAACAAGTATACTGTATAATATACAGTATGAATAGGGTATAGTATATATATATTATATATATGCTATACCCTATTCAAAGCAAGTATTCCATAACTCTTGAACATTAACCTCTATTACTCACAAACCACTAGAGTAATCGAGCTAATATTTCTACCATTTGGGAAGGGTCAGCCAGGGCATAGGTGTGGACATTTACAGGCCATTTGCTCTAGCCCTTTTTGAGTTACAGAGGTTAGGGTTCACGATTTCTGCACTACCTACTTGGAACAGGGTATAACTAGCATACATGTATCATTATAGGTAGCGCCAGCGAACTTGACAATAATCTTGACCCCTTAACTTCTTACAACTCGAAATAAATGAAAGCAATCGGGCTGACGTTTCTATCATTTGGGAAGAGTTCACCAGGAAATAGGTGTGGATATTAACAGTCAGTTTGCTCCAGGCCAGAGAGGTCAGGGATCAAGATTATTGTCAAGTTCGTTGGCGCTACCTATAGTACTTTATAGTGCAATATGCTATTGTAACCTATAATAAAGTAGTCAAAAGAATACCCCCCTGAAAGACGCTACTCAAATGCAGTACCATTATAGTCCGTTCATTCTAGGTCGGGCAGAAATGGTAACCTATAACCTCTAATAACTCAAAAAGGACTAGAGTAATCGAGCTAAAATTTCTACCACACAGGATGAATTGGCTAGGGAATAGGTGTGGCAATTGACAGCTCATTTGCTCTAGCCATTTTTGAGTTACAAAGGTTAGACGTTACGTTTTCTGCCCAACCTAAAATGAACGGACTTTAACACATTCAGTTCCAAGTAGAGATATTAACTCCATATTTGACCAAGTGAACATTCGCCAGGTAAATGCATAAATTAATTATTGGCACACGTTATAGTTACACAATATACATATATATAGGAATATTAAGGGGGCAGTTGTTATTTTGTTGGTCTATTTACTTACTAATTTGTTTATTTTTAGTTTCCTCGCGAGACTTCCTTCAAACTAGGAAAAACACCCCCTAGAACCTCTTTCAAGATAAAATTTTACATTTTCGGTAAACAATTGTCCCTGACGAAGGCCGCTTCCTCCTAAAGTTACAAGCTCGCGGCTCAACATGAGGGAAAATGGAGGCCAGAAAAATCAACAATCTCCCCTGAAAATGAGGCATCGAAATATATTCCCCGGTTCAAGTTCTTCTTCAAAACGCATCGTATAAGCATATGATAATAATATTAATAATAATCATAATAATAATAATACAGTAATAACAATACTAATAATAATTATCATCATCATAATAGTAATAATACAAATAATAAACATTTAAATAAATCATTATAATAATAATAATAATAATAATCGGTATATTTCGGTTTATTTATCGTCTCGGCCACCGATAATAATACCGGCAATACGTATCGAACAAAAGTTATTACGAGTAACTAGGACTGTCCATTGTTAGGGGCCCGTTCGTGTCGAGAAAAATACATACGTGTCTCTTTTACGGATGCATGGGGGCAAATATACAGCCGGTAGCGTATAGTGTTTGGGGCCGGATTTTTTGTTTTGCTTGTTTGTTTGTTTGTTTGTTTGTTCTCCTTTTTCAGTCGTGTTTATACTTCGTTCTGCCTTTTGTCTGCTTCTCTTGGCCATAATTTTAAGGTTTTTAGTGTACGGTGGTGCTAATTGTATTGCGTACACTCGGATGCCATAGTCTCTAACCCACTCATAAGAATTACTGGACCCCTTATGTTGTTCTTTATATAATTATAGATATCTGGATTGATTTTTGGATAGAAAATGCTTTTCAATAAATAGTATATAATACAAATTATGGTTTTGTAATTGATGTACAGAAAATTATATTCATAACTGCGTCTCCAGTTATATACTTCCATAACTAGAAATAGGTGAGATCCACGCAAATGTATGGGTGGGCTAGATACTATGGCATCCGAGTGTACTAGACGAGGTTCCCGGACTCTGTGAGTGTTACAGAGTTGTCTCCAGATCCCAGAAGTAGTAAAGCAGTGTGATGATAAACTTTATAGGGAGCACAGACCACATAATGTGTAGCTTCTTTTTATTTTCGTTGTTTTTAGCTAAAAAATCTTTCTGGGATCCTCTGTAACCCAGCCAAGTATTATCTCCATAGTCTAATGGTTATAATCCAACTAAAATATATCTATATATATATATACATATATATATATATATATATATATATATATATATATATATATATAATATTAATCAGTTAAGAAGACCCTCTTACTATTGAATGGGGTGCAGACTATAGTATATATATTAACTCTTTAATTCCCACAGATACTCTCTAACCACAGTAAAATATAATAATATTACCCAGTAAGTATTATATATACTCTGTCACTAATATAGCCACCTGCGGTACTCTGTCACTATTACAGACACCTGTTGTACTCTGTCACTAATATAGTCACTGTGGTACTGTCACTAATACGGTCACCTGTGGTACTGTGTCACTAATACAGTCACCTGTGGTACTGTGTCACTAATACAGTCACCTGTGGTACTCTGTCATTATTACAGTCACCTGTGGTACTGTGTCACTAATATAGTCACTGTGGTACTGTCACTAATACAGTCACCTGTGGTACTCTGTCACTATTACAGTCACCTGTGGTACTGTGTCACTAATATAGTCACTGTGGTACTCTGTAACTAATATAGTCACCTGCGGTACTCTGTCACAAATATAGTCACCTGTGGTACTCTGTCACTAATATAGTCACTTGTGGTACTCTGTCACTATCCCTCTCCGACATATGACGCGATTTTGAGCCTATTAGGTATACTTTAAAGCCTTTGTTACCAACAGGGGTATTTATAAACCTTTAGTTTAGTTACTTCAACCTCTGCAGTTGTCTTTGAGTTAGCTGTGGGCAGAAAACTAATTTTGGAGAGGTAATTATAAGAGTGAGAGAACTCTATTTCTTATTGCTAATCTGGCAACCTCTGCGTCATATGAGTCTGAAAGGTTAGCCCTAATATAGTCACCTGTGGTAATGTGTCACTAATATAGTCACCTGTGGTACTCTGTCACTAATATAGTCACCTGTGGTACTGTCACTAATATAGTCACCTGTGGTACTCTGTCACTAATATAGTCACCTGTGGTACTGTGTCACTAATATAGTCACCTGTGGCACTGTGTCACTAATATAGTCACCTGTGGTACTCTGTTACTAATATAGTCACCTGTGGTACTGTGTCACTGTGGTACTCTGTTACTAATATAGTAACCTGTGGTACTGTGTCACTAATATAGTCACCTGTGGTACTGTGTCACTCTTATAGTCACCTGTGGTACTGTGTCACTAATATAGTCACCTGTGGTACTCTGTCACTAATATAGTCACCTGTGGTACTGTGTCACTAATATAGTCACCTGTGGTACTGTGTCACTAATATAGTCACCTGTGGTACTGTGTCACTAATATAGTCACCTGTTGTACTGTGTCACTAATATAGTCACCTTGTGGTACTGTGTCACTAATATAGTCACCTGTTGTACTGTGTAACTAATATAGTCACCTGTGGTACTGTGTTACTAATATAGTCACCTGTTGTACTGTGTCACTAATATAGTCACCTGTGGTACTGTGTCACTAATATAGTCACCTGTGGTACTGTGTCACTAATATAGTCACCTGTGGTACTGTGTCACTAATATAGTCACCTGTTGTACTGTGTCACTAATATAGTCACCTGTGGTACTGTGTCACTAATATAGTCACCTGTTGTACTGTGTCACTAATATAGTCACCTGTTGTACTGTGTTACTAATATTGTCACCTGTGGTACTGTGTCACTAATATAGTCACCTGTGGTACTGTGTCACTAATATAGTCACCTGTGGTACTGTGTCACTAATATAGTCACCTGTTGTACTCTGTCACTAATATAGTCACCTGTGGTACTGTGTCACTAATATAGTCACCTGTGGTACTGTGTTACTAATATAGTCACCTGTTGTACTATGTCACTAATATAGTCACCTGTGGTACTGTGTCACTAATATAGTCACCTGTGGTACTCTGTCACTAATATAGTCACCTGTGGTACTCTGTCACTAATATAGTCACCTGTGGTACTGTGTCACTAATATAGTCACCTGTGGTACTCTGTCACTAATATAGTCACTGTGGTACTGTCACTAATATAGTCACCTGTGGTACGGTGTCACTAATATAGTCACCTGTGGTACTGTGTCACTAATATAGTCACCTGTGGTACTGTCACTAATATAGTCACCTGTGGTACTCTGTCACTAATATGGTCACCTGTGGTACTGTGTCACTAATATAGTCACCTGTGGTACTCTGTCACTAATATAGTCACTGTGGTACTGTCACTAATATAGTCACCTGTGGTACTCTGTCACAAATAGTCACCTGTGGCACTCTATCACTAATATAGTCACCTGTGGTACTGTGTTACTAATAGTCACCTGTTGTACTCTGTCACTAATATAGTCACCTGTGGCACTGTGTTACTAATATAGTCACCTGTTGTACTCTGTCACTAATATAGTCACCTGTGGCACTCTATCACTAATATAGTCACCTGTGGTACTGTGTTACTAATATAGTCACCTGTGGCACTCTATCACTAATATAGTCACCTGTGGTACTGTGTTACTAATATAGTCACCTGTTGTACTCTGTCACTAATATAGTCACCTGTGGTACTGTGTTACTAATATAGTCACCTGTTGTACTCTGTCACTAATATAGTCACCTGTGGCACTCTATCACTAATATAGTCACCTGTGGTACTGTGTTACTAATATAGTCACCTGTGGCACTCTATCACTAATATAGTCACCTGTGGTACTGTGTTACTAATATAGTCACCTGTTGTACTCTGTCACTAATATAGTCACCTGTGGTACTGTGTCACTAATATAGTCACCTGTGGTACTGTGTTACTAATATAGTCACCTGTTGTACTCTGTCACTAATATAGTCACCTGTGGTACTCTGTCACTAATATAGTCACTGTGGTACTGTCACTAATATAGTCACCTGTGGTACTGTCACTAATAGTCACCTGTGGTACTGTGTCACTAATATAGTCACCTGTGGTACTGTGTTACTAATATAGTTACCTGTTGTACTCTGTCACTAATATAGTCACCTGTGGTACTCTGTCACTAATATAGTCACTGTGGTACTGTCACTAATATAGTCACCTGTGGTACTGTCACTAATAGTCACCTGTGGCACTCTATCACTAATATAGTCACCTGTGGTACTCTATGAGCTATAATAAGTATGCATATATATATAATTATGTATGGATCCCAAACGAGATAAGCCAATACAATATACTATCCTATTTGCCATAGAGCTTGGCTTAAACAGTTCAAATAATAAAGTTAAAGTTGAGGGGGGACAGACACCTTGGGGAGGTTAGAAGTCTCATAAGATTTAGAGAGAAGTAAAGCAGGAAAGAAAGAGGAAAGTAGAAGAATAGTTGACCTCCTTGCTATTGTTAAAACTATTTTCCTCTATTATATTGATCAAATAATGTATGTGTGTGTAAGGGGTATATAGCGTATGACTGCACATAACAATGTATATAGCCTGGTAGTCCAAATGGCAGCCTCTCTCTCTCTCTCTCTCTCTCGCTCTCTCTCTCTCTCGCTCTCGCTCGCTCTCGCTCTCTCTCTCTCTCGCTCTCGCTCTCGCTCTCTCTCTCTCTCTCTCTCTCTCTCTCTCTCTCTCTCTCTCTCTCTCTCTCTCTCTCTCTCTCTCTCTCGTACTCGCTCCAACAAACCCTCCCTGCTACGCGTCAGCAAATCGATGGATATTGCACCATTGCTATTAAATGCAAACTTGATCATTACTTGCAACATACGGGCGGGGCATTTTCAATATCCGAACGCAATTGCAGAGTTTTGGGGGAAGCGCTCTGTTGAACACTGGTATCCGGACGGCTGGGCGAGTCCGGATGAGGCAAAGGGGTCCAAATGAATAGGATAGCAAGGAATGGGAATCGGCTAGAGTGGAGCAGGAGTGGGAATGGAGTAAATGCGAGGAATAGACAAGGAATTGGAATGAGCTAGGGTTAGGTAGGACAGGAATGGGGTATATACGAGGATTGAACAGGGGAACAAGAAATGGGAATCGACTAGAGTCAGAATGTATTGGGAATGAGGTAAAGGCAAGGAATGATTAGGGAACACGGAATTGAAATCGGTTAGGGTAGAACATGATTGGGAATGAGGTAATAGGAAGGAGTGATTAAGGGAACAAGGAATGCGAATCGGTTAGGGTGGAACAGGATTGAGAATGCAGTAAAGGGCTAGGAATGAACAGGGTAAGAAGGAATGGAAACGTGGGTAGGTGAGACAGAATTGGGAATGGAGTAACGGCAAAATATTAAGGGGAGATGGGTCGTTTTTATTTACTCATTTATGTTTCTCTATATTAGTTTTATTAGTTTCTTCCCTAGACCTCCATCAAGCTTAAAACACACCCGCCCAAGACCCTCCTTCAAGATAAATTTGTAAATTATTCGATAGGAAAATGTTCCGGCCGAAGGCCGGTTTCTCTTAAATTTCAGGCTTGCTATCGCTCGCCAGGATAAAATCGACACCTAAATTTTACGAAAAGTCTTAATATTGACAAATAAATAGGGGGAAATGTCTTAAAATCGCCAAACTAATGGGCCAAACGTCATAAAATCTTAAACCTAATGGGTCTAAGCAAGAGGAAGAAGAGGGACCAGAAAAACGGCCCATGTCCCCTTAACAATTGAGATTTAGGGATGGGTTTTGATTGAACAGGATTGGAAATTAGGTAGAGACAAGGAATGAATATGTAATCAAGGAAAGATAATGTCTTGATGGTGTAATGGTTAGAGTGTTTAAGATCTGTATGTGGTAACCTTGGTTCGAATCCCGGTAGGATTACATGCTTTCATTAATTTTATCGGTTGGTCTTAGGTGTTTGGCGTGAAATAAATATATTAGACTAGGGTGAACTGAATTGGTAAAGCAGAAACAAGGAGATAAAAAAGAGGACATATTGTTTGGGATGAGACAAGATGAGAAATAAGGTAGCGATAACAAATTGGATTCCAAATTCACCAAGTACCGCGTTGGTTTGAAGTTTAGGATAGGGTTAAAGTTCAAGTATAAATTGTGCTTAAAAATAACGTATTACCTTAGGATTATATTATTTCGAAGCTTTACCTTGTATGTTGAGTGTGTTTGTGTGTGTGTGTATGAGTGTGTGTGTGTGTGTGTGTGTGTGTGTGTGTTTGTATGCATGCGTGAGTGTATATGTGTGTGTGTATTTTATTTATTTTTTTTCTATGTGATTGAGGGAGGCAAAAGGCATAACTGCCTATAGCGAGTGCCTCCCCCATAGTTGAAAGAGTGACAGGGCCAAAATCAAGGGACGTTCGAGCCAAAATGCCTGGACACACGGAGTTTGAAGCAATTTAAGTCATAGGAAGAGAGAAAGACTGATTCTGGGAGAGAGTTCCAGAGCTCAGCTGTTGAGTAGAAGAAAGTTTGAGCGTGTCTGTTTGTGTGTGTTTCATGTTATCAACCTGACCTTTCCCACCCCCTTTCTAACACCCCGGATTTGGCTCACCCACCCCCACATATCCTTCTTCTCTTTTATCTCCCCCACCTCTCTAACCCCCCCTCCCCCACATCCTCCTCTCCCAAGCTTGTCAACAAGCCTCCACTCCCACATTTATCTCAGGGTTAGGCTACAGCACAGTTTAAGGGGGGATGGTTCACTTTTTGGGCGTTTGTGCATGTATTCATTATTTGTCTAGTTTCCTCCCTAGACCTCCATCAAATTTAAAACAAACATCCATTAGATCCTCCTTCTAGATTAATTTGTACATTTTTCGGTAGAAAAATTTCCCGGCGGTTCTTCCAACATTACAGGCTCACTATCGATCGCCAGGGAGAAAATCGACACCTAAATAGCACGAAAGGTCTAAATATTGACGACGAAATGTGGCGAAAGGTCTTAAAATCGACTAACTAATGGGGCAAACATCTTAGCATCTGAAAACTAATGGGGCTAAACATGAGGGAGAAAGTGGTCCAGAAAAGCGGCCGACGTATTTTTCATTATATTCTGGTAACTATTAGATTTTTGTTTCTATGTGGATGAGGGAGACAAAAGGCAAAATTGCCGATGACGAGTGCCTCACCTAGAGTTGAAAGAGTGATAGGACCAAATTCAAGGAATGTTCGAGCCAAAATGTCTGGACACTCGGAGTTTGAAACAATTTAAGTCATAGGATGAGGGAAAGATGGGTTCAGGGAGAGAGTTCCAGAGTTCAGCTGTTGAATAGAAGACAGATTGGGAGTATCGCTTCATTCGTGAGTTGGAGAGTTTAGAAAGTTTAGAAAGGGTCTCCAGCAAGTAAATGTCTTCAAACTGTCTCACTAAACCCTATTAAATACCACCGATCCTTCTTAAACTGCACACATTTGTCTAAATATAGCTAGCATCAAAATAAAATGACGTC
>CM064492.1:59641220-59686220 GCA_032716605.1 Paralithodes platypus
CTCAACTACCTCCGGGGGTTCTTTACCCCTGCACAGCTTCTTGCTCTGTACCGGGGCACAATGCGTCCATGTATTGAGTATTGTTCGCATGTGTGGGGAGGATCCTATTACAAAGCACTTCTTGACAAAATAGAAAAGAAAGCCTTTCGTCTCATTAACTCACGTCTTCTCACCGACTCTGCAATATATCTTTCTTCGCTGCAATTTGCATATCTCTCGCTATTCTACCGATATTACAATAATCAGTGTTCCTCAGAACTCTCTCAGTGTATACCACCTCCTCTACGTAGAGTATGTAGCACCCGTCTTGCAACACAATCCCACCCCTACTCCCAACCCAAGAGTGAAGCGATATTCCCAAACTTTTTTCTATCCAACAGCTAAGCTCTGGAAGTCTCTCCTTGAATCCATCTTCCCTTCATCCTAAGACTTAAATTGTTTCAAACTTCGTGTGTCCAGGCATTTTGGTTCGAATATTCTATGATTTTGGATCTTGTCCCTCTTTCAACTCTGGGGGAGGCACTCGTCCCAGGCAGTTCTGCCTTCTGTCTCCCTCATCCACTTAGAAAAAAACCCTACTATTTGACAAACTTAAAACCATCTTTAAACCGCTTGAGGAGTATGACGTGTTTTGACAGTATATTCTGGTTATCATTAGACGTTTTTATTTCGGTGTCGATATTATCCTGGCGACCGATAGCGAGGCAGGATGGAACGAAAGGTCTTAAAATCGCCAAAATAATGGGGCCAACGTCTGAAAGTCTTACAATTATAGGAACTGAACATGATGGAGAAAGGGGTCCAGAAAAAAAACAAAAAAACAATGCCTCTCCTTGACGATTTATTTAGACCCACCTGAGTAACACCAATTAGGGACCCTGAAGAAGAAGAAGAAGAAGAAGAAGAAGATACATGAGAATAATACGAAGGGGAGGAAGCATCTGTGGGCATCAAAAGGGTATAAATACTATCTCAAATAACCCTCTGAATTCTATATACCCTTCCTAATCTGAATATAATCGTCTAATAATAGCTGGAATAAACTGTCAAAACGAGTCATAATCATTAAGGGATATAATACATTTTTTAAGCCAACATGAATAACACCACGGGATCCTGAGAGTTTCATACGCAAAACACCTGGATGTGTCTGGAGCGCTACTTTGGGTGATTAGTATTGAACTGCGAGACCGGGGGGAAGAAGAGGGAGGGGGAGAAGGAGGAATACAAAGGAATAAAAAGGAATACAAAGGAGAACAAACTGCAACAGACGTAATGGTCCTTACGGGGCAGTTTGGATATCTAAAACTACTAATCTACTGACTACGAGGTAGAGAAAAGGATAGCAAAGAAGAAGGCTCCTCCCCCCCCACCACTCCCTCCAGCTAATGCTGGCATGGAAACAGATAGGAAAAATACCATGTAGTATTGAAAAACTGACGCGGAAATTCGGACAGGACAGGGAGAAAAAAGAAGTTGATTTGTAATCTAAGCTAACTCTATTTACTACAATTCTGAAAGGGAACAGATGTATGAAAATCAATATACATTGCGGTATGCGTTGACATTTCGTTGCGCGTTATTCTGAAAGAAACTGTGTTAATCGGGGGTTATTTGCCATGTGTTTATCCAGATGGTTCTTAAATGTTTCGACAGTATTACAGTTTACAATGTTCGAGGGTAGTCTGTTCCAATTATTCACAACGCGGTTGAAGAAGAAATGCTTCGCCTCGTGAGAATGAAAACGCTTGCCTATAATCTTATAACCATTGTTTCTCGTGTTTGCTTGATTCATCGTAAATAATTCGCTTACATTTAGGTTGCTGAATCCCTTCAAGATTTTTAACACCTCTATTAGGTCACCTCTCATTCTGCGCTTTGTTAAGCTAAACAAATTTAGTTCTTTTAAGCGCTCTTCGTACGGTTTATTACGCAATCTAGGTATCATTTTAGTGACTCTGCGTTGCACCTTTTCAAGTTTATTTATGTCCTTTCGGTAGTACGGTGACCAGAATTGCACGTAGTATTCGAGATGGGGACGCACCAATGAGTTGAATAGAGTAAGTATGATTTTTCTGATTTGAATTTGAATGTTCTGCCGATGAAACCCACCAATTTATTAGCAGTTTTTATTACCTCTGTACACTGTTTACTCAGCTTTAGGTCACTTGATATTATAACTTGCAGATCCTTTTCATTATTTGTATTTGATAGTTGAATGTTGTTCATTGAGTAATCTTTTTTAGCGTTGTTACTACCGATGTGTAATACTTTGCATTTTTCTATGTTGAATTTCATTTGCCATTTTTCTGCCCAGTTTACTAAAGTGTCTAGGTCACCTTGTAGTTTTTGCCAATGTACTGTTGAGGTTACTTTATTAGTAATTTTTGTATCGTTAGCAAATTTCGAAATTTTGCATTCTATTCCTTCGTCTAAGTCGTTTATGTAAATTATAAAAAGAATAGGACCTAATACCGAACCCTGGGGAACGCCACTATTTACTATTCACCAATCAGATTCTTCACCATTTATTACAACTCGTTGTTTACGGTCTGAGAGCCAATTTTCGAGCCATTTCAGAGTTTTTCCTGTTATGCCATGAGCTTTTATTTTGTCAATTAGTCTCTTTGTATCGAAAGCTTTCTGAAAATCGAGATATATTATATCACCTGCTCTATCCTTGTCATATGATTTGTAAACATCATTGAAGAAATCGAGTAAGTTTGTTAAGCATGAACGTTTATTTCTAAAACCGTGCTGAGAATCTTTTATTAAATTATTTTCTTCCAAATGTTTTACTATTTTGTCCCTTATAATGGTTTCCATTAATTTGCCCGTTACCGATGTTAAGCTAATTGGTCGATAATTGCCGGGAGAGGACTTATTTCCTTTTGTGTATATGGGCGTCACGTTAGCTAGTTTACATTCGTTTGGAACTATCCCAACATTCATTGATTTGTTGAACAGATTTGCGAGTGGGTTTAATAATTCGTGTTTTGCTTCTTTTAGGATCCTTGGGGATATTTTATCAGGGCCTGGGGTTTTATTAACTTTCAAATTGTTGATTGCGAACAGGATATCGTCTTCATAAATCGTAAAGTTTTCGAGCTCAGTGACATTTGATTGATTCGTAGGGGTAGGTCGGCTACCGGTAGTATCTTCCGACGTGAAGACTTATACAAAATAGTTATTTAGGATATTCGCCATTTGTACTTTGTTATCTGTATGATCTCCATTTTCCGCAACAAGTGGGCCTATTGTTGAAGTTACCGTTTTTCTGTTTCTTATATAGCTGTAAAATTCTTTCGGATTGGACTATCTGGAGCTGGCAATATGAAGTTCCAGATTCTTCTTACTTCGTTTGATGAGATTTTTGGTTGTTCGACGCAGTCTATCGTGTTCTAATTTATCGCTATTATTCTGAGTTGCCTTATATTTTTGGTATGCCTGCTTTTTTACTAAGAGGATGTTTTTTATTTTATTATTCCACCATTTTGGCTTATATTTGCCTGTTGGGCGCCGGTTTCGTAGAGGGATGCTTGTATTTATTGCTTTGTTTAGGTTATTAGATAATATGTTCCATAATCGATTTACATCATGAATTTCGGTCATTTCACTCCAGTCAGTATTGGCAAGATGGAGGAGAAGGAGGAGGAGGAGGAGGAGAAGGCGAAGGCGGAGGAGGAGAAGGAGGAGGAGGAGGACGAGGAGGAGGAGGAGGAGGAGGAGGAGGAGGAGAAGGAGGAGGAGGAGGAGAAGAAGAAGAAGAAGATGAAGAAAGATCTGTGGGCATCAGAAGGGGTAAATACGATATCAACTAACCCTCTGACTGCCACATACCCTTCCTACGCTAAATAAAATCGTCTATTACTAGCTAGAATAAACAGCCAAAACGCGTCATTATTCTCAAAGGGTTAGTATATTTTTAGGCTAACCTGAGTAACACCTCAGGATCCTGCGAGTTTCATACGCGCCACCCATGGATGTGTCAATAACGCTACTTTGGATGATTAGTTTTGAACTGTGCGGCTGAGGGGAAGAAGGAGGAGGAGGAGGAGGAGGAGGAGGAGGAGGAGGAGGAGGAGGAGGAGGAGGAGGAGGAGGAGAAGGAGAAGAAGAAGAAGAAGAAGAAGAATAAGAATGATGATCTGTGGGCATCAGAAGGGGTAAAGACTATCTCACTAACCCTCTGACTGTCACATACCCTTCCTACGCTGAATAAAATCATCTGATAATAGCCACAATAAACTGTCAAAATGCATCATAATCCTCAATATACTATGAAGTGAAGATACCATTACGCATTTCATTTTTGTTTTCTTTTCTGGTTATTATTATACGTTTGTATGCAGTTTGCGAAGGATGTCTAGCAATTCTTTATCTATCTATCTATTGCCTGACGCCGTGATCCCCGAAGGGGTGGCCACAAACGAAACGCCTCCATGCACCTCTGTCCCCAGTCAGTCGACGCCCCTCCTCCCAACCAGCACCGCAGTCATCCATATACTTCTTCACTCCATCCTTCCACCTCTCTTTCGGCTCACCTCTCCCTCTCTGTCCTTCCACCTCGCTCTAGTACACACTCTGAGTCATTCTCTAGCTTCCCATACGTTCTAGTAATTAAAGTGATAAATACTCCTATTTTAACTCTCAAGCTTCCAAAACTTCTCCTTAAGCTGAATAAATGCGTCTAATGATAGCAGAATAAATGCGTCATAATTCTCAAGGGGTTAAGGGAACATTATAAACTATGATGTCTCTGTATGATAATAATGCCAGGTTTGTATAATTAATTAAGGAAACATAAGCGAGGTGGAAGGACAGAGAGGGAGAGGTAGACCGAAGGAGAGGTGGAAGGAGGGAGTGAGAAAGTATATGAATGAAGGCGATGCTGATTGGGAGGAGGGGCGTCGACTAACTGGGGTCAGAGGTGCTTGGGGGCGGTTCGTTCGTGGCCACCCCTTCGGGGATCATGGCGTCGGGCAATAGATAGATAGATAGTCTCTATATGATATTAATGCCAGACATATTCAACGGAACGGAAGAGAGAGAAACGGAAGTAATTATTTGCGAAGAAAAATTAGCGTCTTAATATTGAAAAGAGAGAAACAGAGGAAGACAACAAAATAAAGCAGAATGAGGCGAAGCATGTGATTAAAAACTGCAAGACTGAAGGTAAAAACGGGACCTCAAATGAAACAAGATAGTGTAGCTTGATTAACGAGATAGGTTAATTAACGAGATTTTTTTTTTTTTTTTTTTTTTAAGAGACAATGAATGGAGGAAGGAAAAACACAGATAAAACAAAAAGGTCCATGTGCCTAAAGGCATCCTCCATTCATAAAATGTTTGTAACAACTGGATTTAAACATTTGTTGATTGTAAGTTTGTGGAAAGCAATTCGAGGGAAGTGAATTCCAAAGAGTAGTAGCTCTGGGGATAATGAATTCTGATAAGCAGAAGTTCTGCATTGTGGAGGAGAAAGTGTAAATTCATGGGCGCTCTCAGCTGCCCTAGTTCTACGGGGAAAGATGTGGAGAGGCGGCACAATTGAAGCAAGTTCCTCGGAACAATTGCTGTGAAAATATCTGTAGAATAATGCAAGGGATGCAACGTTTCTTCGTATGGCTAATGTAGGAAGGTCCTGTGTGATTGCAGGGTTATTGATTAATCTAATAGCTTTATTTTGAATTTTGTCCAACTGCCTCAATGCAACCACTCCACTTCCACCCCACAGAGGTGAACAGTAATCCATCTGAGAGCGCACATGACTTTTATATATTACGGCCAACTGCTCGTCAGTGAAGAATTCTCGAACTCTGTACAGGAGTCCCAGTTTTTTAGAGGCATTCTTAGCAATGCTTCTAACATAATGTGTCCAGCTCAAGTTAGTAGTTAATGTTACACCGAGAATGTCAATACTAGGGGAAGTGGGAATATTTACATCATTAAAAAATATATGGGAGTCAGTGAGATTCTGTCGGTTAGAAAATTGAATGTACTTGGTTTTCTGTGCATTAAAGGAAACTAGATTCTCTTGTCCCCATTCATTAATTCTAGAAAGGTCCTGGTTCAGAGAAATTGCAGTGTTTATTTTTGAATTTATAAGATCGGGTTGGGTGAAAGAATTGGTAAATGTGAAGGAACTGTGGAGTGTTGAGTCATCTGCGTAGGAATGTATTGGATTATGAGTGGTAGATATGAGATCATTGATATGAATGAGGAACAGAGTTGGGGCCAAAACTGATCCCTGGGGAACACCAGCATTTATTGAGTGAAATTGAGAATAAAGGCCATCTACCATTACACGTATTTTTCTGTTATGAAGATAAGAAGAAATTAGTGGAACTAATGATGCAAGGCCGTAGTGTGACATCTTCGACAATAAGGATTGATGCCAGACTCTATCAAATGCCTTTGATATATCCAGTGCTATTGTATGTGTTTCACCATGTTGGTCTGTAGCTTGGTTGATTTGATGCGTAAGAAGGCAAAGAATGTCTGCAGTTGATCGACATCGTCTAAAACCATATTGCCTATCACTGATTAATTTATTATTCTCCAGATGCTTAATTATGTGATTATTTAATATAATTTCAAAAACTTTGCCAAGAGTGGAAGTTATAGCTATTGGTCTGTAGTTTGATGGATCTGAAGAGGCACCTTTTTTAGGAACTGGATGGATGTTTGCTTCTTTCCAGGGTACTGGGAAGCATGAGGTATGAGTACACAGACGGAAAAATTTTGCCAATACAGGAGCGAGCACCAAGGAGCAATTCTTAAGTACTATTGGAGGAATTTCATCTGGACCAGGAGCCTTATCTACTGAGAGATTCTGCAAAATAGTTTTGACATGTCTGGTGTGGATCTTAAGTGAGGGAATTTCAGGTGAATTAAAATTAGGTTAGATAGGTTAATTTAGTGGACACTTAGAGAGATGGAAGACGTGTTGAAAAGAGGAGAAAAACAAATACATGTGAGAGAGAGAGAGAGAGAGAGTTACATCGAGTTACATAGATACACATACTGCAACAAGTGGAAGATAAGGATAGCAAAACAGAAGGCTCTCTCTCCACCCACCACTCCTTCCGACCAAGGGTCGGCATAAAATATATCTGGGGAAAAAGGCCCTCAATAGAATGAGAACATTTCTACCGGGAAATATATAGTAAAGATCTAATTTGGAAAATAATAATTACTGCTGATACTTAACCTCTTTGTTTTTATTATTTTGTTTTGTTTAACCTTATATTACCCCAACCTCCTCAAAATGAATGTCTAGATTCCTTTTGAATGCGTCGATTGTATTACATTGCTCCACTTTCCCTGACAATTTCTTCCACTTGTTAACCCGTTCGGTACCAGCGACGTCTTTTTCATTATATTCTGGCAACTACTAGATGATTGTATTTAGCCTAGGAAGGAAGTCTACACATGAAAAGGCTACATACTATATATCTCAATTAATCCTTTTAGCTACTATATATATGTCCTAAGCTTCATTAAATCGTCTAAATGTAAACAAATAGCTGAAATCAAATAAAAGTGACATCACCGGTATTGTGCAGGTGAACTACACTGTATGTGATTTTTTTTTGTGACATCGATTTTAGCCCTCCTGGTTTTTAATTTTATCTCGTTTCCTTGATGAACTGTTATTTACTGTGAACAGCGATTCAGCATCAATTTTATCAAAGCCCTGTAATATCTTGAACACTTGATTAATTGACTTTCTTTTCCCTAAGTGAGAAAATGTTTTGTTTTATATACAGTATATATATTTTTCATGATATGATTGATTTCTTAGTTATATGTTATTAACTTGTGGTTCTACGCTGTACTGACTCGAGTCTCTCAGTGTCTTTGTTTAGATGTTAAAGATACCAAAATTGTACACCATATTAAAGATGGGGCCTCACTATACTTCTGTATAACGGTACTATATTGTTTCCATTTTTATATGTATGATTTCTTTTAATAAATCCCAATGCTCTATTGGCTTTGTTCCCAGCTGCAGCACGTTGTTCTGAGGTTTTTAAGTTTTCATTTATTAGTATCCCCAAGTCTTTAACTAGTCTAGTATATTTTATTGGAGGGTCTTTAATCTGGTATTATTTTTTTGTTTAAACTACTGATTTGTAAGACCTAATATTTATCAACATTGACTGATATCTGCCACGTTTCTGACCATTCAACTACTTTATTTATATCTGATTGTAGTTGGTTTCTGTCTTCTTCGATTAATTCTGAGTTTCCTATCTTTGCATCATCAGCACATTTTGAAATTATGTTATTCAGTCCTATATCAATATAATTTATATAGACAAGAACAAAAACTGGCCCCAGGACCAATTCCTGAGGTACTCCACTATAAACTGGCTCTCTGTCACACTCTACTCCCTGTATTACCACTCTCTGCTTTCTGTTTGTTAACCAACTTTTTATCCATGCATGGATATTTCCTGTGATGCCTATTATTTATAATTTATTCAACAATTTTCCGTGTGGTATACTTTATCAAATGCCTTTTGGAAGTCCAAATTGATTATATCTAGTGAGTTATTCGAACCAGTATAAGTGAATAGTCAGTTATAAAATTCAATCAATTCGCCAGGCAAGACTTACTGGACCTAAAGCCATGTTGGCTATCTCTTTTCAAGTTTTTGTATTCTAGATAATCAACTATCTTGTCTCTGAGAAGAGAGAGAGAGCGTGAGCGTGTGAAAGTGAGTGAGCATGAGATGGTGTGTGTGTGTGTGTGTGTGTGTAAGTGAGAGAGAGAGAGAGAGAGAGAGAGAGAGAGAGAGAGAGAGAGAGAGAGAGAGAGAGAGATTGATGGAAGAAGGGTACACGAGAGGCAGCAGTGGAATAAAGAAAGAGATTGATGCACGAAGAGTTTAACGACAGGAGAGATTGAGTGGAAAGAAAAATGAGTCGGGATTTTAAGAACTTAACATTATCAAAATAAATAACTAATTACACGGATATGCTTCTCTACTGTATATAAAATTACGAAAACACTCTAATTGAAAATAAATATGTGAACGAATTAATCGTACATGTGATTCGAACACAGTCTTTTTTAGTCTTGTGATAAAATCCATGCATAATATATTTTGTAATAATTGAACTTTGCATAAATATTATTAATTTCGAACTAGTTGCAATTAGCGCATGTAAAAAAATTGCATATAATTATATACACTTCATACAATGTTTTAATGCGGATTAAAATCAACAGTAAAAATTGTGTCACACGAGCGCATTTTTCGGCAATTTTCGATAAGCAAGTTTTGTCTCGTACTATTTTGAGGCTCTTTTGCATTGAAACCGGAAACTAGATCGAAGGTAGCTTATGTTAGGTAGTTGAAATTTTATGAAACCCATATACTGTATTTTGAAGCTGCTTAGACTACAATGGCCCGTAAAAATTTACGGAAAAATTGCTCGTGTGACAACGTTTTAATAAAAGAACTAGTATACTGTAAAAGAAAAGAAATATAATAGTTAACCCTTTTAAGTTATGAGGCACTTTAGCAGTTTATTGTGGCTATCATTAGACGATTTTATACGGCATAGAACGGGTCTATGGGAATTACAAGGGTAACAACTATCTCAATTAATCTTCTGATTTCCATGTACCCTTCCTAATCTGAAAAAATCGTCTAATAATAGCCAGAAAACAGAAAAAATATGCGTAATCGGATCTTGGAAGGGTTGACGACATTACTAGATTGGAAAACTTTCATTTACTAGGAAAGAAGAGGAGGAGGAGGAGAAGGAGAGTTTGGAATAGGAGAAACTGAATTAATTGGAACTTCTTCAAAAGATTATGAAGGAGCAAGAAGTTAAGTGAAGGGAAGAGGATGATATAAAGCTAATAAAAGGAAAGACAGACAGACAGAAAGACAGACAGACAGACAAACATACGTGTAGGTCGACGGGTCGACGGAAAGACAGACCGACAGAAAGGCATATAGGAAAACAAAAACAGATAAGAGGAAGATAAAATAAAGCACAACGCAAGAGAATGCGATATTATATTAGCGAAATAGTGACTGTGGAAGAAGAAGAAGAATAAGATGACAATGTAGGAAGAAGGTGAAAATGGAAGAAGAAGAAGGCCTGGTGGTGACAATGGAAAAGAAGAAGAAGAAGAAGACAGGTACAATGGAAGAAAAAGAAGGAGGAGGAGAACAAGAAGAAGAAGAAGGTGACTAAAAACAAAGAAGAAGGAGGAGGAGGAGAAGAAGATGAGAGTGCAAAAGACAGGCGAGCTTTAATAAGTGGAAAAGTTTTGGACATGAGAAAGGGCAATATTGGATAATTAAAAGACGCGGATGAAAGATAGATAGATAGAAAGTTAGAGTTAGAGAGAGAGAGAGAGAGAGAGAGAGAGAGAGAGAGAGAGAGAGAGAGAGAGAGAGAGAGAGAGATGATGATGATGAGTGAAATTCAGAAACAAACAAATTGGAGAAAATCAAGATAGAAAGAGAGGAGGGGAGGATAAGGAGGTGGAGAAGGAGAGGGGGAGATGACAGATGAGAGGGAGGGGGGAAGGGAGAGAAAGAGGGAAGAGGGAGGAGGGAGAGATAAGAAAGAGGGAGCTGATAGATGGCCGAGAGAGGGAGAAGAAATTGGCGGAGGAAAGATTTAAGTGCGGGAATTACACACTGAAGGAGGTGGGGAGAAAATGGTCTGACCGACCAGACGTTAGCGAAAGTTTAAACCAATCAACCAAACGTGAATGGGAACAAGAACAAGATTTGTGATCCTCTGAAAGTGGACTAAAGACTCATACATTTAACTTAAAATATGTGTGTGAGGTGAAATGTGTGATAAATGTATGCTTAATGTGTGTTAATTTAATTGCTATCGAATGTTTAAACCAATCAACCAGACATGAATGGGAACAATAAAGAGATTTGTGAAACTCTTAAAGTGGTCTAAAGACGCATAAATTTAACTTAAGATATGTGTGATAGGTGAAATACGTGCTTACTGTGTGCTAAAGCTTAGCGAAAGTTGAAACCAATCGACCAAACGTGAATGGGAACAAGAAAAAGATTTGTGATCCTCTGAAAGTGGTACCCTGGAGAAGATACGCTTTTTTGGGTGTACGATTTAGGTAACCCTGTCCGAAAGTGGCATACCGCACTAAAATATTCACCAAAAATCAGGTAATATAGATAGATTTTTTTAAATTGTATCATAAAATATACGGAATGCTTAATTTGATGTCAAGTGGAATTGAAAATCAGAGTGATTAATATATTTTAAATTATTAGTTTGGAAAATAACTTACAAAAATTAGTAACTTTACTAAAAAGCTTAAATTAAATACTAAAGTATCCCTGAGGTAGCTGAAACTCTGGTGTCTTATAGGGGGATCATGTAGGTGTACTGCGCTGAAGTTCTGGCTTCCTGAGTCATATAGAGCGCGCGAACTGAGCAAAGAATCACAAAGGGTTAATTTCGAAAAACAAAAATCGGTTTTATAAAAAATCATTAGGGTGTCGAAATATATCTGGATTTAGCTGAAATTTGGCATTAATATTGGAAAACTATCCTAGAAGGTATGGAACACCTAAAAATTGAAATCGGAAACACTAGATAGCAATGCCATTGCATTATGTACATTGAACTTTGAGACGGGTACATTTTTCGGCAAAAAATTGAGAGAAACAATTCATTTCTCAACAAGTTATCAATGAATCAGCCTAAAACACACCATGGATATTCCTACAAACCCTATGAACAAAATTAGTATGAATATGGGGTGTTTGCAGATATCATATGGACACAACATTGAAAGGGTTAACATTATCTACGAAAATGGTAAGTAAATGAGTTGCAGGTAATCAGTAAAAAATCAATCCAGAACATGTGAAAAGGGTAAGTAAATGAGTAGCAGGCACATGAGATAAAACAGGTAAGTAATGGGTAAACAAAATTTATCAGGAACAGGTAACAAATGTAAGTTTATGACTAACATGGAAGTGAGGCAGGACAGGTAAGTAAATATAATAATGAACAGTGGCAGTATGTGGCATCACAGGGCATGTCTGGCTGTCGGTACATGGAGCTATATCATTTGGCTAAGTTATGTACAAGTTTCAAATGCCGGTCTATAATATATCACCGTATATTCCACTATATGTAAAATTTTCACTAAATATGATTTGTCACTTACCAGGATAAGTGGGTCAAAAACGGAACAGAAAAAAAGTCACAATCAGTCACAGTCGGTGGACCGAGCAGCACACCACCACCTTGCACTGTGGCTGGGCCAAGACTGAGGTATGGCTGGCTGCTCCTAGAATCTCAGCCTCATATTGGCTCAGATGGTCACATGACCAGCAAAAATGTAAAATGGAGCCTACGGCCGTGCCGTAAATGACCCAGCGAATCTCCCTCAGGGTTAAATACTCGTAGATTTAACTTAAGATATGTGTGACAGGGAAAATATGTGTTAAATGTATGCCTAATGTGTGTTAACCCCTTCAACACCAGGACACCTTTTTGCCTATGATTCTCGCTAAAGTTAAACAAATTTATGCAGTTTAAGAAGGACCCATGTTCTTCAGATGGTTTACGGAGATCGTATATACCCATTTGAGTCCTAGAGGTAGATTATAAAGCAAAGAAAATCGTTTAATGGTAACCAGAATATGATAAAAATTACGTCATGGTGCTGAATGGGTTAAATGGCTATTGAAAGTTTAAACCAATCGACCAGACGTGAATGGGAACAAGAAAAATATTTGTGATCCTCTGAAAGTGGTATAAATACTCGTAGATTTAACTTAAGATATATGTGATAGGTAAAATATGTGTTAAATTTATGCTAAAGGGGAGGAATTTGTTTTTTCGGGACCTTCTCCCTCATGTTTATCCCTATTAGCGAGCGATAACGAGCCTGTATTTTAAGAGGAATCAGCCTTCGGCCAGGACAGTTTTCTACCGAAAAATGTACAAATATATATCGAAGGCGGGTCTTGGGGGTGTTTTTTTAAGATTGATAGAGGTTTAGAGAGCACACTAAACCCCCTCCTTAAACCATTGACCCGAACCAGTAAATTATGTTGCACAATACCGTCTGGGTCCCCTTAATGTGTTAAATGGCTATCGAAAATTAAAACCAATCGGCCAGACGTGAATGGAAACAAGAAAGCGATTTGTGAACCTTTGAAAGTGGGTTAAAGACGCTGAGCCATAAATTGTGAGAGGTGAATTACATGTTTAATTAATGGGTGCTAGATATATGCTGATGGTTGGCCAAAGTTTAAACCAATTAACCAGACAGGAATGGGAACAAGAAAGAGAAGTGTGAAGCTCTCAAAGTGGCTTGAATTCTCTTAAATTCTCTTAGATATTACGTTAGATATGTGTGATAGGTGAAATGTTTGTTAAATATGTGTTAAGTGGATAAATGGATACTAAACACAATCGACAAAACGTAAATGGGAATAAGAAAGATATTTGTGAAGCTCTCATTGGTTTAAATACTCTTGGATAAGACGAGATATGTGTGAGAGGTGATTTGTTTTCTTGAACGGTGTTAAATATATATGAACCCCTTGAAGATCATGACGCGTTTTGACAGTTTATTCTGGGTAGCATTAGACGATTCTATTCAGTTTAGGAAGGGTGTGTGGTAGCCAGAGGGTAAATTAAGAGAGTATATATCACTTTCATGGCCACGGATCCTTCCTTAGTTGTATAAAATCGTCTACTGATAGCCAGAATGAGCGGTCAAAATGAGTCATAAACCTCAAGTGGTTAAATAGATATAGTTTGTAGACTAAATCAGTTTGACGATAATAACACGTTTCACCCCATTGAAGTGTCGACATTTTTGTTTTAGAAGAAATAGGCGTTCGGCCGGAACGTTGTTCTATCAAAAAATGTACAAATATAGCTTGAAGGGTGTCTGGTTGGCCCTTTTTATTTTTTTATTTTTTTTTAAGGAAGGACAGAAGTCTGCAAAGGCGTTTTTGTTAGCCTAGGGGACAAACTAAACTACATTACTCGAAAATGGCAATTCAAACAAATCCTCAATAATAATTACATAAAATATCCTAATAACCCCCAAGACATCGGATCAGCCAGTGTTAGAGATGAATGTTAAAGTAAGCCAATTTACCACTTGCGAGTAATGGGCTATAAGGAAGTTGAAGTTGTAAACATCAATATTTAGAAGTATTCCACCTAACATATTGTTGTAGTGCATCTATAATTAATTGAAATTATATTCAACATACTTTTTATCCTTCACAAACCAACATTATTATTGCATTTGTGTTTAATATCTGTGTTTACGGCTCTAACTTCCCTATAGCTTGAAACTCGCAAGTGGTCAGTGGATGAGAGCCACCAAATGGGCTGGGAACACGGAGAGCAATGGACTAAATTTATCTGAGGTGTGTGTGTGTGTGTGAGAGAGAGAGAGAGAGAGAGAGAGAGAGAGAGAGAGAGAGACAGCAAAGGATTAGAGAGAGAGTACAAAGGAGTACAAAGGAAATCAAGCAACAACAGGTCTAGTGACCCTTCTAAGCTGCTTGTCCTCCAAAACACTGAGGATCAAGTGTCCAAACAGTGGTTTAGAGTGGATAAGGGAACATTGGAAAGGGAACTACTGCCCTGGAACTAATGTCTGTGGCAAGATTAGGAAGTTAGTAGGGAACAGAGGGGTTAGTAACTGAGGGGGGGATAAAATATAGTTATTCATTTAGATACGCAGTCAGTCGCGGGTTTGATGCGAGATATTTGTCTAGGCGAAGTTTAAATGAACCAACGGTGGTACAGTCTATAACGTCTCGACGGTCTCGTGGAAGCCCATTCCATAAGTTGACAACTCGATTGAAGAAGAAATTCTTAGATTCGTGTGAGTTAAAAGATTTACCAATACTTTTGCAACCGTTTCCCCGCGTGTAAGTAGATTGGTTGATAGTGAAGTACTTACTAGAGTTCATATTGTCGATGCCTTTGATGATTTTGAACATTTGAATTAAGTCGCCACTTAATCTGCGCAGGGTTAAAGGAAATAGATTTAATTCTCTAAGACGCTCCTCGTATGGTTTGTTCTTTAGGCTAGGTATCATTTTGGTAACTCTCCGTTGAGCTCATTCTAGCTTCTCTATATCTTTTTGGTAATAAGGCACCCGGATTAAAATCAGTATTCCAGAAGAGGGCGGACTAAGGAATTGTAAAGGGTTAGGATAACTTCTTTGGATTTATGCTCAAATGACCTGTCTATAAAGCCAATTATTTTGTTTGCCTTCTTAGCAACTTCTGAACATTGTTGACTCGGTTTTAGGTTACTCGATATTGTTACTTCCAGATAGGTTTCTCTGTTTACATTTTTAAGCTGAGTGCCATTCATCGAATTGTTTGCTTTCTCATTTTGGTATCCGATATGTAGTACTTTACATTTATCCGCATTGTCATTAATTTGCCAAATTTGGGCCCAACATGACAACTTATCTAGATTGTGTTGCATATCGTCAACCTGTTCTTTTGAGAGTACGCTATTTGCAATTTTTGTATCGTCAGCAAATTTTGAGATTGTACAGGTGAGACCCTCATCTATGTCGTTGATGTAAATTAGAAAGATAATTGGTCCTAGTACCGATCCCTGGGCTACCCTGCTACTTACATTGGTCCATTTAGAGAGAGAGAGAGAGAGAGTGAGAGTGAGAGAGAATGAGAGTGAGCGAGAGACTGAGTGAGAGAGCCAAGTGAGCTTAGAAAACAAATCGGTTTTGAAATAGTTTTGATCTACCAATTTCAAAGTATATTACTGCAGTTTTACTTGAAGAAATTTGCATGTACCAGCTTACGAAGGATTAGATACACGATGAATTAAATGAACTGTATATTAACGAAGAAATAAAGGTAAAGATAAAATTGTGCACATATATAATTTAGCACTATCTGGTCCAACGTCTTGTGGGTTAATAAGATATTTTGTTAAGTTATTATGGAGGAGAGGAAGGGGGGTAAAGTTGGGAGAAGTGGGGGGGAAAGAATAAGTTGAGTGGGGGAGAGAGGGGGAATTAGAGAGGTAGGAGGGGAATTAGAGTGGGGGGAGAGATAAGCAGAGTGGGGGAGATATAAGTAGAATGGTGGAGAGAGGCGTAGGGATGCGGCGACCCCACCGCCTGCCACTTTGGTGGTACAATCAGCCTCTGGAGCAGTGGACCACTGGTTCCTATCTTCAGAAAATTCACGTGCTTGGTGTGCCTCCAGCCAGAGCCCCACTGGGGTAAATAAAATGGAAAAACAGTGTTGGAGCTGCCATCCGGGTGAGGGACTGCTCTGGGTCTGCTCCTTCAGTGTTCATGGTTATAATCCACTTAGTGGAAATGGCACTGTGGAGTGGGTCAGTCTGGGCATGTCTGGGAGCCTGGAGGCAGTTTCTGCCATGGCCATCCCTTTTTGGAAGCTTCCCCTGGAAGCGGGGCGTCAGATTTGATGATGATGATGATGGTGGAGAGAGGGATAAGTAGAGTGGGGGAGAGAGGGATAAGTAGAGTAGGGAGAGAGGGGTAAGTAGAGTTGGGGAGAGAGGGATAAGTAGAGTGGGGGAGAGAGGGATAAGTAGAGTGGTGAAGAGGGATAAGTAGAGTGGAGGAGAGAGGGATAAGTAGAGTGGGGAGAGAGAGATAAGCAGAGTGGGAGGAGAGAGGGATAAGTAGAGTGGGGAGAGAGGGATAAATTGAGTGGGAGGAGAGGGATAAGCAGTTTGGTGGAGATGAATAAGTAGAGGGGGGAAGATTGGGGGGAGAGGGCTATTTCGGGGAGGGTGAAAAGTAGTGTGGGGGAAAGGGCGGTAGAGGGATAAGTAAGTAAAGTGGGGGGAGAGGGATAAGTAGAGTAGGGGAAATTGGGGGAGGGAGGAGCTTCTCAGCTTCCCAAAAGCTGGGTGTGCTCAACCACCTCCTGGGGGGGGGGGGGGAATTTTCCCCAGCGCTGCTTCTTGCTCTGTACAGGGGCACAGTGCGTCCATGTATCGAGTATTGTTCACACGTGTGGGTAGAATCCTCTCACACAGCACTTCTAGACAAAGTAGAAATGAAAGCCTTCCGTCACATTAACTTGCGTCCAGTCACCAATTCTCTACAATCTCTCTCTCTTCGCCGCAATGTTGCATCTCTCTCACTATTCTACAGCTATTACAATAATCAGTGTTCCTCGGAGCTCTCTCAGTGTATACCACTCCCTCTCCGTGGAATATGTAGCACCCGTCGTGCAACACATTCCCAACCATACTACGTGCAATTCACCATCCCAAGAGTGAAACGTTATTCTTAATCTTTCGTCTGCTTAACAGCTGAGTTCTGGAACTCTCTCCTAGAATCAGTCTTTCCCTCTTCCTATGACTTAAATTACTTCAAACTCTGTGTGTCCAGGCATTTAGCTCGAACGTCCCTTGATGATGACCCTGTCATTCTTTCGACTCTGGGGGAGACATTCGTCACTGCCTTTTGTCTCCCTCACTCACATAGATAAACTA
Organism: Paralithodes platypus; assembly: GCA_032716605.1. Taxonomy (NCBI): domain Eukaryota; kingdom Metazoa; phylum Arthropoda; class Malacostraca; order Decapoda; family Lithodidae; genus Paralithodes; species Paralithodes platypus. The sequence continues at coordinate 59,658,739 of CM064492.1, forward strand.
AACAAAAAGTAAAGTTGGGTGAGAGGAAGTAGTGTGAGGGAGAGACAGGAGAAGGGGGGAGGGCTTGTGGGTAGAAAGAAAACGGGCTGAGATTAAGGAGATTATTTGAAAGAGAGAGGAGGGGATACTCAAGCAAAGTGGAGAGACGGACGATGGGGTGATCATGACGGCAGGTAATGGACGACGAGTAATGGAGAAGATGGGGCGAAGGAAAAGAGGAGATGGAAGTGTGATAAAGGATGATAGAGGGAACTAAGGGAAAAGATAAAGGAAGGATAGACGACAGATAATATAAACAACTTAATATATAATAACAGCTAATGGAAGACGAGTAAAATGGGAAAGATGGGGCGAAGGGGAGATGAAGGAGAGGAGGAAATGGAAGTATGATAAAGGATAATGGAAGGTAACTAAGGGATACATTGGATAAAGGATAGACGAAATAATGGAGGATGGAAACATTTAATTAAATAATAACTGATACTGGAAGACATGCGATGGGGCGGCGAAGGAAAGGAAGAGATGGAAGTATGATAAAGGATAATGGAGGGAATGTAAAGGATACATTGGATAAAGGATAGATGAAAGACAGGCGGTTGAGAACATCGTAATTTATAATAACATATAATGGAATACATTTAATTGAGAAGATGGGACGAAGGGAAGTCGATGGAAAGGAGGAGATGGAAGTATGATAAAAGATGATGAAGGAAAACTAAACACAAAATAAGAATGAGGAAGACACAACAGAGATGCAAATATATATATATAAAGAAATACACAGATAATGGAGGCCTACTAATGGAGAGAATGGGGTTAGGGAAGTAAGAAGGAAGCAGGCATTATTATTAACCCCTACTGTACCAGCGAGGTCTATTTATTTATATTCTAGCTATATTTAGACGATTGTGGTGCAGTTTAGGAAGGCTCTCTGGTAGTAAAAAGGGTTAAGCGAGATAGTTCGAAGACCTTTAATTGCTGGAGGCCCATATTAAGCTGCATACAATCGTCTAATACTAACCAGAATTAAGCTAAAAAGATGTCGCTGGTACAGAAGGGGTTAAAGATGATGATGAACAGCTAAAGGGTAAATGGAGTGAAGGGAAAACTAACGCTTGTGTTATTAAGGGGGGGATGGGTCCTTTTGCTGGCCCCTCTTATCCCTCATGCTTAGCCCCATTAGTGTTCAGATTTTAACATTTTCGGCTAATTAGTTTGGCAATTTTAAGACCTTTCGCTCCTATTCTGTGTAAATAGTAAGACTTTTCGTGTCATTTAGGTGTCGAATGTTATGCTGGCGAGCAATAGCGAGCCTGTAATTTAGGAGGAACTGGCCTTTGGCCGGGATATTTACCTACCGAGAAATTGTACAAATATATTTTGAAGGGGGATTCCTGTGGTTGTCTTTTTAAGTGTGATGGAGGTCTAGGGAGAAAATTAAATAATATATACACGAAAAAATCGTCGAAAAAAAATAACCATCCCCCCTTAAACCATGGCTACCCTTCGCACCGCCTGATACCGAACGATTATTGTGGAAATTAGTGTTGTTTAGAGATTAGATGGATTAACATTAACATTTCTAAGGGTAACGCCATTTTTTGTCAAGTTATTTTGTCTATTACCGACGCTGTGAAGGGAAGGACATTTTTAGGGAGGGATGGGCGTACTAATTTCCTCATTTATAAATATATTTATATATATACCGGTATATATATATATATATATATATATATATATATATATATATATATATATATATATTGTTTTTATAATTTTGTGTTTCCTCCATAGGCTCGCTATCGCTCGCCAGGAAAATATCGACACCTAAATGACACACAAAGTCTTAATATTGACAAAGACATGGGGTGAGAGGTCTTACAATCGCCAAACTAATGGGCCGAACGTCATAAAATCTGAAAACCAAGGGAGCTAAACATGAGGAAGAAACGGAACCAGAAAAACGACTCATCTCCCCTTAAAACAAGGTTAAAAGGAGGAGTAGAGCAATAACATAATGAATATTGAAAGATAATGGTTGAACATTGCTCTCCAGAATTTCACGAATATCCCTAATCTATCTATGTATCTATCTATATGATATGGTGTCTGGGCATATGTATTATTTATTTAATACGAAATAAAGTTTGATTGATTGCTACTGCAGATTATAATTGATGGGGCATGTACTGTACATTAGAATCGTTGGAATTTCGCTAAGGTCTGAGACTACAGTATGTATAAGCACTTGACTTGAGGTTCAGTCATAGATGTAATGTATACACTGACCACACGGACCTTACGATCCCCCCCGCGAGGTGGGCAAGACTTAATAGTGGGAAAATCATACAGTTACATATATACGCTGACCACACTGACCTTACGATCCCAACGAAGTGGTCAGGACTTAATAGTCGGGAAAAAGAGTGGAAACAAACTTTGGATGATTGTGTAGATGGCTAAAGAAGAGAATGTTGAAGGAACGGATAAGATAAAGTAGGATTGTAAGGAGAGAAAAGCGGCAGTGTGACAGAAGCTAAAAATGATTGGGGCAATGATCGCGAGAGAAAGAGTGGAAGTCCATTAGGATTGAGATTCTTTGGCTGACAGAGATCCAAACTGTTATCCTTATGAGGGCATTCGGGGGACTCTGAAGACAAACAAAACTTATATATATTTACTCATATTTCTTCAAAAATATGCAGATACTAAACTAAATTTTATCATTATCCTCCTGATTTAATTGTCATGTTTATTGTGCTACAGTAACTCTTTCAGGATATTATTATGCATTTATTTTCTATTTTCTGTTTATCATAAAACTATTTTATTTGAACTAGGAAAGGTGTATAGAAGTCCGATGGTTCATTTCCCACAAATCCAACCTAAGCTGTGTGAAATCGTCTAATGATAACCAGAATATACTGCCAAAATAACTGATAATTTTCAAAGGGTTACTATTGGTTATTATTTCTGTCACAACATTCTTGCTGTCGGTCAGTCACAAGACATAAAGGGTCTCCAGATCAACAGGAGAAACTGAAGGGACTGGAGTTTTCGCAGAGAGGCTCCAGTCCTGGCGTTATTCTTGAGTTACAGTGTGCTGGCTTCATAATCCAATAGGGTTGATAGCCTCTGAAGTCCTATTTTAACAAACTAAAAGAAACATTAAAAATATTGCAATATTTGGTTGTATGGATACTCTATAAATACGTACAGTACTTTCCCAGGCTAGTTATAATTATGTCTTTCAATACTTTTTGGATTATATAATTATGTATCTAAAAGGTTGAAGTAAGATAATAAAATAAAAGATGAAAAAATAACTATATAGATAAATATTTATATATTAACAAACAATTAAAATTATAATAAAGAAGCAATTATATATATATATATATTATACTTGTGTTTTTAATATATATTGTATATATATATATATATATATATATATATATATACAGTATATATATATATATATATATATATATATATATATATATACTGTATATATATATATATATCTATATATATATATATATATATATATATATATATCTATATATATATATATATATATATATATATATATATATATATATATATATATATATATATATATATATATATATATATATATATATATATATATATATATACAATATATATTAAAAACACAAGCTGCGAGGGTTATATCATAGAATTTTTGGTGTGACTTCATTGAAACCTATATTACTATATATCTACACTTTAACAGGAAAAGGGAGTTACCTTCAATATTCTCAAAGGATTTCGATATGTGACAGAACATATGAAGGGCTTTGAGTCAGAATCGAATGTTGATGTATTACATTCAATATAGTGATAAATCAGTGTTCGGAAGAGTGATATACAATATATATATATACTGTATATCAATATTCTGAACACTGATATATCACTTGATTTTTGTATACAAAATATATATGAATATATGTTATATATGTACAGAATAATATGTATTTTTATATTATTTTTTCGGGGGATGGGGGGATGGTGGGGGAGGGGTTAGGGGCGAGTACAAAATATATGGTAAGTTTGTGCGAAAGTTTGAGTTCACCATCGATTTTCCATAAGAAGAACACCAGCGAACCAAGTCTATTAGTTTTAGACCAGTTGTTTTCGACGCACATGAAAAGACGTAAAAGAGTAAAAAAAAAAAAAAAAAAAAAGAGACGGATGAAGCAGTCTTGGAAGAGAAATAGGAAGACGGGGACAGTAACATTTTTTGGAAAAAGTCAAGATTGATGAACCGGATCTGAAAGAGACTGAGGAGGAGGAAAACAAAGCTAAGGATAAAGGAGCTAAATTGAGTTACACATATTGGATGTAATAAAGAGTGAATGCTGAGTTATATATATATATTAAATATTGAGTTATTGCAACTAATATTTATCAAGTTCATGTATTTAAAAGCGAGGGTATATATAAAACACAGTATATCTTAACAAATAATTAGGGAGGCTGTACTTGCAACATAAAGTAAATACAATACCTGCAACAGGTGACCCTGGTCTCTGGGTCTTCTCCTGGGTGACCTGGATGTGCGTGAGTTTGTGTTTTTTATATGTGTTTATTTTTTGTTTTATGTTGTTTTTGTGTTTTCCCTGTTCTTGCTCTGTCTTGAGTCGGCTACTCCCAAAATGGGGATTGGGCCTGATCATATAGATAGAATAGATAGATAGAAAAATTAAATATATATATATATATATATATATATATATATATATATATATATATATATATACATATATATATTAATTACCATTGCACAAAATCATTCATAAGGGATTCAAATTAAAACTATTTTTTCTTGCACTTAAAAGCTAACATTAGACGATTTTACTCGGGTTTGGAAGGCCCTTTAATATTCGAAAGCGTAACATCTTCCTCCGTTATCCTTCTGACTCACAATCCTTCCTAAGCTGACTATAATCGTCTAATGAGAGCTATAGTCCATTCATTGTAATGAGAGCTATAGTCCATTCATTGTAATGAGAGCTATAGTCCATTCATTGAAATGAGAGCTATAGTCCATTCATTGTAATGAGAGCTATAGTCCATTCATTGAAATGAGAGCTATAGTCCATTTATTGTAATGAGAGCTATAGTCCATTTATTGTAATGAGAGCTATAGTCCATTCATTGTAATGAGAGCTATAGTCCATTCATTGTAAGTAGGCCAGTACAAATCTTAACTTCTATCCTTTCTAACTCAAAAGGGACTAGAGCAAATGCGCTGTATATTTGCACACCTCTTCCGTGGCTGACTCTTCCCAAATGTTAGATAAATTAGCTCGATTAATCCAGTTGTGTTTTAGATATAGAGGTTAGTGGAGGAGGTTTTAGGCCAGCTTATAATGAACGGACTATAGATTAAAAGGCAGAAACGCGTCCTCGTGCATTGAATGAGTTAACCCCTTGAGGACTATGATGTGTTTTACCCGTTTATTCTGGCTTTTATTAGACGATCTATTCAGATTAAGAAGGGTATATGGAATTCACTGGGTTAATTGAGATAGTGTTTCCCCTTTTGATGCCCACAGATCCTTCTAGGATGTACAATCGCCTACTGATAGCCCGAATAAACTGTCAAAATGCGTCATTAACTCATTATCCTCAAAAGGTCATGACGCATTTTTTGCAGTTTATTCTGGCTATCTATATACGATTTTATACAGTTTAGGAAGGATCTGTGTAAATTATAAGGGTAAAGACAATGTATGACTTCCATAATTATACCCTTCCGAATTTGAATACAATCGTTTAATAACAGCCAGTACACAAAAATAGATGCGTAATCGAATCTTGAAAGGGTTAACATGATGAAAAGCAAGCAAAGAAAGCCAGAGAAAGTGAAAACAGACGGACTGCCCTCGGATCACCAAGCACGGGCGCTGATAACGGGAATCATCAATATAGATTAGGCGGGGGGCAATCCAATGGCCTTAAGTTCTAATTCTCCGTTTCTTACACTCATTTTATTACCAGGGGGTTATGGGAGACGGATGGACGAGAGAGAGAGAGAGAGAGAGAGAGAGAGAGAGAGAGAGAGAGAGGTTAGGAGAGAGGAAAGACGCTTCGAGATAATGAAAGGAAACTTAAATGCAAGAGAGTAAGAGAGTACGAGAGCGAGAGGTGGAGGTTAGGAGAGAGAGCAAGGACGCTTCGTGATAATGAAAGGAAACTTAAATGCAAGAAAGAGAGAGAGAGAGAGAGAGAGAGAGAGAGAGAGAGAGAGAGAGAGAGAGAGAGAGAGAGAGAGAGAGAGAGAGAGAGAGAGGGGGGGAGGGGGAGGGGACACGCCAAGAGAGAGTATACAGTAAGATCGGGGATGAAGAGATATATTTGATCTTTACACATGTTTTTTGCTTAATTGTGTGTTTTTCTTTTTAATTAATCGCGTTATCGCATAGTATTTTCTTCCTTCATAAAACAATATTATTTACATTTGTCACATCGATGTACTAAATTCTGTGTTTTTGTTTTGTCTTCTCCCGTTAGGTGAGCGTTTATTCCCGATGTCACCTCCCCTTCCTACACATGCACACCTAAACACAACAGGTAAGCTAATTGAACTGTATGTATATTATTCAACATAAATAATAGTTACGTATACATTACATTATATACATATACATTAACATTATGATAAAACCATATATTCACAATGGAAGATATTACAAGCTACATAGTCACACACCTACACAACACTGGTAAGCTAATTGAACTGTAACTATACTATTAATCGCATATAATAGTTATACATTAAAATGATATATAAGTATGTTCACAATGTAAAAGGTAATTGTTGTTTTCTATTTATCTACTACAAATCAGATTTCGTTTAACCCTTTCTGTACCGGCGACGTCTTTGGATTTTGGTCTAGTTATATTTAGACGATTCTGTGCAGCTTAAGAAGAATTTGTGGTAGTAAAACGGGTTCAGTGAGATAGTTCGAAGTCTGTTAATCGCTGGAGGTCCTTTTAAAACTGAATAAAATCGTCCAAAAGTAGTCAGCATTAAGTTAAAAAGACGTAGCCGGTACAGAAGGGATTAAGGGGGGATGGTTTACTTTTTGGTAAATTTGTTCATGTAATCAATATTTTTGTAGCTTCCTCCCTAGACCGCCATCAAACTTTTAAAAACATCCATTAGATCCCCCTTCTAGATTAATTTGTACATTTTTCGGTAGACAAATTTCCCGGCCGAAGGCCGGTTCTTCCAAAAATACAGGCTCACTATCGTTCGTCAGGAAACAAATTGACACCTAAATAGCACTAAAGGTCTTCATATTGACAAGGAAATGGGTCGGAAGGTTTGAAAATCGACACAGTAATGGGGAAAACATCTTAAAATCTGAAAACTAATGGGGCTAAATATGAGGAAGAAGGGGGACCAGAAAAACAGCCAAACTCCCCTGAAGCGGCTTCCAACATTTTCAATTACCGATAATTGAAAGCGGAAATAACTTGGTTTATGAGGGATGTTGCAAAAGCGGCGCCCCTTTGTTTGATGTTGTTAACGCTGGCTTGTTGTGCTTTATGGCTTGTGTTAGGTTATGTGGGTTCAACTTTAGTACTTGTGACTTTTGTGTGTGAGTGTGTGTATGTGTGTGTGTTTCTGTGGTTGTGTGTGTGTGTGTGTGTGTTTGTTTATATTGATAACAAAAATAATAATTGTCGGTTTATTGTTCACTTATAGCCGTGAGGGTGCAAATCTACATTTGTATATTGTTTAACCTAGGTACTGAACAATGCTTATTCTACCTTAACTACTAGGTCACAAGCGACCTTTGGCGACCGTGAGGTGCTTGGGTTCCCACCATAGTACGTGCAGACGTACTAGTGAGAAGTACGTTTAGGCTAACGCAAGCTGTGTTTGTGCTCGTGCGCGCGTTTGTGTGTTTTGTTTTCTTTTTTATGTATGTGCAGTAGACAAAAGACAAAGTTTGTGTAACAAGTGTCTTCCCCAAAGTTGATAGAGTGATAGAGAACCAAATTCAAGGTACGTTCGAGTCATAATAAACAATAATAACAATAATAATTATAGTAATAATTAAACTAATAGTGATAATGATGTGTGTGTGTGTGTGTGTGTGTGTGTTTTGTTTTTGTTTTAGTCGTTTGATTATACATATTCATTAGTGTGCTTTGCCTTTTGTCACTTTAATAGACCTAGTAAAAGAAACTGCTAAATACGGTGTTGAATAACCACACACATATATTTATTCGACAAATTTGCATTATCATTTTCATCAGATTTGTTGTTATTCTAACGTCCAGGTACGACTACATAATCATCCATACAACAGACACACACACGCACAAACACACACAAACACACACACATTTTGGGTGGGGCTTCGGTATCCCGGGCATTTCCGCACCCTCTTCAGCTCCTCGCCTGGGAGCGGCTTTGGTCACCTGGGCATTCTTAGTGGTAAAGCAGGGAGAGTTCTGTGGGGATACTTGATTATGGCCTTGGCCTTGCTCGAGACCTTGGGCCTGTTCGGTCAGACAGCTTGGGGAACAACAACAACACGTAGGCATATTGTATACAATTATATACAATATTTATACACAAACACATACACAAACTCATGCACTCACAAGGATGGCCTTATATACTAACGCACACACACACACACACACACACACACACACACAACATTAATTAATTACATCGTGATAATTAACTTTTGTTGTTTTTCGGAGTGTATGTATAATAACGCTCCAGAGTAGAACTTGATTATCGTTAAGCGGAATTTGTTTAACTCAATAGTTAAAGCTATTTTGGCTTACTTGATTTGCAAACACAATTATATTCAACAACTAATAACAACTCTGGAAAATAGAAACACATACTATTGATGATAATGATAAACAAGTTGATTATTGGTTTCTTCTGACCCTTCAATTACCTTTGATGTATGACGTTAACGGCAAGAACTCTCCACGTTCGTTACCTGGAACAAAGAAAATATATCATTAATCTCACATAAACAATGGATGTAGAATTAATAAATTGTATGCTATGTGTATATATATATATATATATATATATATATTCCATACTGACAGGTAGATGGATTAAGTGGAGGAAAAACACAGGGAAGAGATATGATTCTTTATTCTCTTACGTTTCGGGTTATGTTATGTACCCATCTTCAGAGAGACTCTCTGAAGATGGGTACATAACATAACCCGAAACATTAGAAAATAATGAATCAAAGCTCTTCCCTGTGTTTTTTCCTCCACCCAATCCATATATATATATATACAGTATATATATATATATATATATATATATATATATATATATATATATATATATATATATATATATATATATATATATATATTCACACACATATTACCGGTATATACTGTAATTATGTAATTGAATATGAACAAGATGCATCTGTAGATATACTTGCTATATTTTCTATAAACCTATAAGCTTCCCATAATGAGATACAGCTCGCTCGCCTTATCTTTCTCCCGCTATCTGTAGTTGAAGTTACCCGCGGATACTCTTATTTAATTGCCAATTTCTCGAACACACTCTCCAATTCCTGCAAAACGAGGGTTCATTTGTTTGTTGGCTGAGAGAGAGAGAGAGAGAGAGAGAGAGAGAGAGAGAGAGAGAGAGAGAGAGAGAGAGAGGTAGTGATAGTGAAATAGCCGATTCCTTTCTCTCAAACCACCACCAACACCACCATCACTTTGACTTGCCATCCTCGTTAAAAACAAAACATATTTGTGACCTCAATTTTCGAGAGCTCAGTGACTCAGTGGCTAGGCAGACTGAAGACCCTTATGGGGCTAGTGCTTGTTTTTGGCCTATACTGTATATTAATATATTTGTGTATATTTGAATTTCCTCGCTAGACCTCCATCAAGCTTTAAAAAATACCCCCTAGTCCCCCTTTCAAGATAAATTTCCCGGCCAAAAGCCGAATTCTTCTAAAATTACAGGCTCGCTATCGCTGCAGCTCGTACGGGAAGACGGTGTGTTTCTGAGGGGGCTACATAGTCTATTCGTGTGTGTGGGGGGGGGGGGGGGGTGGCTTTTCTTGACTGGCTATGCAAACCCCCCCCCCAAAAAAAAAAAAAAAAAAAAAAAATTGTTACTGTAAGTAGACGAGGAGAAATCATGACCTCTAATCTCTGTAACTCAAAAACGACTAGAGATATCAAGCTAATATTTCTACCATTTGGGGAGAGTCACTAAAGGAATAGTTGCGGATATTTACATACAATTTTGCTCTAGCCCTTTTTGATGAGTTACAGAGGATAGAGGTCATTATTTCTCCTCGCCTTCTTACAGCGAATGGATTTTATTTATTATATTTTTGTGTGCATATCCAGTGAAGAAAAGACCCCCACCCACCCCGCCAGAATTCCTAAAACGCGTGAGGGATGACTCTCCTTTGCGTTGGACAGCCCGCGGGTCTTGCGCTCGCTGGGGATAGTGTCTGCACCGTCTGTCTTAACCCTTTCAAGTCCATTAGCCAGAACCTTGAAATTGGCTACATCCGAGGTGGTAAATGTTGAGCATGTATTCCAATAAATATATAAAATCTGTTTCAATTACTTGGGCCTGATATCGTGAACCCTAGCTTCTGTAACTCATTAAGAGCTAGAACAAATGGGCTGTAAATCTCCACACCTATTCCCAGGCTGACCCTTCCAAAATGGTAAAAATATTAGCCCGATTACTCTAATCGTTTTTGAGTTATAGAGGTTATGCTGAAGAATGTTGGCCGAGTTGTTTGAAACTGGTTATAGTAAGTAGCATAGATACTCGTTGATATAGGTTATCGTATTGAAAAAAAGAAAACAAAGATTGCTACCCCCTCTCGCGAAATACAGCGTCTAACAATAGATACAAAAATAGTATGAAATTACACTCTAAGACTTTATATTTGAAAGTATTAGAGGATTTAAATATGTTATTATTATTTGAGTGAGTCCAAGGGTTCACCTTTACACCAAGTTCACCTCTTTGATGGCTAGAGGGCCTTCCAAAGCTAAATACAATCGTGTAGTATTAGAAAGAAGGAAAGGGGAAAATGCCATTTTACTGAGTGGGTAAAGGGAAAAACATGAATTACTTTTTGTTTTCTTCTTAGGAGACATCTACAGTACATACAATTAAATACCTAACTGGAAAAAATGGCCCAAATAATAGCCCGACGCTTAACCCATTCAGTATGTTGATGTCATCTTCGTTACACTTGACTAACATTGGGAGATCTTATGCAGCTTAGGAAAGATCTAGGAAGTATGGCTATTAAATCACGATCATATATTTAAGAAGCTAATACACTATCTGTTCATAAATAATACGCGAGCAAAGAAGAAGTTTGTGAGAGCATATTGGTTGGAGACTAGGGGTTATTAGTTAATGGAACATATGAGTAGACTATAGATTAGCCATTACGTTTAATTATTTGGCTGGATTTTACTGAATAATCCGGGTTTTTTTTTTCGTTTTTTTGGTGGGTGGGGAATAGGGTTTATTTTATTTTTTTGTATTCTGTAGAACGAATAAAAAACATTGAAGTATTATATACTATCATTGGACCATGTTATATTAATTCGATGTCGATCTTTCTATTGCAAGTAGGAGAGAGACGGAAGGTGTACGCGAACTCATATATATATATATATATATATATATATATATATATATATATATATATATGATTGATTTGTCTCTTTCCCTGGCTTGTATCCATTCGGCTCCATTCAGCCAACTGTTTTAAGACGTTTATCCCCATCCAGGTGTCGATTTCTTCCTGGCGAGCGATAGCGACCCAGCATTGTATAGAGAAATCCGGCTTCGCCGGAGAAATTTTTCTATCGTAAAATGTACAAATTTAGCTTCCTGTCAAAACAAACATATATATACTGTATATGCTGGCTCGCTACCGCTCGTCAGGAAAATATTGACATCTGGATGGGGGTAAACGTCTTAAAACAGTAGGCTGGATGGGGCCGAATGGATGCAAGCCAAAGAGAGAGGGAGAAAAAGAGAAAACAAAGCGAGGTGGGCTCCCTTATGTATATAGACTTTGATTCATAAGTTCGCCTACATAGACGTTCTTGTGCAATGTACAGTATAATGAAAATGTGCGAGAGTTCCAGGAATTCTATGAATATCTGCATAAGATCTTCGTTCTTTTAATATTCCAGGTTATCTGATATTGGAATGTGAGAAATTGGATATTTCCTGATACGAATAATGAGTAAGAACGGGAAAAATGGATAACAGGGGATTTTATAATGAGAAATTAATTAATGCAGAAAATGTAATTGAATGAACATACGCAGCTTATGAGGAGGAGCACTTTACTGACAACGTGTCGGCATAATGAAACTATTTGCAAAACGTTGTCAAAAAGTGTAGTTCAAAGAATAGTTCAAAAGGGGATGTTAAATTGAGATAAGGTCTATTACAGAAAATGGGAGTTTATTATACCGTGCCATTCGTTTGAGGATAGTAGACACAGACTTTAACAATATTGGTTATTCATCATCTACGTGAAATATTGGATTTGAACACCAATTGGGGCATTATGACCAAGTGCCTATAAAACATTAAGGGGGGATGGTTCACTTTTTGGTCGATTTATTTATTTATATAGTATTGTTCTAGTTTCCTCCCTAGACCTCCATCAAACTTAAGATAACATCCATTAGATCCCCCTTCTAAATTAATTTGTAAATTTTTCGGTGAAACATGTCACGGCCGAAGGCCGATTCTTCCAAAATTACAGGCTCACTATCAATCGCCAGGAAAAAAATCGACACATAAATAGCACGAAAGGTCTTAATATTGACAAAGAAATGGGGCGAAAGGTCTATAAATCGACAAACTAATGGGGCAATCATCTTAAACTCTTAAACTATTGGGGCTAAACATGAGGGAGAAGCATGTCTAGAAAAACAACCCATGTCCCCTTAACAATAGTGGTATGCATTATCAACGTGTAATAATACATGTGAATACCAAGTGGAGCATTACGACCAAGTGTCCATAAAACATTAATGATCCGTAATTATGTTCTGCATTGATTGCTAATTTAGTGAAGCTTTAAGTGGATTATGAAAAATATTTACACGATTAAATTACACAGTTTTTGACATTTGTTACAGTGATAAAAATATACTTTGAAATGTAGACAGCATTTATATAAACACCATGTGAGGAGGAGCACTTTATTGACAACGTTCTGCATATATATATACTGTAGCTTCATTGACCTTATGAAACTATATGCGACACGTTGTCAATAAAGTGCTCCTCCTCATATGGTTTTATATTAATTTCTTGCGGCCCATACGTTCAGTATAACCACTTGGGGACTCTGACATGTTTTAGCAGTTTATTCTGCCTATTAATAAACGATTGTATTTACCTTAGGAAGAACGTATGTGAGCTAGATAGTTAATGGAGCTTGTTTCTACCCCTTTGATACCTAGAGAATCCACAAAATCGTCTAATGCTAACCAGAATAAACTGTCGAAATGCGTCAAAATCCTCATCGGGTTAAAATATATGTAAAGAATGGCAATAGGTGATAGAATAGGAAGACATGCAACACTTAGACACGGGAATGAGAAGACAGTTACGTAAGCGGGTTATAAGGGGAGATGGGTTGTTTGTCTGGTCCCCCTTCTTCATCATGTTTAGCTCCCTTAGTTTTCAGATTATATGACGTTTGGTGCATTAGTTTGGCAATGTTAAGACCTTTCGCCTAATTTTTGTATCAATATTGAGACTTTTCGTGTAACTTAGATGTCGATCTTTTCCTGGCGAGTGATTGCGAGCCTGTAATTTAAGAGGAATCGGCCGGGACATTTTTATATCGCAAAATTTACAAATATACAGTATCTTGAGAGAGGGTGTGGGGGTGTTTGTTTTTTATGCTTGATGGAGGTCTAGGCAGGAAACTAAAACAAGTATAAACAGATACATAAACGAACAAATAAACACACCCATCCCCCCTTAATGAGAGAGAGAGAGAGGTGACAATCGATAGTAAAAACACGGACTGGATGGGATATTACTGTCTAATGATGGAGGGAAGGTGAGGAAGAGATACTAAAAGGTTATTGGTGATGGGAGGGAAGGGAGAGATTCACAGGGTGATTATAGGCTTCCAGTGCGACTAACGATATAGGAATGTGATATCTATACATTGCATTTCTATCTAACTATCTATATACTCAGGCTCAATCCCCACTTCTATTTTTTTTTTTTTTTTTTTTTTTTTTTTTTTTTTTTTTTTTTTAGGGGGGCATAATGGCGGCGTTTATGTGTAGAGGTTTTCAGTGCGACTAACGATATGGGAATGTGATATCAATACTTCACATAGATAACTGACTAATGGCAGTGCGACTAATGATATGGGAATGTGATATCAATACTTCACATAGATAACTGACTAATGGCAGTGCGACTAATGATATGGGAATGTGATATCAATACTTCACATAGATAACTGACTAATGGCAGTGCGACTAACGATATGGGAATGTGATATCTTTACTTCACATAGATAACTGACTAATGGCAGTGCGACTAACGATATGGGAATGTGATATCAATACTTCACATAGATAACTGACTAATGGCAGTGCGACTAATGATATGGGAATGTGATATCAATACTTCACATAGATAACTGACTAATGGCAGTGCGACTAATGATATGGGAATGTGATATCAATACTTCACATAGATAACTGACTAATGGCAGTGCGACTAACGATATGGGAATGTGATATCTTTACTTCACATAGATAACTGACTAATGGCAGTGCGACTAACGATATGGGAATGTGATATCAATACTTCACATAGATAACTGACTAATGACAGTGCGACTAACGATATGGGAATGTGATATCAATACTTCACTTACATAACTACATAGTTGCGATGTTTATATGTATAGGTTTTCCGACTAACGATATGGGAATGTGATATCAATACTTCACATACATAACTAAATATATATTGTGATATTGGGATACTAAATTTATATAGTTCTTCAAATATAATACACCCCTGTTTTACTTCTATCTATTGCCTGACGCCGTGATCCCCGAAGGGGTGGCCACGAACGAACCGCCCCCATGCACCTCTGTCCCCAGTCAGTCGACGCCCCTCCCCCCAACCAGCACCGCCTTCGTTCATGTAGTTCCTCACTCCATCCTTCCACCTCATATTCGGTCTACCTCTCCCCCTCTGTCCCTCCACCTCGCTTTCGTACACCCTCTTAGTCATTCTCTCGCTTTCCATACGTTCCATATGGCCGAACCATCTCAAGTTGTTCCTTTTCACACTTTCCAGCACATCTACCTCCACACCACACCTCCTTCTTACTTCCTCATTAGTCTGTCTATCCCTCCATGTAACTCCGCATGCACTCCTGAAGTAATTCATTTCCACTGCTCTCACTCTTGGTCTGAGTCTCTCAACCAACGTCCATGCTTCGCTTCCGTAAGTCAGTGTCGGGATTACCACACTGTCATGCAAGGACTTCTTCACTTCCATACTGACTTACCTGACTTCCTGACTTACCTGACTTACTGACTTACTGACTTACCTGACTTCCCTGTTTTACTTACCATTCATTAATAATGGAACACAAACACAATCGAATGCCATCAAATATAATATGGCCCAGCTACCAAGAAAATATTCCATTTAGTTTAGGAAGATCTATTTTAGTAAGAGGATATACAAACTTAATTAACCCTCTGAAGATCGATAACGCACTTGTTTCTGTTTTCTAGTTATTATTAGACCCCCCCCAAAAAAAAAAAAAAAAAAAAAAAAAAAATACAAACATGGAAAACTGGGGAGGGTGCCAGAGTATAATTATACATACATAGTGTACATTAGACGATATTATTCAGATTAGGAAGGGTACTTGGAAGTCATTGGGTGGATTGAGATAGTCTTTACCCCTTTCTTAATGCCACAGATCCTTCCTAAGCTGTATAAAATTGTATAATGATGGCCACAATAAACCGCTACAATGCGTCATATCATCAAAGGGTAAAACAAAATAGTAAACCATTCGAATTCCGTTTTTCGCACACTGTTCTCCATATATATATTATATATATATATATATATATATATATATATATTGTCGTCGTTTGTGTTAGCATTCTCTTCTCCAATACTCAACTTCTATGTAGCGTTTTGCGATAAAAGAAGAAATAGATGAAAACAAGGGAAACGCATCGCTAGTGCTGTCATAGGGGAAGCGTGTTAAACGGAATCAGAGCGCGGCAAAGGAGAACTGTAATATAACGCTAACGATCCGCTACGAAACGACGCCTGATTAAAAAATGATGGCCAATACAATCGATCCGTAGCGGCTATTACCTCCCAAACAGCCGGCCGTTGATGGTAATTTACTCGCTCCATGGACCGTCAGTGAGCAGTCTTATTACTCGGTCCAAACACAAATACAATTCTATACCCCGTTCCAAGTACGTAGGCCAAAACTCTTAAGGGAGCCCACCTCGCTTTTTTTCTTTTTCTCTTTCTCTCTCTTTGGCTTGTATCCATTCGGCCCCATTCAGCCTACTGTTTTAAGACGTATACCCCCATCCAGGTGTCAATATTTTCCTGGCGATCGGTAGCGAGCCAGCATATATATATTTTTGTTTTGACAGCAAAATAAATCTGTACATTTTTCGATAGAAAAATTTCTCCAGCGAAGCCGGATTTCTCCATACAATGCTGGTTCGCTATCGCTCGCCAGGAATAAATCAACACCCGGATGGGGATAAACGTCTTAAAGCAGTTGGCTGAATGGGGCCGAATGGATATAAGCCAGGGAAAAAGAGAAAAGGAGAGAAAGATAAAAACAAAAACGGTGACCCCCCTTAAACAATAACCTCCATAACTCACAAACGGGTGGACTAATCGAGCTAATATTTCTACCATTTGGGAAGGGTCAGCCAAGGAATAGGTGTGGAGATTTATAGCCCATTTTGAGTTACAGTGGTTAGGGTTCCTGATTTCTGGTCTACCTATTTGGAACAGGGTATAGTCCCCGTCTACCATTCCAAATAGTTTGTTTATATATATATATATAAAGGATACAAAAGATAATGTTGTCTGTATCAAATGTAGTTAAATAAAAACTTTTCCTGAACCATTTGAAGATTATGATGCATTTTGACGGTTTATTCTGAATATCATTAGACGATTTTATACAGTTTAGGAAAGATATGTGTAAATTATAAGGGTAAAGCCAATCTCAATTGACCCGCTGACTCCATATACCCTTCCTAATCTGAGTGGAATCGTCTAATAATAGCCAGAACACATAAAAGATATGCTTAATCGGATCTAGGAAGGGTTAATAAATCCTTCTTGATGGTGTAATGGTTAGGGCATGTAAGTTATGTGTGTGATGTCCTGAGTTCGAATCCCGAGAAAATCACATGCTTTCATTAATTTCATTGGGGGTGTTATTGGTGTTAAGAACGATGTTAACAATAATTTCAAATAGCATGCAAGTTGATCCTTTACTTAATTAATATCGATTCACAGGAGCTTTTACAATATATTTAATAGGACAATATAGTTTGGAAATACTCATGATAATTAGCCTACCACGATCATCTGATTTCCTATCAATAAATACCCGCATTAAATTATCCTCAATTCCATATTTATTGAGCAAACATTTTCGAGGTTTCTTTACGTAAGCACAATTACTGCTTAATTAATTGTTTTGCAAGTTATTTTATTTTTTATTTTTTCAGAACTACCTACTAAAGAAAATATGTTTGACAATGTGAAAGTCAGAGAAAAAAAGATATCCTATAAATACCACCAAAGCCAAAAGCAATAACTGCATTAATACATTAAACAGTTTCAAAGCTTACAACAAATATCTTAAATTAACTTTCATAGGTTGACAACATTATCAACACCATTTCAGGAGGAGCACTATATTGACAACGTTTCACAGATAGCTTTTCAGATAACTGAAGAAGCTATCTGCGAAACGTTGTCAATTAACCACTTGCGAGTTTCAGGCTATGAGGAAGTGGGAGCTGTAGACATCGATATTTAGCAGAGTTACCAGCTATAATACGGCTGTAGTGCATTTATATACCCATAAACATTACATTAATCATTCTTTCCATCCACTAGAAACCTACATCATTATTGCATTTCTGTTCTATATCAATGTTTACAGCTCCAACTTTCTTATAGCCTGAAACTCGCAAGTTGTTAATAAAGTGTTCCTCCTCTTCAAAAAAGGATCGGGTATACACTGAAATATTGGATTTGTCAATACAATTAACGCAAAAAAATACGGCAACACAAATACATTAATTGTTAACCTAGGGACCAACCAGCGCCATCCCTCTCCCTCCCTTCCTCCTACTACCTCCCTACCGTCTCTCTCCTTCCCTACCTCCCTCCCTCTTCCTTCCTTCCTCTCCCTACGATCCCTCCCTTCCTCCCACTACCTCCCTATACCATCTCTCCCACCCTCCCCTCCCTCCCTACCTCCATTACAGGCCTCGTTTTACGTTACGGCTGAACATTACCTGCTATAACTCGGGATTAACAGCCTTTTGATGAGATTAGGAGAGGGCTGGGACGGGCTGAGTTCGGGGGGCGTTAGGATAAAGTGAAGGAACAACTATAGAAGGTTAAATTCAACAAGGCAGCCTATGCCATCCTTCGAATCACAGTAATTCTTGGTTGGTGTAATTCGTGTTAACTTTTTAGACATAATTATAAGCTCTATTATTTACAAGTTAAGGAATATGATACGATTCGACAGTTTATTATGGCTATCATTAGAAGATTAAATACAAATTAGGAATGATATGTGGGAGGTAAGAGGGTAAAGACTGGCCCAATCAACCCTCTGACTTCCATATACCCTTTCCACTCTGAATAAATTCGTCTACTGATAGCCAGAAGAACTGTTAAAGTGCGTAATAATCCTTTAGGGGTTAAGCTTACCACGCCACTCCACAAACCCTTGCCAACCAATCAAGTTCGTTCATAATTCTACTAATGAGGTGAAGATTTCTTATGAAGTTAATTTGAACTTTTCTAAGTATACCTTTAGAATATGATGTGGCCAGTTTTGTTTATCTTTGACAAGATATCAAATGGATGCTTAACCTTATGAGGATCAGGACGCGTTTTAGCAATTATTCTTGCTCATGTTAGACGATTTTATCTAGCAATCAAAGAGGTAAAGTCGCTCTCAATTAAGGGGAGGCAGTTGTTTTTTCGAGTCCTCCGCCTCCCTCATATTTAGCCCTATTAGTTTTGGCGATTTTCAGACCTTTTGCCCCATTTATTTGCCAATATTAAGACCCTACGTGCCATTTAGGTGTCGATTTTTTCCTGGCGAGCGATAACGAGCCTGTACTTGAAGAGGAATTGGCCTTCGGCCGGGACATTTTTCTACCGAAAAATGTACAGATTTTGTGGGTGTGTTTTTAAAGTTTGATAGAGGTTTAGAAAGCAAATTAAACCCCCCTCATTAAACCATTGAGCCAAACCAGTAGATTATGCTGCACAATACCGTCTGAGCTCCCTTAGCCGTTTGACTCACGCATATCCCTCCTCGACTTAATAAAATCGTATAGTAATAGCCAGAATAAACTTTCAAAATGCGTCATAATTCATATTTTTAAGGGGTGAGTGTTGCTGGGGTTTTTCCGCAGATTGACTCCCTCGCTGCTTAAGGGGGTAGTACTCGCTTTTTCTGAACCCCCTTCTCCCTCATGTTTAGCTTATTAATTTTGAGGTTTTAAGACGTTCGTTTCGTTAGTTTGGCGATTTTGAGACCCTTCGCCTCATGTTTGTTGTCAATATTAAGACCTTTCGTGCCCTTTAGATGTCTATTTTTTCCTGGTGAGCGATATCGAGCCTCTAATTTTAGAAGGAACCAGCCTTCGGCCGGGACATTGTTCTACCGAAAAATGTACGAATTTATCTTGAAAGGGGATCTACTGTAGGGGGTGTTGTTCTAAACTTGATAGAGGTCTAGCGAGGAAACTAAAAGATAAATTATATATATAAATATATAGACCAAAAACCAAGCACTAACCCCTTAATAATTGATTAAGGTGGAATTTCAAATTGTAGTGCTATAATGAATTGTAGTGCTATAATGAATTGTAGTGCTATAATGAATTGTAGTGCTATAATGAATTGTAGTGCTATAATGAATTGTAGTGCTATAATGAATTGTAGTGCTATAATGAATTGTAGTGCTATAATGAATTGTAGTGCTATAATGAATTGTAGTGCTATAATGAATTGTAGTGCTATAATGAATTGTAGTGCTATAATGAATTGTAATGCTATAATGAATTGTAGTGCTATAATGAATTGTAGTGCTATAATGAATTGTAGTGCTATAATGAATTGTAGTGCTATAATGAATTGTAATGAATTGTAGTGCTATAATGAATTGTAGTGCTATAATGAATTGTAGTGCTATAATGAATTGTAGTCGGGAAATATATTAGGCGTGAGCAAGTTACTTTTTCACTATAGTATACTCATAAGAAGGCTAAAACTCTTAACCCTCTCCGACATATGACACAAATTTAAGCCTATTAGGGATACTTTAAAGCCTTTGTTACCATCTGGGGTATTTAGAAACCTTTAGTTTAGTTACTTCAACCTCTGCGATGTCTTGGAGTTAGCTGTGGGCAGAAAACAAATTTTGGAGAGGTAATTATAAGAGTGAGAGAACTCTATTTCTTATTGCTAATCTGGCAACCTCTGCGTCATATGAGCGTGAAAGGGTTAACCACTAACCACTCTATAACTGAAAAAAAATAGAGTAATCGAACAAATATTACTACCACTTGGGAAGAGTCAATGTGGAAATAGTTGTGGAAATGTACAGCCCATGTGCTCTAGCCCTTCTTGAGTTACAGTGGTTAAGGGTTACGATTTGTTGGCCAACGTATAGTGAATATAGTTTAGGTGTATCCTACTATAGTGTGTTTTAGTTCAGCTGGTGGTAAATTGCCATGCGTCTATCTTGTTTACCCAGCTATTACGAAGATTGTGTTGAGAAATGTGTTGTTAAATAAAGACATGGTATTAATCTACATTGTGCACACAATAGTTTCATTTTTGTCCGTTATGTATCGAGAAATTTGCTGCCAAGGGATAACATTTGCTGCTAAGGGATTTAATTTGCTGCTAAGCGATTACATTTGGTGCTAAGGAATTGAATTTGGTGTTAAGAGATTACATTTACTGCTATGGGATTGAATTTGGTGCTAAGGGATTAAACTTGCTGCTAAAGGATTAAACTTTCTGCTAAGGGATTAAACTTGCTGCTAAGGGATTAAACTTGCTGCTAAGGGATTAAACTTGTTGCTAAAGGATTAAATTTGATGCTAAGGGATTACATTTGCTGCTAAGGGATTAAACTTGCTGTTTAGGAATTAAATTTGTTGCTTAGGGATTAAATATGTTCCTTAGAGATTAAACCTGTTGCTAAGAGATTAAATATGCTGCTAAGGGATTCAATTTACCGTCACCTGGATAATAGCACACTCATAGCCTAGAGAGTTCAAAGGGGTGAACAGAAATCTCAAACAGTAGACCATTTCAACCAGTAGGTCTCACCTAGTGTTAATTGACCCAATATTCTTAGATTTGGTAGAGTTAGGTTAGTACTTTAAATTGACATGAGTTTGGTTGTTCGTGGTTTTTGAGACTGGTTGAGAGCTACTGGTTGAGATGGTCCACTGGTTGAGTTGTCCCAGTTCAGAGGTGTTAAAACTTTGTACCTTTACATGCACCTGTAATATATAATACTTATTCATGCTAGATACGATTTTCATTGTGGAACAAAATCTATAGCTATACTTAATTAGACAAGCAAATTATCTACGCTGATTTTATTGATAATCCAATACTCCAAATTACATAAATATAACACTATTAACTCACAGCGCCAAACATGACTCACAAACTGACTAATCATCACAGAAAAATTTCTGTGTTATATATGTTTTTTATAGTATTAAAATTCCAAAATGGCTGCGGCTGTCCGGTCTCTAACTTCTGTAGGGTCTCTAGGGTAGCGTTAGATGGGATGGGACGCTGATGGAGACATTTTCTACTGGGAGAGAGAGAGAGAGAGAGAGAGAGAGAGAGAGAGAGAGAGAGAGAGAGAGAGAGAGACTGCTAATATATCTTTTCCATATTATATGTTGAATAATTCACTGTTGTCTTTATATATTCCAATATCAATAACAATATGTATTAACTCATTGAATTTGCATATTGTTCACTCATCTATCGCTATTACAAAAATCAGTGCTCTCTCAATGCATAACCCCTCCCTTGCGACGAGTGTAAGGCACCCGCCTTTCAACACAGTCCCATTCTTATTATATCCAGCTCTTCAACCCAAGAGTGACAAATTTCTCAGTTTCTCTTCTACTGAACAAGCGAACTCTGGAACTCTCTCCCTCAATCAATCTTTCCTTCATTCTATGACTTAAGCAGGCGACCTGCATTGTGTCTCCTTCTTACACATAGAATAAAATAAAATTGCAAACCGTTATAGAGTATTTTATTCTATACGTCTGTCTAATCTGCAATCAGCTATTTTATCACGTTTGTTTCCACACATATACTGTATATATATATATATATATATATACTGTATACCCTGTTCCAAATAAGTAGGCCAAAACTCTTGAACAACCTCTCCTGGCTCTCCAACTCAAACACGACTGGAATAATCGAGTTAATATGTCTACAATTTGGAAAGGGTCAGCCAAGGGATAGGTATGGAATTTATTAGCCCATTTCCTCTAGTCCTTTCTGAGTTACAGAGGTTAGGGATAACGAGTTCAGGGCTGCCTATTTGGAACAGGATATAGTTTAAATGATACACGTGAGTGTCATTTATGTGTGCAATATATATATATTATATATACATTTTGCTATACATTATGAAAATCAATAGGTTACACAATCACCTGCACAATCACCTGGTACACAACTACTGTATGTGATGTACTGAGGCAGTGAACATTTAGTGAGGAAAAACACTGTTTCGGGCATATGTTTGAGGGAAGTGTCTTGAAATAGTTCATCAGCGTGTCAGATTTCTTCACTAATATTTTCAACACTTTTCACTGCATGCTAATGAACAGGAATGGTATGACTGTTATCTTGACTATTGTAAACTTGGCTGAATTTAAACATATCATAACTGTGCGTCCGTGCTGACTCCCTGCCTAGGCAAACTCTTTCGTCTCTGCCTATCCTCTAACGTCTTCCCTTCATGCTGGAAATTTGCTCACATTCAACCTGTCCCAAAGAAGGGTGACCGCTCTCAACCCTCCAACTATCGTCCAATTGCTCTCATCTCATGTCTTTCTAAAGTTTTTGAAACTATTCTTGCTTCCAAATGTCTTAAGCTCATTATTTCTCTTCTCATAATCTGCTCTCAGATCGCCAGTATGGCTTCCTTAAGGGTCGCTCTACTGGTGATCTTCTTTCATATCTTACTAACTCTTGGTCATCCTCCTTTCGGGACTTTGGTGAGACTTTTTCTATTGCACTAGACATATCGAAAGCCTTCGATAGAGTCTGGCACAAATCTTTAATTTCTAAACTACCCTCCTTCAGTTTCTATCCCTCCATCTGTGCCTTTGTCTCTAATTTCCTTTCCGGCCATTCCATAGCCGCGGTTGTGGACGGCCATTGTTCACTTCCTCACCCTATGAACTCCGGTGTTCCTCAGGGCTCTGTCCTATCTCCTATTCTCTTTCCAATTTTTATAAATGATCTCCTCAACTGTACCTCAATTCCCATCCATTCATACGCAGACGACTCAACCTTACACTACTCCATTAGTTTTTCAGAACGCCCCAGCCAGCAATTCCTCAACGACAAATGTAATGAAGCCATAGAATTCTTAAATTCTGCTCTAAATACTATCTCCAATTGGGGCAGAGAAAACCTTGTTACCTTTAATGCTTCCAAAACCCAATTTCTCCATCTATCTACCCATAAGGAACTCCCAGCGGACTATCCCATACACTTCAACAATACAAAAATCAACCATTCATATTCTCTCAGTATTCTCGGTGTCTCTTTCTCTTTGCTCTCTCTTAGAAGGACCATATTACCAGTCTTGCTAAGGCAGCCTCCCAGAAGCTGGGTGTGCTCAACCGCCTTAGGGGGTTCTTTTCCCCTGCACAGCTTCTTGCTCTGTACAAGGGCATAGTGCGTCCTTGTATTGAGTATTGTTCACATGTGTGGGGAGGTTCCTCTCACACCGCTCTCCTAGACAAAGTTGAAAGGAAGGCCTTTCGTATCGTTAACTCCCGTCCACTCACCAACTCTCTGCAATCTCTCTCTCTCCGACACAACGTTGCATCTCTCTCGCTATTCTATCGCTACTATAATAATCAGTGTTCCTCAGAGCTTTCCCAGTGTATACCACCACCTTTACATAGGGCACGTGGTACCCGTCTTGCAACTCAATCCCACCCCTACTCTGTGCAACTCTCCAACCCGAGAGTAAAACGTTACTCTCAGTCTTTCTTCTAGTCAACAGCTGAGCTCTGGAACTCTCTCCCAGAATCAGTCTTTCCTTCTTCCTACGACGTAAATTCCTTCAAACTCCGTGTGTCCTGGCATTTTGGCTCGAACGTCCCTTGAATTTGGCCCTGTCTTTCTTTCAACTATGGGGGAGGCACTCGCCATAGGCAGTTCTGCCTTTTGCCTCCCTCAATCACATAGAAAAAAAAAAAAAAAAGGAGTAGCTCTGAAATAATCGTACGTGAGGGCAATATATTGTTCGATAAGATTCAACACAGGGTCTACACAATCTTATTACTATTATTATTATTATTATTATTATTATTGTTATTAGTATTATTATCATTCTTATCATTATTATTATTATTATTATTATTATAATTATTATTATTATTATTATTATTATGTTCTGGGGGTGGCCGACTAAAGACATAGGCCGAATAGGGACAACACAACACAACAGAAAACAATGAACACACAAAAACAAAACACAAATTCACACACGTCTAAGTCACCCAGGAGAAGTAAAAATATTATTGTTATTATGAATGTTATTACTTACTATTATTATTATTATTATTATTATTATTATTGTACTTACATTTCTAAGTTCAAGCACACTACTGAGGTGGGGGAATAATTCGACAGTTGCTAGAGTTTGTATAGTTTATTTAATAGAACGAACTCTAAATCTAACTACTAGTCCAATAGCCTACTTCCTGTTCTGGTCGAAATGAGTTCAGTACGCGAATTGAATAAGACGTTGTCCCGTGATAGATGGTACGATGGAACCCAAGAGCTCCCGCACATAATATTCGGATGCCCGCTATTCAGGTAATACCTCACTTCGACTTAGATACATCGTAGGTTACCAGACTGAATTTATAATGATCGCCGTGCCCTTCGATGTCTTCTAAGAGACCTGGGCTGCTCTGACTCAAACTATTACTAATTTATTAATCCTAAATGCAAGTGGACAAATAATATATATTTCTATATCCGCTTCCGAAACCCCCAAATGGCTAACCTGTTCCCGGGCGTTACGAACACAACTCTCGGCTCATACAATAGCCCCTCTGAATACAACACTGGCCCGTGGGCCGTTTGACTCTCTATAAAGGATATAATCTTTAACTCACATTTCCCTTAATTTTGGCTATCATTAGATGATGTTATTCAGTTTAGGAAGGATGTGTGGGATCCCCCCCCCCCCCAAAAAAAAAAAAAAAAAAAAAAAAAAATACTCACTTCTCTTTCACACTCACACACTTCCTATCCCTTCACATGCCCCATTCATATACACTCCTCTTCCCACTCTCTTATTGTACCCTCTCTCCCTCCTGTCTGTCCCTCTCCGCTCCTTTCTCCCCTCCCCCTCCACCTCTTTCCCTGTATGCAACCCCTTCTCTGACCCTTCCCCCCTCCCCCCTACACTTCTCTCCCTCTATAAACCCTCCTCTTGCCCCCCTCTCTCCCTCTCAGACCCTTTCCATCCTTCCCATCCCCACCTTCACCCACTTCTTTCTCTCTCCGCCTCCTCACCTGACATCCCTCTCTCACTCTCTCTGCCCCAATCCTCCCACCCACCTCCTTCCCTCTCCACCCCCTCCCCGTTCGCGCCCCTCTCTCTCAACATCTCAGCCTCTATCCATCCCACCCACCTCCTTCCCTCTCCTTCCCTCCACATCTCTCTCCCCCTGGATGCCATTAGCACCCCAGTTATATCAGTGACGAAGTGACGCGGCTGGAATACTGAGACTGGGGAGGAGGAGGACTGGGGAGGAATGGAGGGTAGGAGTTCGAAGTAGGAGGAAGGGAGGAGGAATGGGGAGTAGGAGTTAGAAGTAGGAGGAAGGGAGGAGGAATGGGGAGTAGGAGTTAGAAGTAGGAGGAAGGGAGGAGGAATGGATGGTAGGAGTTAAAGGTTGGAGGAATGGGGAGGAGGGAAGAAAGGTACGAAGAGAGGAGGAGAGAAGGGAGGTACGAGGGGAAGGGGACTGGAAAAGGAGAAAGGAAGGGAGGAAGGAGTTATGGGTGGGACAAGGGGAGGATAGCTGGGAAGAAGGGACGGATGGGAGAGAAGGAGTGTTGAAGGGGTGGAGGATGGGCGAGGAAGGAGTTATGGGTGGTAGAAAGGGGAGGATAGCTGGGAATGAGGGAAGGGCGACGAGGGAGGGCTGGGGTGGAAGGGAGAATTACTGGGAAGGAGAGGAAGAGGGAGTTATAAGTGGGACAAGGGGAGGATGGCTAGGCTAGGAGAACTGAGATGGAAGGGAGGATGGCTGAGAAGGAGTAATAGGGAGGAAGGGAGAGAGTTATAGGAAGTAGAAAAGGGAGGATAGTAGGGAAACAGGGAGGAGGAGGGGGAGGGCTGAGATGGAAGGGAGGAGGGCAGAGGAGGAAGGGAGAGCTCGAGCCCATGAGGGGAGAATGAATGTGGGGGAAGAGAGGATATTTTTGGCAGGTTATTTTGGCTATCAGGAAACGATTTTACACAGTTTAGGAAAGATCTATGGGAATTATAAGGGTGAAGACTATCTCAATCAACCCTCTGACTACCACATACCCTTCCTAATCTGTATAGAATCTTATAAAAATAGCCAGAAAATAAAGAAAAGAAAGGCGTAATCGGATCTTCTAAGGGTTTACCGTGTTCTGCTCTCACAGTCTCAAGAGATGTAGGTTTTGTATTATATGCTGTGCCATAGGGGGAACCTGGCCATTAAGGGGATAGTTACTGTATATACATATATTTTTCTTCTCTTTTCTTCTATATATTCAGCTATTCATTTATTTTATTTAGTTTCCTCGCTAGACCCCCATC
>CM064492.1:59691220-59761220 GCA_032716605.1 Paralithodes platypus
TGTTTTCCCTTAAGAAACGGAGAATAAGGGGACAGCTGATAGAGTGTTTTAAGATACTAAAAGGGTTTAGTAACGTAAATTCTAATAATCTATTTAAGATAGCCAAAGAAGGTTCCACAAGAGGAAACAAATTAAAACTAACAGGCAGGAAAGCGAACCCAGACATAACTAAAAATGTCTTCATCCACAGTATTATTAATGAGTGGAATAAGCTCCCTAATGAAGTTATTGACAGTGACTCGATATACACATTTAAAAAAAGGTTAGACACATATCACAGAAAAGTTGGTCTGCAGTAGAAGCTGATCACCGATAAGAGAACCTGGCGGAAATGAACACGTTTTCAGTTGAAGAGAGCAGGACAAAATAAAATAAAAAATACAAACAAATTAAGATGTGCATGCCTTTTCCTTTCCATTTCTAATTTCTAACTATACTATAAATTCCTTCAGGCGATTTCCAAGCCCTGCAAGGTTATTCACTTCTAACTATTTTCATGTACGGCACATTGCCGGAGGGAGCGGAGGGTTGGGAGAGAGAGCCTTCATTTTTGCTATCCTTTCCTTCCACTTTCTCTTAGGGATGCTATCTCTATTAGGATTAAGTCCTGGTCACCTCGCAGGGATCGTAAGATCTGTGTGGCCAGTGTATCTATGTAAATATATGAAAATATAATATTATATATATATATATATATATATATATATATATATATATATATATATATATATATATATATATATATATATATATATATATATATATACAGTATATATATGTATTGGTTCTCTAAAGTACTATTTTCCTTTTTACTTCAGCCTTTATTTAATTTTGATCACTGATGTTTTTCAATTAATGCATGTGTTACCATTAATATTTTTGTGTTTACTTTGTTTTCTGTCTGAGGGCAATAAGGACCAGGGGTAAAACACAAAAATCATTATTACATGTTTTCCATAAAATGTGTAAGACTGCTTTTAAAGGCAGGCAGTTGGTTTTTCGAGTCCTCCTCCCCCCTTATGTTTAGCCCTATTATTTATGAGATTTCAAGACATTCGCCCCATTAGTTTGGCGATTTTCAGATCTTTTGCCCCATTTCTTTGCCAATATTAACGACCTTTCGTGCTATTTATGGGTCGATTTTTTTCCTGGAGGGTTAGAGCGAGCCTGTATTTGAAGAGGAATCGGCCTTCGGCCGGGACATTTTTCTACCGAAAAATTTACAAATTTATATCGAACGGGTATCTCGTGAGTGTTTTTTTAAGCTTGATAGGGATTTAGAGAGCAAACTAAACCCCTTCCTTAAGGGGGATGACCTGCTTTTTGTTATTTCTGTCCTTTTCTCTCTTTCTCTGGCTTGTATCCATTCGGCCCCATTCAGCCAACTATTTTAAGACGTTTATCCCCATCTAGGTGTCGATTTCATCCTGGCGAGCGATAGCGAGCCAGCATTATATGAAGAAATCCGGCTTCGCCGGAGAAATTTGTCTATCGAAAAATGTACAAATTTAGCCTGCTGTCAAACACAAATAACAAATATGCTGGCTTGCTACCGCTCACCAGTAAAAAAATTACACCTGGATGGGGATAAACGTCTTAAAACAGTAAGTAGGCTGAATGGGGCCAAATGGATACAAGCCAGAGAAAGATAGAAAAGGACAGAACACAAACAGGTCACCCCCCTTATGCCATTGAGCCGAACCAGTAAATTATGCTACACATTACCGTCTGAGCTCCCTTAAACTAATAAGGGAGCCTCCGCATCAGTGCTACTAATGGAGGGCAATATTGGAATATGAATACCGAAAAAGATGTCACATTCGTTAACCCCTTCAGTACCTTTTATGTCGATTGTATTTTATGTCTGCTACATTTAGACGATTTTAGGAAGCTTCAGAAGGATGGATGGTAGCTAAAAGGATTAATTGAGATAGTCTATCTTTGTAATGAGTAGACGTCCTACCTAAGCTGTACAAAATCGTCTAATTGTGCTATGTACAGTATTGTTTTATGCATTAGAGGCTACTAATTTGATGATAAAGTACAGTCCAACTATTAAGAACCATATGGTCTGTGTAGTTCCTGTATCGATGTAACTATTTCACTCTCTCACGCCTATACTTACTCTCACCCCTTCTCTCTCTCTCTCTCTCTCTCGACAAACGATCCACTTCACAACTCCCTTTTTTCCGCTGACACATTTTATCACCAACTCTCTTTCATCTCACACACACACACACACACACACACACACACACACACACACACACACACACACACACACACACACACACACAGGCCCCTCCTCTACTACCGATCATTCTACTAAGCCCCTTATCTCCCTCCCCCCTCCTACCTGCACTTTTAATCCTCTAATTCCTTGTTACATTCTCGCGTCTGCCTCTTCATCCTCCTCCTCCCCCTCCTTTGTATTCCTTTGTATTCCTCCTCCTCCTATTCCTTTTCCTCCTCCTCCTCCTCCTCCTCCTCCTCCTATATATATTTTTGCTATCCTTTTCTCTACCTCGTAGTCAATAGATTAATAGTTTTAGATATCCAAAATGCCCCGTATGGACCAATAGGTTTGTTTCAGTTTGTTCTCCTTTGTATTCCTCCTCCTCCTCCTCCACCCTTTTATCTCCTTCTCCTCCTCATCCTCCATCTTCCATATCTAGGAGTCTTTCTCCTCGACTATGTTCACCTTATATTTCTAGTTTTGTCTTTCTATTTTAGCTCGCCATTTCTAAAATCTCGTCCTTTTACGTTAACCCATTGAGTACCAGGGACATCCTTTTCATCTTATTCTGGCAACTATTAGACGATTTTATTCAGCTTAGGAAGGACCTCTAGCTATAATAAGGCTTAACACTATCACAACCAACCCTTTTAGCTACCACAGATCCTTCCTAAGCTGCATAATATCGTCTAAATATATAGCTAGAATAAAATATAACAAACGTCGCTGGTACTCAAAGGGTTAAATGATTTGATAGCCGCTATATTGTATTTACATGTCAGGCATTAGTTTTTCATGTCTCGCCTTTGTCCATTATATATTTGCTTCCTGTTCTCAGAAGTTCTGTTCTTCCCTCGTTAATGGTACCTGGTAGCTTAATTCCAATGCGCGCGCGCTCTCTCTCTCTCACTCTCTCTCTCTCTCTCTCTCTCTCTCTCTCTCTCTCTCTCTCTCTCTCTCTCTCTCTCTCTCTCTCTCTCTCTCTCTCTCTCTCTCTCTTCCCTCTTCAATAAGCTCCCGGAAAAAAACTTCTCTCCCTGCCTCCTCTCGATTTAATACTTTTCCCTCGTTTTAAGTCCTTGTTAGCGAGAGAGAGAGAGAGAGAGAGAGAGAGAGAGAGAGAGAGAGAGAGAGAGAGAGAGATAGAGAGGGGGGGGGGCATAAATAGATAGATAAATAAAGCGAAAAAGAGAAAGAGAGAGGGAGAGAGACATTAGAAAACTAGACAATGATGAAGGAAATTCAGTAGCAAATATAACCAAATGTTATACAACGACTACTATACAATGGCTACTATTGGACGATTTTATTCAGATTAAGAAGGGTATAATATGGAAGTCAGATGGTTCATTGAGATTGTCTTTACCCATATACATAGGGGCCGGTACAGAAGATATTAAAGTACCAATCTGAGTCGTAATGCATGTCAGTACAGTGCACTAAAAATATTAATAATGATAATGATAGCCAGAATACACTGTCAAAATGCGTCAACACCTTGAAAGGGTTAAGGGTAGTAATTATAATTGATGGGATGGAGGGTCCTGTTGTTATTGAAGAGAGCGCTTAATGAGTTTACGCGGGGTCCTTGAAAATTGGCTAAAATAGGGTGGGGACGGGTTGGGATGGGTTTATTTTCTGCAGGTCTATTTATTTGTTTTAATTTGTTTTGTTTTAGTTTCCTCGCTAGTCCTCCGTCAAGCTTTAAAAAACACCCCCAAGACCCAATTCTAGATAAATGTGTACATTTTTTCGGTAGAAAAATTTTCAGGCCAAAGGCCGGTTCCTCCTGAATTACAGGCTCGCTATCGCTCGCCAGGATATAATCGACACCTAAATGGCACGAAAGGTCTTAATATTGACAAAGAATTGAGGCGTAAAGTCTTATAATTGCCAAACTAATGGGCCGAACGTCTTAAAATGTCAAAACCAATGGGGCTAAACACGAGGGATAATGGATCCAGAGAAACCGGCCCATCCCTTCTTAAAAGGGAGCTTATGTATATATTTATAAACTGATTATTGGGAATAACGAGGGAAATGTTCATCAAGTTAATACTATGAGGTAATAAGGGAGAGGATGAATGGAGGATGGAGAGGAGGTCTTATCGGTGCCTTTCTTTTTCCTTTTATGCTGGCTACTATTAAACAATTGTATTCAGCTTAAAATGGGACTTGGGCAATTAACAGGCTTCGAACTATCCTCATTACCTCATTGTAATACCACAGATCCTTCTTAAGCTGCATTAAATCGTCTAAATATAGCTAGAATAAAAAAACAAAACACGTCGCCAGTATATCAAAGGTTAAAGGCGTTGGGTAATGGAATAGATGAAAGGGAGGTGTTTGTATTTGAAGAATTGGAGAATATTGGGAAAGACGAGAGAGAGCGTTTATGTCTAAAGTTTATTTATTTGTTTTTTGTTTATTCATTGATTATTATTGTTTGTTTATTATTATTGTTATTATTGTTTGTATTATTATTATTATTATTACTGTATTATTATTATTATTATTTATTATTATTATTATTATTATTATTATTATTATTATTATTTATTTATTTTTATTTTTTGGAATTGAAGCCCTCTAGTTTATTGCTGTGGAAATCAATATTTATGTTTTATTTTTATTTTTTTAACAAGTATCCTAGTAAGAACCATTAGGTTTGTTGTTGCTTGCCTTCCCTTGTAATTCTGTATATGCTATGGTAACCCTTTCAGTACCATGTCGTCTTTTCATACTATTTTGTCAAGCGTGTGATGATTTTATGCAGCTTGGAAAGAACCTCTACCCACTTAGGGGATTAATTTATTCAAAAAGTGGGTTGTTTATATATATATATATATATATATATATGCCGATTGTATGCAACTAAGGATGAATCTTTATCAAATGAAAGGGGTAAAATTTGTTCCAATTTTGTTCCTGACACCCACAGTTCCTTAGTTGAATAAAATTGTTTAATAATAGGATAATAGGAGACTACACTGAAGAAAGGCGTCGTGTTATACTGACAAGACTAATAAAAGGAATTGAATGAAGGTGGTGAAGAAGGCTGCGGTCCGGTATTAAAAGTGGCTTATTAGAGGGCGGCACTGTGAAATGAAGTAGATGGTGATTTGGGAGACCGGGGGGAGAGAGATACATAGTACAAAGGAGTACAAAGGAAAACAAGCAACAACAGATCTTGCGACCCCTCAAGGTTACTTGCCCTCCAACATACTGCTGTTTCTAGTGTCCAACAGTATTTCAGAGATATAAAGATGTTAAAAGGAAGTACCTCCCTGGGGAATAACATGGCAGGGAGATGGGACAATAATTATGAAATAGTACAATTAAGGAAATATGTTATTCATTTACAAATGCAGTCAACCTTGGATTCAGAGCAAGGTGCTTCTCAAGGCGAACTTTGAAGGGGAAGTCCATTCCACAAGTTGACGACTTGATTGAAGAAGAAATTCATGGATTCCTGCGAGTTGAATTATTTACCAATTATTTTGCAGTCGTAAAGTATTTACTACAGTTCATATTGTCAATGCCTCTGATGATCTTAAAGACTTGTATTAGGTCGCCTCTTAATCTACGCTTTGTTAGGGGGGAACAGATGTAATTCTTTAAGACGTTCCTCATATGGTTTGTTCTTTAGGCTGGGTATCATTTTAGTGACTGCATTGAACACTGTGTTCCAGTTTGTCTATACCCTTTTGATAGTAAGGGCACCAGGACTGAACGCAATATTCCAGGAGTGGGCGAACTAAGGAATTATAAAGAGTAAAGATTAAATCTTTGGATTTATGCTCAAAGGACCTGCCTTTGAAACCAATAATTATGTTTGCTTTCTCAACAACCTCCTTGCATTGTTGACTACGTTTGAGGTTACTTGATATTGTTACTCCTAAATCCGTTTCGTTGTCTACAGTCTTTGAGTCCAATCATTGAATAGTTTGCTTTCTCATTTAGGCTTCCAATGTGAAGTACTTTACATTTGTCTTCATTGAAACACATTTGCCATAGTTTAGCCCATTGAGACAACTTATCTAGATTGCCTTGCATATCCTGAATGTGTTCTTTTGAGATTACGTTATTTGCGCATTTTGGTATCATCTGCAAACTTTGAGATTGTGCAGGTGAGGCCCTCATCTATGACGTTTATGTAGATTTGGAAGAGAACTGGCCCCAATACTGATCCTTGTGGTACTCCACTAGTTACATTGGTCCATGTTGCTATTTTCCCGTTTATGACTACTCTTTGTTTTCTTTTACTGAACCAATTTTCTATCCATTTCAAGGCAACTCCTTGTACGCTGTGTACTTTTAATTTGATCAATACGCGTATATGTGGAACTTTATCAAAGGCTTTTCGAAAATCGAGGTATATAATATCTACAGCTTTACTCTCATCATATAACTTTTGGATTTCATGGAAGAAATCTAAAAGGTTTGTCAAGCAGGAACGATTGTTGCGAAAACCGTGTTGGGTATCTTTAAGTATGTTGTTTTCCTCCAAGTGCTTTACGAGTCTGTCTGTTATGATAGTTCTAGTATATTACACACAACTGAAGTCAAGCTGATTGGGCGATAGTTACTAGGCAAGATTGTGCTGCCTTTTTTTAAATATGGGTTACGTTCGCAAGTTTCCACTCATCTGGCACAGTCCTAGTTCTCAGAAAATTGTTGAGTAGCAGTGTCAGCGGTTTGGAGACTTCACTTTCAGCTTCTTTGAGAACTCTGGGAGAAATAGTATCGGGTCCAGTCGATTTATTTACCTTGAGTTTGTCTAAGCAATTCATATAGTGCTAAGTGCATTTGAATGATCTATTTGTACTGGTGATGCTGTAGGAACATCACTCAAGTCTTCTTTTGTGAAAACTGATGCAAAGAAGGTGTTGAAAGCATTACTTATATGTGAATCATCTTTGGTATAGTCTCAGTTCTCATCCACTAATGGTCCAATTGTTGAGGTCACTACTTTTTTCTTCCTAATGTAGCTATAGAATTCCTTTGGGTTTGTCTCGCTATGATTTGCAACGTGCAACTCTAGGGCCTTTTTACTTTGGTTTATTAGCTTTTTGACTTTGCATCGTAGATTTACGAATATTGCTTTGTCTTCTTCGCTTTTAGAGATTTTATATCTGGCATGAGCGTTCTTATTACCAGGCAGACATGCTGCAATCTCTCTATTCCACCACTTTGGTCTATTATCATTTACTGATCTAATGTTCTTTGTTGGTATGTACTCTTGCACCGCTTTCATGTAATTGGTGGTGAAAAACTCCACATAGAGTGATATCAATAGATATATAACACAGAACCCTAGGTGTTTCCTAGGCAGTCCAGCCTTAAGACCTCTAGACCTCTAGAATATAATCGGCACCAATTTTCACTATGGTAATTTGAGGTTTTGTGGGTTTTCTACGGTAAGATTGGTTTTCATGGCAAATGCAAGTTGCTTGATTTACGAGTTCACGCATACTGAACGAGAGAGAGAGAGAGCGAGCGAGAGCCAGTGAGATTTACATAAATTTACATATATACACTGGCCACACAGACATTACGATCCAAAGGAGGTGGTCAGGACTTAATTCTAGAGAGAGAGAGAGAGAGAGAGAGAGAAGGTGAGTGAGCATAATAATAGCCAACCACAGCTGAATATTAATGAGGTGAGTGAAGGACCCTCACCAAATTACAGGGCCACACTAGTCGCCATATTTCACTTCCCCAATTATCACACGCAGCGAGACAGAAAGTTAACGAAAGTGTATGTAATTTGTCCGGAGAGTTAATGAGCTTGATGAGAATACTGAGAAAATAGGTGGTGTCTGTGTTTTAATTTTGAGTTACATCATATACAGTATATCCATTTAAATACGTAGTATATATATATATATATATATATATATATATATATATATATATATATATATATATACTGCATATACAGTATATATATATGTAGAGAGAGAGAGAGAGATTGTAAATTATTGCTACCAGTCTCCAAAACTAATGATCGTGTATAATGAACTGAATCCAGCAGTGTCAGTAGTATTAAGGATAGTAGAATAATAATTAAATGTTATGCGAAGCTAAGTGAAACCAAACCATTCATATTGATTATATCTATTATTGAAACATAGATTGTTGAAAAGGATCGACATATATATTTTATATAAGAACATGATGAATATAAAGACAAACTCCCACATCATAATCACTTTTAGCCCTATCAGTACCGGTGCCGCCCTTTTAACTTTATTCTGGCTACTATTAGGCCAGTGAGAATTCTGTTTCATAAGATAATTATTGGAAGTGTTACTTAAAGTTACTTAAAGTTTAAACATAACGAGGGTAAACGAGTGGCACTCCCCCCCCCCCCCCCCCCACACACACACACACTCCCACAATCCGCGTATCAAACACCTCCTTGTCCTCCGAGCCCCCCCTCCCCCCTCTCTCCCCCATGTAAGGGCGGGTGGAAAAACAAAAACAAAAACAAAAACAAACAAAAATGTTTACCAGAGACAACTGTACGAGTTGTAAGATGAATATACACATGTATAATGGCACCGCATGTCGGATATGCAAGCAACCATATCACTGGATTTCCATAGGATTGACACCAATAAATGAGGCGTACAATACAAGAGGGAAGAACCTCCATTTCTGCGATAGTTGTTTCGATATCACATGGCAAGTCATACAGACTGTAGAAAATACAGAAGTACAAGATAGACGGAAATATAGCCAAGACATAGCTACCTTTCACAGAAAATGGGGAACTATTGGGGCCTCAGGGCCCATACAAATATCACAACCCACACACGCACACCTTCCCATGATAATGCCCACATTGCCTCCTGCACATCAACAAACATCGCCTGCCGAACAACAACCTTTTGCACCCTACATATACACAAACCCTGCCGCACATCTCGCCACACCTCCCCAGACCCAGAAAACACCCACATTAATCCCATCTATGGCCATTGACCACCCTACTGCTGTTGATCAAATACAATTGCAGGATGAACGTAGGATGCAACAAACCCCCATATCAGGCTCCCCTTCCACATCGTCTCCCCCCTCACCACTGCCACCTGCCCACCTACAACCGACCCGTAACTCCACCCCCCTGCAGGCCTCACCCACCCATACACCAAGCCCACTATCACCCACAACCACACTTAGCTCACCACATAACCCCTTGCAGCCCCAGCCACACCTACTGGGGTTGTCTACACCAGTGTGCAGATATTATCTGGAAAGAAGGTGCTACTTTGGTCAAAAGGGCGAATATAATGGGAATTCATGTAGATTTGCTCATCCCAAAATTTGCAACAACATAACCAGTCATGGAAAATGTAGATTTGGTAAAACCTGCAAATACCACCACCCATCCCTTTGCAAGACATCACTTGAGAACAAGACCTGCTACAATATGAAATGCCCAGCTTTTCATATTAAAGGGACTTGGAGATATGCTAGACCTAACACGAATGGTAGCCCAAAAAACTCTCTAGCTATGCGAGGACGAGACAGAGGAAAAAGGCAAGGAGGGAAAGGGCAGATGAAGATGAAGAGACTGAGGGAGATGGAAGAGCACATAGAACACCTCGAGCACCTCCTGGCCTCCCAAGAGTGGCAAATACATCCCGAAGACTATTAGGTACACATAGTACTCCAAACAATCCCTCCCCAATCTTGTTTGCAAATATCCAAGGCCTAAAAAATAGAACCACAAACAAAGTACCATTTATTAGGGGCCTGCTAGAAGAAGGAAACGCTATATTTGCGGCTCTCACAGAAACTCACATTAAAGATTAGGAAGATAGTGAAGTATGGATTCCTGGTTACAACCTAAATAGGGCGGACAGAACGCATAGATCACATGGAGGTGTAGCCTTGTACATACATGACTCACTGATATGTACTGAATTCCTAAATAACAGTAATGAAGTGGTGGAAAACTTGGAGTTAAAATAGAATCCCTAAATTTAGCAGTTATTGTTACATACAGGCCTCCAGACTCATCCCGAGAAGAATTCAAAACCCAGCTCAACAAAATAAAATCAGAAGTGGAAACCCTGGGGAATCCAACACCAAATATTATATGGCTAGGAAACTTTAACCTACCAAACATTAAATGGAGACAACTAGAAAACCAGTTAGTGGCAAATAACACCGGAGAAGCAAATACTAATACGAGAGAGCTTTTTGAACTTTGTGATTTTTTTAGTCTTACCCAACATATTGCTGAACCCACACGGGAAAACAATATCTTAGACCTGGTCTTCACTAACAACGACTCTCTAGTACACAGCATTAACATATCGGACACAACATACTCAGATCATCAATTAATTGAGATCAAAACAACCTTAGAAAGTGTACAGACAACCTCAGAATCGAGAACAAAAACCGGCCTCTTCAGTAAATTTAACTTCAATAACAAAAACATTAGGTGGGAAGAGGTAAATCAAGAAATGGAGGAAATAGACTGGGAAGATTTAATGGATAACCTGACACCAGCAGAATGTCTAGTCTTAATAACAGAAACCATGACCCAAATCTGTAGCCACCATATACCTGCAAGACAAACAAAACGAAGAAGCAAACAAGATCGGGAAAGGAGGAGGCTGTACAGAAGAAGAAAATTACTCACACAAAGACGCACACATCAAAATCTACAGGATAGGCAAAAGGTCGAAATAGATAGAGAAATTGTTGAAATTGAACAAAGCCTAAGAATATCATATGAACTACAACATATGGAAGAGGAGAGGAAAGCTATTGCAGGTATAAAGGAAAATTCCAAATACTTCTTTTCATACGCCAAACAAAAGGCTAAAACAACATCAAACATCGCCCCACTGAGCAAAGGAGACGGCTCTTTCACAGGGGACAAAAAGGAAATGAGCGAACTCTTAAGCAGGCAGTATGAAATGGCATTCAATGAGCCTGATGAAACAAAAGTCATCAGAGACCAAAATATATTTTTCATGGAAACCTCCCCCACGGAAACCCCTCAGATGCTGGATATTGATTTCGGTCCAAAAGACATAGAAGAGGCCATTTCCAACATGCACTCCCACTCGGCACCAGGCCCGGACTCATGGAATTCGATCCTAATGAAAAAATGTAAGGAAAACCTCTCAAAACCCCTGGCTATAATGTGGAGAAGGAGTCTAGACACTGGTGACATACCAGATAGCTTGAAAAACGCAATAATTGCCCCGCTGCATAAAGGAGGGAGTAAAGCACTACCAAAAAACTACCGCCCGGTAGCTCTAACATCTCACATCATTAAAGTTTTCGAGCGAGTCCTGCGAAGCAAAATTTCAACATTCATGGAGACAAATGAACTACACAACACCGGTCAACATGGGTTCAGAGCGGGAAGATCATGTCTCTCACAACTTTTGGAACACTATGACAAAATTCTTAAAGCGCTAGAAGAAAAGAAAAACGTGGATGTCATTTACACCGATTTTGCTAAGGCATTTGATAAATGTGACCATGGTATAATAGCCCACAAACTGAAAGCAAAAGGTATAACTGGGAAAATCGGACGGTGGATATACAATTTCCTCGTAAACCGAAAACAATCGGTAGCAGTAAACCAAGTCACTTCTGAGCCTTCGGATGTCAAAAGCTCAGTGCCCCAAGGAACAGTGCTAGCGCCCCTTCTGTTCCTCATACTAATTTGCGACATAGATACCAACACCAGACACAGTACGGTGTCGTCTTTTGCTGATGACACAAAATTAAGCAAGATAGTAAACACACAAGAGGACATGGGCCGACTGCAGGAAGACATGAATGTAGTGTTCCAGTGGACCAGGGAAAACAACATGCAATTCAATGAGGAAAAATTCCAATTAATACGGTACGGAGATAATAATGGTGTTAAAGAAATTACAAATTACTTAACAAAATCTAACCACATAATAGAACGGAAAGACAGTGTGAAAGACCTTGGGTTATTAATGTCTGAAAATATGGGTTTCAAAGTACATAACCAGGTCAAAGTGGCGGCTGCGAAACGTCTAACGGGTTGGATTCTACGTACTTTTAAAACACGCGGTGAATTGCCTATGATAACGCTCTTCAAATCTCTAGTGCTACCGCGGCTTGAATACTGTAGCGTATTAACATCCCCATACAAAGCAGGTGAAATAAATGACGTAGAGAGTGTACAAAGAAATTTCACTTCGCATATAAGTTCGATAAAACATCTACACTATTGGGAGCGTTTAAGAGCACTGAATCTGTACTCACTGGAACGTAAAAGAGAACGTTACCTAATATACACATGGAAAATCGCAGAGGGTTTAGTACCAAACCTACATACTCCGATAGTCATGAAATTCAGTGATAGGAGAGGCTGGGAATGCGAAATCCCCCGGATGAATAACAGGGGTGCTATGGGCTCTCTGCGCGAGGGCTGGTTATCACACAGAGGCCCACGTCTCTTCAACAAACTCCCACGGCGAGTAAGAGACATGAGGGACATCTCGTTAGACAACTTCAAGAGAGCCCTAGATGTCGAACTGCAAAAAGTGCCAGACGAGCCCATCCTCGCAAGGGAGCGAGCTGTCGCTTCAAACAGTCTACTGCACCAAATCACCACCCATAACGAGGGGCGTCGCGCTCCTTGGTGCCGCTAGAGGAGCGGCGAACACATCCAAAGGTATCCAAAGGTAAGGTAAAGGTATATTCATTTTAAAAAGGGCCTCCAACAATTAATTGGCTTCGAACTGTCTCACTTAACCCGTTTTACTACCACAGATCCTATTTAAACTGCACAAAATCGTGTCAATATAGCAAGAATAAAATGAAAAAGTCGGAGCTGGTGCAGAAGGGATAAAAGAACCATTTTGAGTCGTAATGCTTGCCAGTACAGTGCACTTACAGTATTAATAATGATAAACAATGAGGTAATGCAATTTATGAAACAACATTTGGCCAAGTTAAATGGTAGGACATGTCGAATCCATACCTAACCAATAATTTCTTAAATGGTTGTGCATTGCAAAGTAAAGACCATTATAGAAAGACATAAATGCTCAAGATGATATACAAATACATGTATATAATTATGTACTTTAATAAGAAGGTTGATATTGAAAATATCTCACTTAGATAACATAAAATGTAAATTTTGATGCATTCTAGTGTAAGTTATATCTACCATGTCTTAAAGAAATAACCACTTACCACATGCGAACACTATTCCACAGATGGGTTTAATAAAGCTCTGTGCTGCATACGAAGGTGCTTGGTGGAGATGAAATCACAGAATCCGTATTCCCTTTCAAGATCCAATACGCATTTCTTTTCTATTTTCCGGCTATTATTAGATGATTTAAGTCAGATTAAGAAGGGTATATGGAAGTCGGAGAGTTAATTGAGATAGTCTTTACCCTTATAACTCCCACAAATCCTTCTTAAACTGTATAAAATCGTCTAATGATAGTCAGAACAAACTGTCAAAATGTGATATAGTCTTCAGAGGGTTAAGCAAAATAAATAGTATTTGTTTAACACCCCCCCCCACCCCCCCCCCCCCCCGACATATTAACTTACGAAAGTTAGGGGTTGCCCGAGCGCCCGGTATCTCCCACAACACTCTTTCTCACACTGAGGGACCGTTAGAAGTTTGAGGAATTTGGGGTTGCCACCAACCGACAGATTATGATCTAACTTACCTAACTTACTGAGCTCAATATGACGAACATCGCGTCATAAACTTATTATTGAGCTATTTCACTAAGTTCATATGACGCGATCGCGTCATATGATACTTTTGGGCGAAACCGCAATATGACGCGATCGTGTCATATATGACGGAGGGGTTAATATGATATAATATATTTTCAATGCTCTATCGGTATGATGTACCCCTTTGTGTATGTTTTACTGTATTGTCTATTGTCTGCAGGCTGTAGAACATTTTTAAAGTATGTTTGAGCAAAACAGGTATAGCTTCAAATGGTAAGTACTCAAAAATACTGAAATATAATGAAATACATAAATAATTAATTAAATAAATAAGCAAATACTCAATTTTCGAGAACGTGAACATTGAATTTGGGTCCTGCATAAAATACATAAATTTACATAATGGTATATACACATCAACTGTGAACATGTAATCAAATAAGGTACGTATGCAAATGTGTGTCTATATTAATTGATGGATAAATGAATGACAGTACAGTGGCGCTAATAAGTTTGGCTCGCTCTGTGCTGTATTAATGTGTGTCAGATGTTGAATAGGGTGGATAAGTGTAGGAACATGGTTGTATATCTTACTCAAAAAGAAGAAATCATGTGTAAATATTTATGATACCAATTATTGATCAAAACATAATGGGAGCCGAGACATCAATTATTAGGCCGACTGTACAATATGTGACTAGATGGTATTATGGCTGGATAGATACATATAATAGATAGATAGATATAATAGGTACAGTTGCCCAAATAAGTTATGTTCTTCGTCGTGATCCTATGTATGAGAGTAATATTATATGAATTAATTCCGAGTGTGGTTTCTTTTAATTATCAGTTGACTAATCAGATGAGTTAATTAGAGAATCCCCGAGCAGTGTGAATGAATCCAGGCTGAGCGTAACACCTGCTGCCTTAACTCTATCTCTCTCTCTCTCCCTCTCTCACTATCACTCTCTCTTACTCTCACACTCTTACTCTTACACACACACTCACTCTTACTCTAACTCTCTCTCTCTCTCTAGTGACCTAGAGGGGTCACTAGACCTGTTGTTTCTTGATTTCCTTTCTACTCTCTCTTTTTGATGGTTTTATCAACTACACCACGGTGTGATAAAAAATAGTTAGCCTTTTCCTATTTATATTAAGGAGATACAGCAATCCTAGAACTCATAAAAAGTATATATTCCATTTCAAACCAAGTCGTAGGACCCATATTCCAGAGCACCATACAGGGATTTTTGCAACTATTTGCACGGGTTTGAATTGATTGTTTTACTTCTCGCCCAGCCAAGCACGAGAGTTTAACATTACTGTAAGTGTATCTCACAAATACACGTGAACAATAGGTAGCGTCAACGAACTTGACAAAAATCTTGATCCTTGACCTCCCTGTAACTCAAAAGGGCCCAGAGCAAACTGGCTATAAATATCCACACCTATTTCCTGGTGGACTCTTCCGAAATGATAGAAACGTCAGCTCGATTTTTTTTTCTATGTGAATGAGGGAGACAAAAGGCATAACTGCCTGCAGCGAGTGCCTCCCCCAGATTTCAAAGAGTGACAGGGCCGAAATCAAGGGACGTTCGAGCGAACATGCCTGGACACACGGAGTTTGAAGCAATTTAAGTCATAGGAAGAGGGAAAGGCTGATTCTGGGAGAGAGTTCCAGAGCTCAGCAGTTGAATAGAAGAAAGTCTGAGAATAGCGTTTCACTCTTGGGTTGGAGAGATGCACAGAGTAGGGGTGGAATTGTGTTGCAATGCGGGTACTACGTACCCTACGTAGAGGAGGTGGTATACACTGAGAAAGCTCCGAGAAACACTGATTATTGTAGTATCGATAGAATAGTGGGAGAGATGCAACATTGCGGCGAAGAGAAAGAGATTGCAGAGAATTGTTGAGTGGACGGGAGTTAATGTAGGAGTGCGGTGTGAGAGGATCCTCCCCACACATGTGAACAATACTCAATACAAGGACGCACTGTGCCCCTGTACAGAGCAAGTAGCTGAGCAGGGGTAAAGAACCCCTTGAGGCGGTTGAGCACACCCAGCTTCTGGGAGGCTGCCTTAGCGAGACTGGTAATATGGTCTTTCCAAGTGAGAGCAGCAGAAAAAGAGACACCTAGAACATTGAGGGAAGATGAAGGGTTGATTTTTGTATTGTTGAAGAATAAGGGATAGTCCTCTGGAGGTTCCTGACGTGTAGTAAGGTGGATAAATTGAATTTTGGAAGCATTAAATGTAACAAGGTTTTCTCTACCCCAATTGGAAATAGTAGCTAGGTCAGAAGATAAGCATTTTATGGTTTCATTACGTTTACTTTTGAGGGACTGCTGGCTGGGGCGTTCTGGAAAACTAATTGAGTAGTGTAAGGTAGAGTCGTCTGCATATGAATGGATGGGACTAGATGTACGGTTGAGAAGATCATTTATGAAAATTAGAAAGAGAATAGGAGATAGGACAGAACCCTGAGGAACACCGGAGTTGATTGGATGAAGAATTGAGCGATGGCCGTCCACAACCGCAGCTATGGAACGGCCGGAAAGGAAATTAGAGACAAAGGCACAGATGGAGGGACTAAAACCGAAGAAGGGCAGTTTGGAAATTAAAGATTTGTGCCAGACTCTATCGAAGGCCTTCGATGTCTAGTGCAACAGAAATGTTTTCATGCATTTCGAATTATAAGAAGTTAAGGGGTCAAGATTAGTGTCAAGTTCGCTTGCGCTACCTATAGTAAATGTTTTTACTCCGTGGTGTAGATGTTTAAATAATGGACACTGGTCCCGACTTTCCGTCCCGAATTCGAGTCCCGGCTGAGACTAAAACACGCACATATACATACATATATACATACATACATACTTACATACATATATTGTCACAATGACCAGGGTCTTTTAGGAGTAACGAGACGGTTATGTTACGTTAGTGGCGCCAGACTTATTAGAGCAGGTGTGCCAAGTCTAGTATTAGAAAGACCTGGTATTGTGAGTTTCACTCCGATACCCTTCCAATTACTCATGCCTAGTTTTGCCGTGCCCCTAAGCATTTTTGTCTCAATAAACATTT
The DNA here is from genome assembly GCA_032716605.1 of Paralithodes platypus. NCBI lineage: Eukaryota > Metazoa > Arthropoda > Malacostraca > Decapoda > Lithodidae > Paralithodes > Paralithodes platypus. The sequence goes on from CM064492.1 coordinate 59,708,261, forward strand.
GGGTAGAATGAGCTAATAGAGTGTTACTAGTATCGTGCATGAATTTATGTTTTAAAGGCAACGTTGTAATTTTTCTGCTAGCCGTGGTAAGTTAGGAAGTGGAGGGGGGGGCGAAAATGCTCCTGTCTCGGGGAGGGAGGGAGGGGGCGGCCAGCTTGCCTGCCCCATCAGTTTAATTTAATTATGGGACCATTGCAAGTTTAGTTGTGTTGCAATATCAAGATGTACTTTATTTTATCTGCCACACTGTTTTAGTTAATTTGTTAACACAGGAATACTTTAGTATAAGTTATTCTTGTGAAGTGTCTTAGTGTTATCATATCGTGTGGGAATATATTGCAACTCTCTTAGTTTGAGCCTGGCTCCTGCCAGCCATGCCAGGGCCAGGCTTCGCCATTCTCTCGTGGGCGGTCAGACAGTATAGGTGGTGGTAGCCCTCTCTAGTGTTACACCAGTCTGCCCCTGTTTATTTTTTCCTTGCTTGCATAAGAGTAACGTAACGTAATTAGCAGAGAATCCTAGACATCTAGTTCTCCCTTATTTATTATTCCTTTCCTCTGATCAACATTTTACTATCTTTCATCATATATTCTGAACCTTCGGTGGCTACTTCGGCATTCGTGATAGGGAAGAGCTGGGAGGTTTGCCGGGGTCCTTACTAATAAGCACTGGTAATCCCATAGACAATCCACATACACACACATCCATAATCCCTACATCTTTTTCCCAGTGTTCGTGCTTAGGACCCGGTATCAGCCTTGACGGTTCTGCCCCAGCACTTGTGTGTTCCCTATCTCGGGTTTCGAACTGAGGCAACGGAGTGTTTAATATTAATAAGGAATCCAGCTTCAGTCTGGACCCCCCACACCCCACCCCCATAGTTAAGTGAGTGTGGGAGGTAGACTCTGGAGTTCATAGTTTCGGGTGGTTACTCTTTAGCTGGGGGCCCAGGTTGCAGCAGGATATATTGGTGTGATATTAGAGGTGGTCAGGGCAACTTGCTTCCACTAATATCACCCCGAGGTTAGTAGTCATATTAGGACATTGCCTTGTATTGTTAGTTCATTATATGTATGCAATATTATTATGTGCAACTCTCTTGGGTTGAGAGTGGATTACCGTTGGCTGGTTTGCGCACGGTATAGTATTGTCGAGGGCGCGCATAGCCTGTTATGCTCGAAGTACACCTGCACTCCTTTTTCCGTTGATGTCTGCTGGTAGCCTATATGTATTCAACTGTTTTGATTATCCAACCCAGCATTGCTAATCCCGGTGTTGGTTTCGAGTTCTCGTAGCTAGTGAGTTACATGATTATTTCTGTTCTACTTATTATTCAGAGTAGGAGCAGGGCAGTGTGCACCTTAAGCCCTGAGAAGAGCCTGGAAGCGTTCATAAAGCTCTTACCTGTTGCGTCGTGGTGTTGTTTGGCAGAGAGACACGGTGCATTGGCATTAGGCATTATTTTCGTATACCGTCTCTAAACAACTGAGATCCAGATTCGTAACAGTGGCGACCTTGCCTAGGATAATAAGAATAGTACCAGCAGTATTAGGCCTAATAAGATTTATTTTGAACAGAGGATTTTTTTTTAGAATCGGTGTCTAGGCCCTAGCATTTATATTTTACTATGTCTGAACAACAAGCAAGAGAGGAGGGGGAGTGTGTCGTGCCGTTTCATATCACCAGTGAGGAGGATGCGAGAGTGTTCCTTCAGAGTTCTCCAGAATGGGCACAGATGCAGTTGAGAAGTGTGGAGGAATTGAGGTTGATTGCATCAGTGTTGGGAGTAGAGGGGTCTCTTCTTACCACGAGGGAAACATATCAGCAGTATATATGGCAGTATTATTATGATGTTCGAGAGGAGACTGAGCCAACAACTGTGCCGGCAGGAGGCTATATTACACCTGCACGCTCTCCGCCGCGCACACCCAGTCCTTTTAATGAGAGCATAACATCTTCCCAGTTGACATGTCCTACTGTTATTCCCCCGTTATGCCTGAAGTGGCCTCTGGTGTGCCCCAACTTTCTCAACCCCATTTTTATCCTTTACACTCTACTCCTGCCGCTGTCTGGGCGGCACAGAACCAGGTTACACCTCCCCCCCCCCATTTATCCCAGCCGGACTTTCTACGATTCAGCCACGTTACCGTCCCGCTTATGTTCCTACACCACCCCCTACTTTTGCCCCGGTAGGGCTATCGAGTGATGCTCTAATACAATTGGAGTTGAAGAAATTGGAAATGCAAGAGAGAGAGGCAGGAGAGAAGAGAAGAGAGAGAGATGCAGGAGAGGTTAGAAACACACAGAATGTCAATGGAGTTACAAAGAACCAAAGTTGAGGTAGACGGGGGTAGGTACACAAGGGGGCACGGTACACGGAGGAATCTAGAGAGTTAAAGTTGTCTCGTAGCCTGAAGCTCGTTCCTGCTTTCGATGAGGACAAAGTCACTGAATGGTTCCAGCGATTTGAAAAAAAAGCACGGGAGTTCGAGTGGCCACGGGAACGCTGGGCGGCATTGGTGGCAAATGTTCTCAAGGGAAAAGCGCTCGAGGCATATGATAGGATGTCAGTGGAGGACTTAGCTGAGTATGATAATTTGAAGCAGGCTATTCTTAAGGTTTATGAACTCAGACCAGAAGCCTATCGCCTTAAATTTTGTAATGCAAGGAAGAAGCCTAATCATACCCATGTTGAGTTTGCTAAGTACCTCCGTGATTGTTTGTCTCGTTGGCTTTTAAGTGAACATTTTACTAATTTAAATGAGGCAATCGAGCTTTTCCTGCTAGAACACTTTACCAACAATGTTGACAGAGAGATATGCCAAAAGATCCGTGAGAAGCGCCCCGGTAAGCTGTCTGATGCTGCCGTGTGGGCTAATGATCGAGTGTTGGCAACCAAGGGTTTTACTGATCGTGCCAGATATGCCCCCCCCCCCCCCCATGACTGCACGTGACGAGAAGTTCCGAGCAGGTGGAAGTGGAGGGTACAGTAACAGTGGCCCTGGTCCCACACGTAACAATAACGGTGGAGACAAACCAAAATCACCAAATTCAGCCCGACCTGATTCCAGTGTTGTGGGTGTAAACAGACCGGACATATTAACTCCCTCCGACATATTATGTTCCAGTAAGTCTACCGAGGCGGGAGCCCGGTATCATTGCCACTGCACCACACAACTGTCAAAACCACACTGCTGACCGTTAGAATTGTCGGAGAAACCTGGGGTTGCCACCAACCGACAGATCTTCATCTAACTTACCGGACTTACCGAGCTCCATATGACGCTAGGGCGTCATATAACTTATTCTAGAATTATGAAGATAAGTCCTGACGCGGTAAGCGTCATGAGTTTTTGGTTCACCCTGTCATGTGACGCGGTAGCGTCATATGAGTCGGAAAGAGTTAAACCAAACTGTCCCCAGGCAAAGTCTTTTGCAGCGCTTGCTAAGCCTGTGTCGTTACTGGTTGGTATCCATGGAGGAGGGGATGAATCTTTGTTACCGAGGTTGGAGGCAGACCGAAGGGTGAAGCATGGGGTGCCAACGGCCGTGACACTGCCTGCCCCCGAGAAAGTGTCTCAACTAGGTAGTAATGCAGGTCCAGAAGCCTCGCTCGCTTGGTGCCAGGCTTTCGTTCATTAGGGTGAAGTAGAGCTGTGTGGGAAGGTGTATCCAGTCAAGGTTCTTAAAGATTCGGGAGCTAAGCAGTCCATGTGTTTGAACTTGACTGGGAAGCCTATAATATCTGACGAGTTTGTGTTATGTCGAGGTGTAAACACTGAGGCCCATTATAGCCTCGTTCCTGTTCATCTTAGGTGTCCTGTAGTCACGGCGACGGCGAAAGTAGCGGTCACATTACCTGTGGAGGGGATTGATTTTCTGCTTGGAGCAGATATGGCAGGGTCATACCGTCTTTCCACCTCCGGTAGTGGTGTCAGAGCAGGTACAGCCGGAGGAGAGGAACGAGGAGGCTAAGAAGCTGCCTCCGGATTTGTTTCCGGTGTGTGAGGTTAAGAGATCTATGGCCCAGGTTACACAGCCGGAGGAATTGTTAGGGGAGGAGATGGATCTGATCGAGGGGATGTACAGTACTGAATCTGCATCACCCATAGATTCGACTGATCTGCAGGGTGCCGAGGGTGTGCAGGATGAGGAGGAAAGCTCAGCGGAAAGCTCCTCACTCATTTCACCCGGTGCCAGAGGTGATACTGAAGGGAGCGATCGGGTCCCTACGGGAGAACCGGTTGATCCTGTATCATCGAATCAGACCGACTTGGAGGCTATACCTAATCTTACCACCGTGGCACCGGGGGAGATTGGTGAGGCGGCGCAGAGTGATGCTTTATGAACACACTTGTTTTCTAAGGTCGGGGAGGGTAATCCTGACAGATATAAGACCCATCAGCTCTGCCAGATTAACATGTTGAAGAGGTACTGTCGTGCGGCGGGCACACAGGCAACGTCACCTAAAGGGGCTAGCCGAGAGAGTTCCCTGGGTGCCGATCAGTCACCTGCTGGTGTTAACGGGGAGTTTTCTGAGGCAGTTTGTGCTACTGTATCCGCTCAGAACGGGTCAGTAGAGAAAGTTGAGTCAGATACAGTCAATTTCTTGCCTAGGTTATTGACTGGAGAATTGGAGTCGGAGGTGCAGGGTGAGCCCGGGCCTGGTGGATGGTGGTTGGATAACCCGGGTCCCGGGGCTAGCGGTTCATGCACTGTGGGAACGCCAGGCAAGGCTCCTGCAGTGCCTCTCAACCCCCCTCTGCACTCTCCCCAATTCTCGGTCCCAGGGACCAGGGGTCCCAGGGACCAGGATGCCGTGTCTCGTTGCCCTGTCCTGGTTGTAGAAGGCATGAAGGAGGAGCAGGAGGAGGAGAGGGAGTTTTTCCCAGGTGAGGCTGTGCCAGCTGGGACATGGGCAGAGAACGGGTACCTGGCCCTGCGGGAGAAATTGACCCATTTACCTCCGGAAAGGGTTCAGGAGATGTTTACTACCTTGTGGGCTTATCCATACGTGTTCGGGGATGCACCAGGTTTGACATCTTGGGCGGTGCATAACATCGATGTGGGAGAGAACAAGCCTATAAAACTACCACCTTGCAAAGTAAATTTACTCTCCAAGACAGATACCTACCCTTTACCGAGAGTTGATGACTCGGTAGACAAGATTGGGGCAGCCACGTGCATCATAAAAGTGGACTTAGTTAAAGGCTATTTGCAAGTCCCACTACCTGAACGTGCCAAGAAAATCGCTAGTTTTGTGGTGAGTGGAGGAGTGTATCAGTGCCAGATAATGCCTTACGGCTTGAAGAATGCTCCCGCCACCTTTCGGCGGTTAGTGGACATGGTTGTGCATGATGTCTCCAATTGTTTAGTCTACATGGATGATGTTGAGCACCCCCTTTCCTACTTTTCAAAAAAGTTTAACCGAGCACAAAAGAATTATACTGTGATCGAAAGGGAGTTGCTAGCTATTATTTTGAGTTTACATCATTTCGCTGTTTATTTGCCACCATATGGGCCCGTGCTCAGAATCTACTCTGACCATCATCCTCTGCAGTTTCTTAATAGGCTCAAGGACAAAAACCAGAGACTTACTCGCTGGAGTTTGATGTTGCAAGAATATCATCACGATGTTAGGCACGTGCCATCCGTGGGGTTGATAATGTCCTGGCAGACTATTTGTCCCGCGAGTCCTCTGAGGAATGATTGGAGAGCACGAGGTTTTTTAGTTAGTAAGTTATATTTACTCATGTTACAAAAATCTAAAAAAAAAAAAAAATACAAAAGACTGTCAATGTACATATTTTGCAGTTGTAAACTAATGATGAAAGTTTTGTTTCAAAGCTTCAAAACTCCCCCCCCCCCCTGTGTGAGGGTGTCACAATGACCAGGGTCTTTTTGGAGTAACTAGACGGTTACGGTAGTGGTGCCAGACTTATTAGAGCAGGTGTGCCAAGTCTAGTATTAGAAAGACCTGGTTTGTGAATTTCACTCCGATACCCTTCCAATTATTCATGCCTAGTTTTGCCGTGCCCCTAAGCATTTTTGTCTCGATAAACATTTGGGTAGAATGAGCTAATAGAGTGTTACTTGTTTCGTGTATGAAGTTATGCTTTAAGGGCAACGTTGTAATTTTGCTGCTAGCCGTGGTAAGTTAGGAAGTGGAGGGGGGCGAGGGAGGGGGCGGCCAGCTTGCCTGCCCCATCAGTTTCATTTAATTGTGGGACCATTGCAAGTTTAGTTGTGTTGCAATATCAAGATGAGCTTTATTTTATCTGCCACCCTATTTTAGTTAATGTTGTGACGCCTGCAGCTCAGCAGAACGCCACGTGGGCTCAGCCGCTCGCTTGGCCACTCGCTAGCACTCGCCGGGGCAAGGTATTTGGCTACAGTCTATCTACAATGTTGTTCTTTCTTTCATAGTGTTTGTGTTGTTACAGACAGTCCCGTGGAGGTCTTTATTTTCGTCTGTGACAACGGGAAGCATTTTATATCATGAGTTGAACATAGGATGCATTGTATATAGTTAAGGAGAGAGAATAATATAGGCAGTGGGGTGGTAGTGGGCATGCATATACATGTGCTGCCTTCCCCCTCGCTTTGTAGGCTCGCGCGCGTGCCATCTCACGCCTCTTGATTGGCTGGTGGTTCCTGGCGCCTTCTGCAGCCCTGCTGCCTGGTGACGTAGCAGCCTGTGATTGGCTGACCACCATGCCTTTCTGTGTGATCCTGGAGGTGTCCCGAGGAGCTATTCTCTTCAGAGCTTTCCTGACTAGCATACCCTTCACATGTCCTTTGCCCCCCTGTCTCCCGACTTCTACCTATAGAGCACTTTCTCTCTCTCTCAACTTCTTACCTCTCATTCTTCTACTCTATTTAATATCATAACTTCCCTTTGGTTCTGCACGATTTCATATATCGGCCATCGTATTATATGCTGAAGCTCTCAGATAACACATGTTTAGTTAGGCATTTTGGAAGAGTTACCATTTTTGTCTGTAGAGGTTCGACACATTCACGGTGTCTCCCTTCCTGTATCTTGGTGGTCTTCTGGGGGATTTAATGCTAGACTGGGATAAGGCTTCTGGTGTTGTGATTTCCGATGTGTACTAGGTTTTGTTGAACCTGTACAATCGCAACGGAGACGTGGGAAGCCTAGGTTGTCTTTCTGACTGTGTACCTTGTGAGTTTGGCACTGTGTTGCGAGTGAGGGCTTTTGCCTCTGCCACCCAACACTGTGCTAGCTCGGTTGCTTTGACTTTGAGAGGGTCGCCAGGAGCGAACCAGATACTAGCGATCTGGATCTCTCAAGAGAGCACCCCGTCAATTAACGTAATTTTGCCGCACAGCCTTAAGGACTTCGCTAGGCTACGAGCCGCTTGCTCAGCCATTGTTTCCTAGCCTACTACATCCCAGCTAGACTTTATTCGCCTAGCAGACGCCAGATTTAGATTATAAACTCTTTCTGTTATGTATGCATTATTATTCACAGCATTTATTAGTCTAGGTTGTTGTTGAGTTGCACAACCCTAGTAGGCTGTTTCGTTGATGAGGAAGTACTTCTTTTGCTGTTGGAGTTCCTACTATTGCGCAGTTATTATTATTCCTGTGCCAGTTAACCCTATATGTCCTTACAATTGTCATATCCTGTTCCTGCTTTATGCTACAGTTCAAAATCCGATACGATCATCTTACCCCAGCATCAGACTTTCTTCAGAAGATTCCTGCTCGATGCTTTGGGACTTTCGTTCACTTTCTTTAGTATAGGAGTGACAGTTCATTATTGTTTAGAGTAACTTTAAATATACCTTCTAGTTTGCATTAAATCATTGCAGTGATTTAATTAAGATCTCTATCTTTTCCTAGTATACCTTATTACCGTAATTGTATGTTGTTGTGATTAGGCTGTATCAGAGATCATCAGCCTGTAGTAGTAGTGCACTTATACTGAGTTATAGGATACCCCGTTATCGCAGATTTAACTCTGGAGGGTATAGGTGTTTTTGTGCGCCGGCATTATAAGTTCAGGGGTTGGATCTAGTGTTACCGTTGTGGCTGTGTGCTTTCCTAGTCCAATGATTAAGAGCCCTTGTTTTATACGAGCCCCAGTCGTAACAAATGGCGACCTTGCTTAGGATTTTGTGAAATTAGAGATATATTGCAGGAGTGTTGTGGTCATTTGTTTTGTTTAAAGGAATACAGTGGACACGTGGATTTTTTTTTGGCAAGTAGTATAACACTTAAGAGTCTTCGAGCATCTTGTATTTTGAGTGAATAGTGCTGCATAAGGGTTTAGGTACTTTTTTTTTATAAACTTTGAGAATTTTCGGTGGACACTATGTCGGACGACGGATCAGTGTACAGTGAGGATACAGTATGGGAAACAGAAACTGAGGTGCAGCAGCGGGCTTTGTTAGATGACATTAGAGTTATAGCTAGCGAGGAGGATGCAAGGAAGTTTCTGGAGATACCTATTACTGCTGACCGCGTGTCGGGGATTGATCGGTATGGTCTCCAGTGTTTGGCCACGGTCATGGGGCATGTGGGCATTAGCAGCATGTCGAAAGGTGACCTGGTGTCCTATGTGCTCGGCGGGGTGCGTGGGGCTTCGGGTGGAGCGGGAGCTGGGGCACCTTCGGCCCAGCCCCCATTCCACTCGACTCCTACCATGGCGCCCCCTCGGGCTCCGGAGCCGGGTACGTTCCCGCCGGCCGATCGTCACTGGCAGCGTGGTTTGCACTTGGGTGAGTCTCCAATTGTTGCATCTCCTCCTCCTCAAGGTTTGACAGCAGAGATGCTCTTCCAGCTTGAGATGGCTAAGCAGCAACGGGAATCTGAGAAGCAGCAGCGGGTGTTTGAGATGGCTGAGATTCAGGCTGAGGAGAGAAGGGCCAGATATGAGCTTGAGCATCGAAGGCATGAATCTGAGACTGAGATGTCCAGGATTCAGTCTGAGGAGAGAAAGGCCATGTACTGTGCAGACAAAGATCTTGAGAAGTCTAGGGTGGAGTCGACAGGGCAGCGTCTCGGTTCTGGGAATCGAGGTCTTGATCAGTCGTTATCGCACCTGCTCAAGTTGGTCCCTGTATTTGATGAGTCGGGTGTCACTGAATTTTGTATGCGTTTCGAGAAGAAGTGCCGGGAGCACCAATGGCCCGAGGTTAAGTGGGCAGCCCTTGTTTCCTCTAGATTGGTTGGCAAAGGACTCAAGGCATATGATGCGTTGCCCTTGGAGTCGTGCATCGATTACGAGGTATTGAAGGAGGCTGTCCTACGGGCATATGAGTTACAACCAGAGACGTACAGATTGAAGTTCCGGGGTGTAACGAAGGGTCGTGAGTGCACCTTTCTTGAGCATGCCTGGGATCTGTCCGATGCATTTAGAAACTGGCTGCGTTCTGAGAAGGCATCGACGTTTGAGGAGTTGAAACAGCTGATGCTTCTAGAATTTTTTTTTAAGTGTACGGGCAGCGATCTGACGTTGAATCTTAAAGAGAAAACCCAAGAACTCTTCAGGAGGCAGCTGAGATGGCTGACCTTCGGATGTCACTGATTCGTGGGTGCGGGTCTGCACAACGGAACGATGCAGGTAACAAGGGGCGCAACACTCCACCCCCCCGAGTCAGTGATACACCATATAACCATTACAACAAGAGCAACAATACTAAGTCTGACCATAAACCTAATACAGGCCCGTTTAAGAAGGGTCAGGGCCCTTCCCCACCTCAAGGGAAGCCCAAGGGGGAGTTAGAGTGTTTTCATTGTCATGAGAAGGGCCATTTTGCAAGAGCCTGTCCAAGCAAGCTACCTAATGCAGTCGTGTCTTTGGCTCGCAACATTAGGGTGTCCCCGAAGTCGTCTGAGTTTGCCCGGGGTATAACGTCAGAGGTTGGGACACAGCCAGTGGAGAAGAATCCGGATGGCTCGAACCCTGTCCGCGATGTCTTTTGTGACCATCGAGGGCATGGCTGCGTGAGGTGGGCTGGTAAGAAGCATGGAGTTGAGCTGTTGCGAGACACGGGTGCCTCTCAGACTTTAATGAAGAACTTTACTGGTAGACCAATAAACGCGGCACGGGTGGTTGTGGTGCAGGGTATCAATGCTGTCAAGTCATACCCATTGGTCAGGATGGAACTGGAGGTGGATGGTGTGACACGAGAGTTGGATGTGGGTGTTGTGGAGAACTTGCCTGTTGGGGGCGTCGACCTCCTTCTCGGCAACGACTTTGCGGTGCCTACTTCTGAGGTTTCACCCTTAGTCGGTGCCGAGAAGCCGGCCAACGTGAATAGGGAGGAACAGGAGTGGGTAGAGAAATGTCAAGTACAACCTATGGCGTGCGTTGTTACAAGACCTCTTGCATCCAATGTGTCACAGCCTATTCCTCAGTCTTCTGATCAACGGAGGAACGGTTGGAAGAAGATGGCTAATGTTGGTAACAGTTTGAAGAGTTTAGTACCAGCAGCTCTTCTTGGCAACTCAGTATTGGCACCATTGTTGGAGTCTGGAGAAGCCCCAGGACCTGTCACAGCTAGTGAGGAGGTAGGGCAGGAAGAGGCTCCGAGGCAGCAACGTTACACACGGAGAGAAAAAAGGGTTGCTCAGTTTGATATTGGGGGAGGACTTGGGTTGCTTCGGAAGCATCTAGACAGGTTGGTTACCTCAGATATTTGTAAACTGCAGTTGGAGGATCCGGAAGTTCAGAAGTGTGGTAATGGTGCTGTCGAGATCAAACACGAGGACGGGGAAACATGTCATGTGAACCTGTTGGAGGAGTTTGTGAGGCAACCACCTGAGCAGCCTACTGTCCCTGCGTTGGTCTGCAGTGGCCAAGGTGGAGAAGGAGAGGGGGGCAGTAGGGCACAGGTGGAGGAGAGTAGGGATTATCATGTCTCGGCGGAGCAGTGGGCGGGGGACACGAGTCTGGTGGCTGTGGAAGCGCTAGAGCACCTGCCTGAGCAGCAGTGTGCAGCGCTCCAACACCAGCTCGGTTCATACCCCACTGGTCGTGCCGAGCCCCTGAGCCTCATAGCTCAGGCGGTGCAAGATGTTCAGCGGGCAGGTCACGCGAATGTTGGGAGACCGTTAGCCTCGTTGTTTCGGTGGTTCAAGGTGGGCGACGAGGCTTTGGCATGGTTGCCAGGTCAGGGTCGACCCATGGCTGCCAAGGGTGGTGGTCAAAAGGAGGACTTTGAGCAGATTGGTGAGGTTGGCTGTGGCATAGAAGTGCCCAGTCGTCGCATAGCCTCCCAATGCTGCTCTAGTCGATTGCAACAGCCCTACCATAGACCGACTGTATCTGGCCATGTCGCTAAAAGCGGTGATGCTGCGCAGGCAGATGTAGTCGTAAGGAATGCGGGGGTGCGCATGCATGTACGGTATCGGCGGGGAAGCCTTACTAATAATGAACTATGGGAGTGACTGCACAGGTGGTACTGATTGTCCCTCTCAAGACCTGGCTGTTCTAGGGACGAAGGTGGAGAAGGAGGGAGACTACAGGTTAGAAGCTGCGGTCTCGGCTGGGTTGTGGGAGGGCACTAGGATTGTTGTTCTGCAAAATAAGTTGTTTACTAGGCTGTGGCAGTGCATCCGCATGTTTGTTGCTTCTCCAGGCCTGATGTACGGGGTAGAATCCGACATGGAGGCTGGAGACAGTGCGAGGCTCAGTTTATTTCCCTACCGTATAAATCCTGCTAAAAAGCCTGTCGTGAAAACAGAGCTAGACGACATGTGGAAAAAGGGTATGAGGGATAAAGGATATTGTGAGTGGTCGTTGCCAGTGAGTTTGCAACCTGAGTTGAGTGGCAAGATCAGTGTGTGTGCATTATCCCTGACAGACACCGATCCATTGCCCAAGGGTCTGAGGGATAAGGAATGTCGTGAGTGGTCATTGCCTGTAACTTTGCAACCTGTGTTAAGTAGCAAGATCAGTGAGTGTGTTGATTGCGAGAGTGTGTGCATTATCCCTGACAGACGCCTATACCTTATCGAGAGTTGACGACACCATAGACCGCCTCGGGGCTGCATCGCCTATCACGAAGGTAGAACTAGTGAAAGGTTATTGGCAGGCCCCGTTGCCGGAAAGAGCGAAGAGAAATGCCAGTCTTGTGATGAACTGGGCAGTTTATCAGTGCCAGGTGTTGTTGTGCTGCCGGAACACAAGTTGGATGTGTGGCATGCTAATGGCACTGATAATGTTTTGGCTGATTGTTTGTCACGGGAGGGTTTGTTTGCAGGAGAACCCTCGCCGTTCAGTCAGTGTGTGTTGAGAGTGCAGAAAAATCAGGCTGCCCATGTAAGTGCAGCCGCCATAAACATATTAAAAAAAATGAAAATTCTATAAAAACTCTTTCTTTAATAGTTAAATTTTGTTTAAGTATGTTATAGCTAAAGTTCTGAGTCGAACCTGTGCTTCTCTCAGAAGGCTGGGCTAGTAGAAGCTCGCTCTAGGAGCATAGCAGTATGAATTAATTAAGCTATTGTGTTGGGAGTGTTACGATCGGGTCTCATATAAATCAGTGGCTCTTATACATTGGACTAGACTGGCATAAATGCAACAACGGAAATGCTAGATCCAACCCCTGATATATAATCCCGTCGAACAAAGAACACATTATACCCTCCAGAGTTATATCTGCGATAGCAGGGTATCTTAACTCTCAGTATCTATGTGCTTCTACTATAGGCTGATGTTCTCTGAAACAGCCTATTACCTATAACATATGGTTGCTTAGTTATGGTACACAAGGAAAAGATAGTTAACTTAATTAAATCACAAGAGTGATCTAATGCAAACAAGAAGAAGGTTTACTTAATGTTACTTTAATCAATAATATCTGTCACACCTTTATGAAAGAAAGTGTTGTAAAGTCCTCAAGCACCGAACAAGGAATCTTCTGAATAATGTCGGATGCTACTAAGAAGAACGTATCGGAAATGGAACCACAAAATAGCAGGAGACAGGACAATGCACGTGTAGGCTAAATACACAAAAAGGCTGGACCTATAATGTTATTGGACACAAGAATATTATAAGCGGTGCAACAGTAATAATGCTCGCCACGAAAAAGTAGTACTCCTATTAACAAAACCGGTCTATGCTGGTTGTGTCTCTCTACAGCAACCTAAACCTCAAAATGCTTGTGTAGAAATAATGGGTATGCATAAAAGAGTATATGATCTAATCCAGCTAATGTCTACCCGGGTTAATAAAGTTTAGCTGGGATGCGCATCAAGGCAGCTCCTAGCCTAGTGTGGACCTTGGGTCTGTGCGGCCTGATTACGTTAATATGGAGGGGTGCTCTCTTGAGGATTCTCGATCACAAGTATCGAGTATCCTCCTGGCGACCCTCAAAAGTAAAAGCAAATAGAGTTAGAACAGTGTTGGGTGGATTAGGCAAGCAGCCCTCACGCACTACACAGTCTAAACTCCAAGGTACACAGACAAAAGATCCACCCAGGTAACCCACAGAATCCGTAGTGTCGTTCAGCTCAAAAGTAGCCTACACACAGTGAAAACACCAACAGCAAGGTACCTGATCCCTAGTCTAGCATTATTTAACCCTGTAGAAACATTAGTGATTGATGGAGACAGTCCATGCAATACAATCTCCCAAAAAGACAACGACTCTCTTCAACCTTAGCCTAGTACATAAGAAATGTGAGATCTAGCATATAATACAGTCTGGCTACCAATTCAAGGTGTGGATGCAGGGAACCAGAGGGGGATTGATATTAATAAAAGGTGAGGAAGTAGTGGAAATGATAGAGGCAGTAGGAGAGAAAGGTTCTAAGACAAGAATGTGGAACAGTTCATGGGAGATGCTTAGAGTATGCTGTCTGGGACGGATCTGACAAGGATATTCCCATAGACCTGCTGGCTGGAGTCCCAGTTCGCAGGAATGGCACGAGGGCGCGCGACAGTCGCCCAGTAAGCAGCCGCCTAGTAGGCAGTGTTAGGCAGGAGTCAACGAATCCCGCGAGGCCTATGTAAGGGGGCCAGCCACGCGCCACACTCACAACCAAGTGACACCACATGGTCTCTCTCTCTCTCTCTCTCCCCCGCTCGCCTTCCCATCATTCAACTACTTAACACAATACTTTCAATTGACTAAATAAAATAGAAAGGATTGTGACAGACGAAAATAAAGAACAGTTCTGAACTGTCTGCAACACAAGCTTTCTCGAGAAGGAAAGTACACAATGATAGGTAGACTGTAGCTACATTATCTGCCCTGGCGAGTCCTAGCGAGTAAGCCATGCGGTTCTGGGGGAAGCGATGAGCGTCACACCCCACCCAAGATTTTTAAGAGGCTCCAACTATGAGCTCTAAATCTGACACGCAGAACCCATACAAAATTCGCCACTCATAGTCACCCAGCGACAATGAAATGTAAAGCACAGTTCTCTTCAAAATAACACATTATAAAAATGAACAACCCCTCCCAACACAATAGATTAAATTACATAGTTATGCTCATAAGAGCGAGCTTCACTAGCCCAGCCTTCTGAGAGGAGTACAACTCAGAATTTCTGCTATAACATACTTAAACAATTTTTAACTATCAAAGAAAGAGTTTTTATAGGATTTTTTATATTTTTAATATGTTTATGGCGGCTGCACTACAGGGGCAAGCCTAGTTTTTTCTTCTATACCAACACAGCAACTCCTACTTTACGACCCAATACGCTGGGCTACACACGCGAGCCAACAAGCACCAGACGTAAACATACTAATCAAACCAAAGTAGGAGGCTACCCTTGTGATGATCTACCCCGGGTCTTCCACCCTCGATAAGCAATCTGCAATCACATTCTCAGAACCGGCAATATGGCGTATGTCTAGGTTGTATTCCTGCAACATTAATGACCACCTGGTCAGCCTCATATTCCGGTTATGGAATTGATTCAGGAACTTGAGGGGGTGATGGTCGGTGTAGATCACCACAACTGGTCCATAGGCTGGAACATACACCTCAAAGTGCCTGAGCGCTAGCACAATCGCCAGCAGTTCCTTCTCAACTACTGAATAGTTTTTCTGCGCCGAGTTGAACTTTTTTGAGAAGAAACTGACTGGGTGCTCCAGCCCAGCTTCGTCTGATTGCATCAGAACGGCACCAGCCCCCACACCACTGGCATCAGTTGCCAGCTGGAATGGTCGGCTAAAGTCCGGGGCCCTGAGGATAGGGTGAGTACACAACAGGTGTTTTACTAGCAAAAAAGCCCTCTCACAGTCAGGCGCCCACTTAAACTTTCTATCTTTGGCCAATAGGTCCGTCAGAGGAGCCAGCACAGTAGAATAGCCCTTTATAAAGCGGCGGTAGTAACCAATCATGCCCAAAAACCTCATGATCTGCTTCTTGGTGGACGGCCTGGGGAAGTGGTTAATAGCCAATATCTTGTTCTGTGGGGGGCACACCTGGCCCAAACCCACCATGAACCCCAGATACTGCACGGTAGCCCGCACAAAATCACACTTTCCCAGGTTGACCACCAAGTTTGCTTCACTTAATTTCTTAAATAGGGATTCTACATGTTCACAGTGGCTCTTGAAATCGTCATCGTAGATAATGACGTCGTCCAGGTACACGGTACAGTTCGGAATGTCAGCCACTAACTCGTTCATCAAGCTTTGGAAGGTCGCTGGTGCGTTCTTTAGACCGTACGGCATGACATTACAACAATATGTAGTACCATCCACCACAAAACCACACACCTCTTTCGCCCGTTCAGACAAAGGCACCTGCCAGTAACCTTTTACCAGGTCCACCTTGGTCAAGAACTTGGCCCTGCCAATCTTGTCTACTCAGTCATCGACCCGGGGAAGAGGATAGGGGTTGGTGGGAGTCAAGCCGTTTAGCCTGCGGTAATCAACACAGAAGCGCACCTTGCCATCCGGCTTAGGTTGCAGCGTTACGGGAGATGTCCACTTTACCGCCCCCTTCTCGATCAGTCCCTGTTGCAACATATACTCCAACTCCGCCTGGAGGGCCGGAAGTTTAATAGGGGGCACCCTATAGGGCACTGATTTGAAGGGTAGGTGGTCTCCGACGTCAACGTCGTGCACCTCCTGAGTAGTGAGGCCTGGGTGTTCCGCAAATACAGTAGGGTATAAACAAAATAGGCGCTCGACAGCCACACGCTGTTGCTCAGGTAGGTGTTGCAAAGCCTCATGAGCCGCCTGTCTCGTGTTTCCCGCCCACTGATCTGCAGAAACGTGATAATCCCAGTTGTCATCCACCTGCGCATGACTGTCCCGTTCTCCTTCTCCACCTTGACTGCTGAAAGTCATCAAGGGGACAGTGAGAGGCTCAGGTGGGCGCCTCACATACTCCTTCATCAGGTTGACATGACATAACTGATTCCTCTTACGCCTGTCTGGAGTGGCCACCAGGTAATCTAAGTCCGAGAGCTTCTCTGCTACCCTATAAGGACCAGCGTACTTTGCGGATAAGGGGTGACCTACAAGAGGGAGTAGTATCAACACCTCCTTACCCACGTGAAACTCCCTGAGTTTCACCTTGTGGTCGTACCTGTCCTTCATGAGGGCCTGAGAGCCTACCAGATTGCGGGCAGCCAACTCCAGACTACGCAACATTCGTTCTCTACTTTCAAGGACATACTTAAGCATAGAACATGGTTTAGCGGTGCCTTCCCATATCTCCTTTACCATGTGGAGAGGCCCTCTGACGCGGTGTCCAAAAACAAGCTCATTAGGGATAAACCCCAAACTCTCCCAGGTACCTCTCGTGCAGCGAATAACACATATGGCAGGCCAAGATCCCAGTCCTTGCCGTTCTCAAGACAATAGCAGCGAAGCATGCTTTTTAGAGTGGAATGCCACCTCTCTAACACCCCCTGACTCTCTGGGTGATAAGCAGATGACACTACAGTGACTATCCCGTGCTGCTTCATTGTCTGAACGAACAAGTTGGAGGTGAAATTCAATCCTTGGTCTGACTGTATCTCCTGCGGGTATCCGTACCGAGAGAAGTATAATAGCAAGTTACGGACCACCGTCTTCGCCAAACCATTTCTCATCGGGTATGCGTCTGGGTACCGAGTTGCTACGTCCATGACTGTCAAGAGATATTTATTTCCGGCACTTGTGGGGGGGAGGGGGCCAACCATGTCGACTACTACTTTACTAAAGGGAGGCCCACTGACGGGAATTGGGTGTAACGGAGCCTTTGGGATGCTCTGGTTAGGTTTCCCGACCTTTTGGCACACACTGCACATTGCCACCCTTGACACCACTTGTGCTCTCAAACCAGGCCACCAAAACAGTTTCCCCAAAGCCGCCACCGTCTTACGGACACCCAAGTGTCCCGCCAGCGGTACATCATGAGCCAACCTTAGTAGGCTATCCCTGCATACCCTCGGTACGACCAGCTGGTCTACCACTCCTGACCCACCCTCCCAACTTCTCTGCGGGTCTTGGAATCGCCGATACAAGATGCCATCAATGAAAAACAAATCTCCAGACTTTGCATCCCTGTCCTCTTCGAGTTCGACAGCACCGTTACTACACTTTAGAACTTCCGGGTCTTCTAGCTGCAATTTGCGAATATCTGAGGGAGCTAGCCTGTCTAAGTGTTTGCGAAACAACTCATGCCCTCCCCCAACATCGAACTTTGCATCCCGTTGCTCTCTCCGTGTATACCGTTGCTGCCTCTGAGTCTCTTTAAGCCCTGCCTCTACACTCTCAGTGACAGGTGGTGGTGCTTCTCCAGACTCTAATAACGGTGCTAATACTGAGTCCCCGAGAAGCGCTGCTGGTACTAGACTCTCCACCGTATCAGCTTTCAGCACCTTCTCGTGACCGTTCCTCCGCTTATTTGAAGACTGTTGGTTAGGCTGTGACTCCCTGGATGCGAGAGATCTGGTTACAACACACGCCATTGGTTGCACCAGACACTTCTCAACCCACTCCTGTTCCTCCCTACTCACGTCGGCCGGCTCCTCGGCAACGACTAAGGGTGAAACCTTAGAAGCAGGCACCGCAAAGTCATTGCCGAGAAGGAGGTCGACGCCCCCAACAGGCAATTTCTCCACGATTCCCACATCCAGTTCGCGAGTCACACTGTCAACTTCAAGCTCCATTCTAACAAGCGGGTATGACCTAGTTGCATTAACTCCCTGCACCACAACTACCCGCGCCGCATTTATGGGTCTACCAGTGAAATTCTTCAAGAGTGTCTGAGAGGCACCTGTGTCACGCAAAAGCTGTACCCCGTGCTTCTTGCCCCCCCACTTCATGCAGCCATGCCCTCTATGGTCGCAAAAAGGCATCGCGGACAGGTTCGAGCCTTCCGGATCCTTCTTCACTGGCGGTGCTCCATCCTCTGATCTTATGCCTCCAGCAAACACAGAAGACTTCTGGAACACCCCAATGCTGCGAGCCAATGACACAGCCGCCGAGGGAGGTCTGCTCGGACAAGTTTTTGCCATGTGCCCCTCTTTGTGACAGTGATAACACTCAAATTTCCCCTTGGACTTATACTGAGGTGTAAAAGTCCCCTGACCCTTCTTAAACGGGGCGGTGCTAGGTTTGTGATCAGTCTTGGTGTCATTGCTTTTAAATTTATGTGTGTCCATATTCCGGGAAGGGGGAGGGTAACGCTCCTTAACGCCTACATCGTTTCTCTGTGCAGAGCCGCACGCCCGAATTAGTGACAACCGAAGATCAGCCATCTCTGCTGCTTCTACGAGAGTTCTTGGGTTCTTCTTCTTTAAGGTTTAAAGTCAAGTCGCCGCCCGTACACTTATAAAACTGCGCTAGAAGCATCAACTGTTTCACCTCATCAAACGTAGTTGTCTTCTCTGATCTGAGCCAGTTTCCCATAGCGTCGGATAGGTCCCGGGCGTGCTCCAAGAAGGTACTGTCTCGCCCCTTAGTCACCTCCCGCAACTTTAACCTATATGTCTCGGGTTGTAGCTCGTATGCCCGCAGGACAGCCTCCTTGAGCTCCTCATAAACAACGCAGGACTCCAAAGGCAGTGCATCGTAAGCCTTGAGCCCCTTACCTACGAGTCTAGAGGACACAAGGGCCGCCCACTTAACTTCAGGCCACTGATGCTCCCGGCACTTCTTCTCAAATCTATTGAAAAACTCTGTGACACCAGACTCGTCAAATACAGGGACCAGGTTGAGAAGGTGCGACAGAGACTGATCATGCGCACGGTTTCCAGTACCGAGTCGCTGTCCCGTCATCTCAACACGAGACTTCTCTAAATCCATGTCGGCATTGTATCTTGTAGATTCTAGTTCAGTCCTAAGCTCAGCTTCCCTCGTCTGTTGCTGCATCCTAACCAGCTCTTTTCTCTCTTCTATCTTCGCTAGCTTTATCTGCTGTTTTGCCATCTCGAGCTGAAAGAGCATCTCCGGGGTCAAACCTTGAGGAGGAGGAGGAGATGCAATGATGTTAGAAATACCCGGTGATCCCCCCAGGGGCAAACCACCCTGCCAGTCACTACCCACCTGCGGAAGTGTGCTCAGGGTCGGTACTCCAATAGGAGGATTGGGAGTCGAGTGAAGGGGAGGCTCAGCCAAAGGGCTCTGAGCACTCACTCTCCCTCGTACGCCAGTCACCCCACCCAGCACACATGTCATCAGGTCATCCTTGGTCATGCCACTAGTACATACATGACCGATAGCTGCGGCTAAGCACTGGAGACCGTACCGATTCACACCCACCAACCGGTCGGAAGTAACAGGACATTGTAAAAAATTCCTTGCATCCTCCTCACTGTTCACCAAGTTAACAACCTGCCCATGCTGCTGCTCCTCAGCTTCTACATCACGTACTGTGTCTTCATCCTGCACTGATCCGCGATAAGACATGATGCTCACTGAAGATTTTTCACTTTGATAAACAAAAAAGAAGTACCCCAAACTCTTATACCACAATATTCACAATAAAAAATCTCGGACACCGCTTAAGTGCTATATTACTTTGCTAAAAAATAATTCTTGCATGTCCTCAAAAAATATTCCACAAAATCAACAAATGTTCACTGCCTAAACTGTGAGAAAAATCTGCACAATAACCTGCAATTATATGTCAGTTCACCAAATCCTGAGCTAGGTCGCCATTTGTTACGATCGGGTCTCATATAAATCAGTGGCTCTTATACATTGGACTAGACTGGCATAAATGCAACAACAGAAACGCTAGATCCAACCCCTGATATATAATCCCGTCGAACAAAGAACACATATACCTCCAGAGTTATATTTGCGATAGCGGGGGATCTTAACTCTCAGTATCTATGTGCTTCTACTATAGGCTGATGTTCTCTGAAACAGCCTATTACCTATAACATATGGTTGCTTAGTTATGGTACACAAGGAAAAGATAGTTAACTTAATTAAATCACAAGAGTGATCTAATGCAAACAAGAAGAAGGTTTACTTAACGTTACTTTAATCAATAATATCTGTCACTCCTTTATGAAAGAAAGTGTTGTAAAGTCCTCAAGCACCGAACAAGGAATCTTCTGAATAATGTCGGATGCTACTAAGAAGAACGTATCGGAAATGGAACCACAAAATAGCAGGAGGCAGGACAATGCACGTGTAGGCTAAATACACAAAAAGGCTGGACCTATAATGTTATTGGACACAAGAATATTATAAGCGGTACAACAGTAATAATGCTCGCCACGAAAAAGTAGTACTCTATTAACAAAACCGGTCTATGCTGGTTGTGTCTCTCTACAGCAACCTAGACCTCAAAATGCTTGTGTAGAAATAATGGGTATGCATAAATGAGTATATGATCTAATCCAGCTAATGTCTACCCGGGTTAATAAAGTCTAGCTGGGATGCGCAAAGGTACAGAATTCTGGTGGAGCAAGGCAGCTCCTAGCCTAGTGTGGACCTTGGGTCTGTGCGGCCTGATTACGTTAATATGAAGGGGTGCTCTCTTGAGGATTCTCGATCACAAGTATCGAGTATCCTCCTGGCGACCCTCAAAAGTAAAAGCAAATAGAGTTAGAAACAGTGTTGGGTGGATTAGGCAAGCAGCCCTCATGCACTACACAGTCTAAACTCCAAGGTACACAGACAAAAGATCCACCCAGGTAACCCACAGAATCCGTAGTGTCGTGCAGCTCAAAAGTAGCCTACACACAGTGAAAACACCAACAGCAAGGTACCTGATCCCTAGTCTAGCATTATTTAACCCTGTAGAACCATTAGTGATTGATGGAGACAGTCCGAGCAATACAATCTCCCAAAAAGACAACGACTCTCTTCAACCTTAGCCTAGTACATAAGAAATGTGAGATCCAGCATATAATACAGTCTGGCCACCAATTCAAGGTGTGGATGCAGGGAACCAGAGGGGGATTGATATTAATAAAAGGTGAGGAAGTAGTGGAAAAGATAGTGCAGTAGGAGAGAAAGGTTCTAAGACAAGAGTGTGGAACAGTTCATGGGAGATGCTTAGAGTATGCTGTCTGGGACGGATCTGACAAGGATATTCCCATAGACCTGCTGGCTGGAGTCCCAGTTCGCAGGAATGGCACGAGGGCGCGCGACAGTCGCCCAGTAAGCAGCCGCCTAGTAGGCAGTGTTAGGCAGGAGTCAACGAATCCTGCGAGGCCTATGTAAGGGGGCCAGCCACGCGCCACACTCACCACCAAGTCACACCACCTGGTCTCTCTCTCCCGCTCGCCTTCCCATCATTCAACTACTTAACACAATACTTTCAATTGACTAAATAAAATAGAAAGGATTGTGACAGACGAATATAAAGAACAGTTCTGAACTGTCTGCAACACAAGCTTTCTCGAGAAGGAAATTACACAATGATAGGTAGACTGTAGCTACATTCTCTGCCCTGGCGAGTCCTAGCGAGTAAGCCATGCGGTTCTGGGGGAAGCGGTGAGCATCACAGGAGGGGTTGTAATTTTTGTTTTTATGAGAACTGAGCTTTGCCTTCTTTGTTGCGAAGTGGTTAGGGGTGGCGAGTCTTATCGGGTTTCTGCTTGTCAGATATAGAGCTCATGTTTGAGCGTCTAATATCTTGGGTGGGGTGTGACGCCTGCAGCTCAGCAGAACGCCACGTGGGCTCAGCTGCTCGCTTGGCCACTCGCTAGCACTCACCGGGGCAAGGTATTTGGCTACAGTCTATCTACAATGTTGTTCTTTCTTTCATAGTGTTCGTTTTGTTACAGACAGTCCCGTGGAGGTCTTTATTTTCGTCTGTGACAACGGGAAGCATTTTATATCTTGAACATAGGATGCATTGTATATAGTTAAGGAGAGAGAACAATATAGGCAGTGGGGTGGTAGTGTGTGCGTGCATATACATGTGCTGCCTTCCCCCTCGCTTTGTAGGCTCGCGCGCGTGCCATCTCACGCCTCTTGATTGGCTGGTGGTTCCTGGCGCCTTCTGCAGCCCTGCTGCCTGGTGACGTAGCAGCCTGTGATTGGCTGACCACCATGCCTTTCTGTGTGATCCTGGAGGTGTCCCGAGGAGCTATTCTCTTCAGAGCTTTCCTGACTAGCATACCCTTCACATGTCCTTTGCCCCCCTGTCTCCCGACTTCTACCTATAGAGCACTTTCTCTCTCTCTCAACTTCTTACCTCTCATTCTTCTACTCTATTTAATATCATAACTTCCCTTTGGTTCTGCACGATTTCATATATCGGCCATCGTATTATATGCTGAAGCTCTCAGATAACACATGTTTAGTTAGGCATTTTGGAAGAGTTACCATTTTTGTCTGTAGAGGTTCGACACATTCACGGTGTCTCCCTTCCTGTATCTTGGTGGTCTTCTGGGGGATTTAATGCTAGACTGGGATAAGGCTTCTGGTGTTGTGATTTCCGATGTGTACTAGGTTTTGTTGAACCTGTACAATCGCAACGGAGACGTGGGAAGCCTAGGTTGTCTTTCTGACTGTGTACCTTGTGAGTTTGGCACTGTGTTGCGAGTGAGGGCTTTTGCCTCTGCCACCCAACACTGTGCTAGCTCGGTTGCTTTGACTTTGAGAGGGTCGCCAGGAGCGAACCAGATACTAGCGATCTGGATCTCTCAAGAGAGCACCCCGTCAATTAACGTAATTTTGCCGCAGAGCCTTAAGGACTTCGCTAGGCTACGAGCCGCTTGCTCAGCCATTGTTTCCTAGCCTACTACATCCCAGCTAGACTTTATTCGCCTAGCAGACGCCAGATTTAGATTATAAACTCTTTCTGTTATGTATGCATTATTATTCACAGCATTTATTAGTCTAGGTTGTTGTTGAGTTGCACAACCTAGTAGGCTGTTTCGTTGATGAGGAAGTACTTCTTTTGCTGTTGGAGTTCCTACTATTGCGCAGTTATTATTATTCCTGTGCCAGTTAACCCTATATGTCCTTACAATTGTCATATCCTGTTCCTGCTTTATGCTACAGTTCAAAATCCGATACGATCATCTTACCCCAGCATCAGACTTTCTTCAGAAGATTCCTGCTCGATGCTTTGGGACTTTCGTTCACTTTCTTTAGTATAGGAGTGACAGTTCATTATTGTTTAGAGTAACTTTAAATATACCTTCTTCTAGTTTGCATTAAATCATTGCAGTGATTTAATTAAGATCTCTATCTTTTCCTAGTATACCTTATTACCGTAATTGTATGTTGTTGTGATTAGGCTGTATCAGAGATCATCAGCCTGTAGTAGTAGTGCACTTATACTGAGTTATAGGATACCCCGTTATCGCAGATTTAACTCTGGAGGGTATAGGTGTTTTTGTGCGCCGGCATTATAAGTTCAGGGGTTGGATCTAGTGTTACCGTTGTGGCTGTGTGCTTTCCTAGTCCAATGATTAAGAGCCCTTGTTTTATACGAGCCCCAGTCGTAACAAATGGCGACCTTGCTTAGGATTTTGTGAAATTAGAGATATATTGCAGGAGTGTTGTGGTCATTTGTTTTGTTTAAAGGAATACAGTGGACACGTGGATTTTTTTTTGGCAAGTAGTATAACACTTAAGAGTCTTCGAGCATCTTGTATTTTGAGTGAATAGTGCTGCATAAGGGTTTAGGTACTTTTTTTTTATAAACTTTGAGAATTTTCGGTGGACACTATGTCGGACGACGGATCAGTGTACAGTGAGGATACAGTATGGGAAACAGAAACTGAGGTGCAGCAGCGGGCTTTGTTAGATGACATTAGAGTTATAGCTAGCGAGGAGGATGCAAGGAAGTTTCTGGAGATACCTATTACTGCTGACCGCGTGTCGGGGATTGATCGGTATGGTCTCCAGTGTTTGGCCACGGTCATGGGGCATGTGGGCATTAGCAGCATGTCGAAAGGTGACCTGGTGTCCTATGTGCTCGGCGGGGTGCGTGGGGCTTCGGGTTGAGCGGGAGCTGGGGCACCTTCGGCCCAGCCCCCATTCCACTCGACTCCTACCATGGCGCCCCCTCGGGCTCCGGAGCCGGGTACGTTCCCGCCGGCCGATCGTCACTGGCAGCGTGGTTTGCACTTGGGTGAGTCTCCAATTGTTGCATCTCCTCCTCCTCAAGGTTTGACAGCAGAGATGCTCTTCCAGCTTGAGATGGCTAAGCAGCAACGGGAATCTGAGAAGCAGCAGCGGGTGTTTGAGATGGCTGAGATTCAGGCTGAGGAGAGAAGGGCCAGATATGAGCTTGAGCATCGAAGGCATGAATCTGAGACTGAGATGTCCAGGATTCAGTCTGAGGAGAGAAAGGCCATGTACTGTGCAGACAAAGATCTTGAGAAGTCTAGGGTGGAGTCGACAGGGCAGCGTCTCGGTTCTGGGAATCGAGGTCTTGATCAGTCGTTATCGCACCTGCTCAAGTTGGTCCCTGTATTTGATGAGTCGGGTGTCACTGAATTTTGTATGCGTTTCGAGAAGAAGTGCCGGGAGCACCAATGGCCCGAGGTTAAGTGGGCAGCCCTTGTTTCCTCTAGATTGGTTGGCAAAGGACTCAAGGCATATGATGCGTTGCCCTTGGAGTCGTGCATCGATTACGAGGTATTGAAGGAGGCTGTCCTACGGGCATATGAGTTACAACCAGAGACGTACAGATTGAAGTTCCGGGGTGTAACGAAGGGTCGTGAGTGCACCTTTCTTGAGCATGCCTGGGATCTGTCCGATGCATTTAGAAACTGGCTGCGTTCTGAGAAGGCATCGACGTTTGAGGAGTTGAAACAGCTGATGCTTCTAGAATTTTTTTTTAAGTGTACGGGCAGCGATCTGACGTTGAATCTTAAAGAGAAAACCCAAGAACTCTTCAGGAGGCAGCTGAGATGGCTGACCTTCGGATGTCACTGATTCGTGGGTGCGGGTCTGCACAACGGAACGATGCAGGTAACAAGGGGCGCAACACTCCACCCCCCCGAGTCAGTGATACACCATATAACCATTACAACAAGAGCAACAATACTAAGTCTGACCATAAACCTAATACAGGCCCGTTTAAGAAGGGTCAGGGCCCTTCCCCACCTCAAGGGAAGCCCAAGGGGGAGTTAGAGTGTTTTCATTGTCATGAGAAGGGCCATTTTGCAAGAGCCTGTCCAAGCAAGCTACCTAATGCAGTCGTGTCTTTGGCTCGCAACATTAGGGTGTCCCCGAAGTCGTCTGAGTTTGCCCGGGGTATAACGTCAGAGGTTGGGACACAGCCAGTGGAGAAGAATCCGGATGGCTCGAACCCTGTCCGCGATGTCTTTTGTGACCATCGAGGGCATGGCTGCGTGAGGTGGGCTGGTAAGAAGCATGGAGTTGAGCTGTTGCGAGACACGGGTGCCTCTCAGACTTTAATGAAGAACTTTACTGGTAGACCAATAAACGCGGCACGGGTGGTTGTGGTGCAGGGTATCAATGCTGTCAAGTCATACCCATTGGTCAGGATGGAACTGGAGGTGGATGGTGTGACACGAGAGTTGGATGTGGGTGTTGTGGAGAACTTGCCTGTTGGGGGCGTCGACCTCCTTCTCGGCAACGACTTTGCGGTGCCTACTTCTGAGGTTTCACCCTTAGTCGGTGCCGAGAAGCCGGCCAACGTGAATAGGGAGGAACAGGAGTGGGTAGAGAAATGTCAAGTACAACCTATGGCGTGCGTTGTTACAAGACCTCTTGCATCCAATGTGTCACAGCCTATTCCTCAGTCTTCTGATCAACGGAGGAACGGTTGGAAGAAGATGGCTAATGTTGGTAACAGTTTTGAAGAGTTTAGTACCGCAGCTCTTCTTGGCAACTCAGTATTGGCACCATTGTTGGAGTCTGGAGAAGCCCCAGGACCTGTCACAGCTAGTGAGGAGGTAGGGCAGGAAGAGGCTCCGAGGCAGCAACGTTACACACGGAGAGAAAAAAGGGTTGCTCAGTTTGATATTGGGGGAGGACTTGGGTTGCTTCGGAAGCATCTAGACAGGTTGGTTACCTCAGATATTTGTAAACTGCAGTTGGAGGATCCGGAAGTTCAGAAGTGTGGTAATGGTGCTGTCGAGATCAAACACGAGGACGGGGAAACATGTCATGTGAACCTGTTGGAGGAGTTTGTGAGGCAACCACCTGAGCAGCCTACTGTCCCTGCGTTGGTCTGCAGTGGCCAAGGTGGAGAAGGAGAGGGGGGCAGTAGGGCACAGGTGGAGGAGAGTAGGGATTATCATGTCTCGGCGGAGCAGTGGGCGGGGGACACGAGTCTGGTGGCTGTGGAAGCGCTAGAGCACCTGCCTGAGCAGCAGTGTGCAGCGCTCCAACACCAGCTCGGTTCATACCCCACTGGTCGTGCCGAGCCCCTGAGCCTCATAGCTCAGGCGGTGCAAGATGTTCAGCGGGCAGGTCACGCGAATGTTGGGAGACCGTTAGCCTCGTTGTTTCGGTGGTTCAAGGTGGGCGACGAGGCTTTGGCATGGTTGCCAGGTCAGGGTCGACCCATGGCTGCCAAGGGTGGTGGTCAAAAGGAGGACTTTGAGCAGATTGGTGAGGTTGGCTGTGGCATAGAAGTGCCCAGTCGTCGCATAGCCTCCCAATGCTGCTCTAGTCGATTGCAACAGCCCTACCATAGACCGACTGTATCTGGCCATGTCGCTAAAAGCGGTGATGCTGCGCAGGCAGATGTAGTCGTAAGGAATGCGGGGGTGCGCATGCATGTACGGTATCGGCGGGGAAGCCTTACTAATAATGAACTATGGGAGTGACTGCACAGGTGGTACTGATTGTCCCTCTCAAGACCTGGCTGTTCTAGGGACGAAGGTGGAGAAGGAGGGAGACTACAGGTTAGAAGCTGCGGTCTCGGCTGGGTTGTGGGAGGGCACTAGGATTGTTGTTCTGCAAAATAAGTTGTTTACTAGGCTGTGGCAGTGCATCCGCATGTTTGTTGCTTCTCCAGGCCTGATGTACGGGGTAGAATCCGACATGGAGGCTGGAGACAGTGCGAGGCTCAGTTTATTTCCCTACCGTATAAATCCTGCTAAAAAGCCTGTCGTGAAAACAGAGCTAGACGACATGTGGAAAAAGGGTATGAGGGATAAAGGATATTGTGAGTGGTCGTTGCCAGTGAGTTTGCAACCTGAGTTGAGTGGCAAGATCAGTGTGTGTGCATTATCCCTGACAGACACCGATCCATTGCCCAAGGGTCTGAGGGATAAGGAATGTCGTGAGTGGTCATTGCCTGTAACTTTGCAACCTGTGTTAAGTAGCAAGATCAGTGAGTGTGTTGATTGCGAGAGTGTGTGCATTATCCCTGACAGACGCCTATACCTTATCGAGAGTTGACGACACCATAGACCGCCTCGGGGCTGCATCGCCTATCACGAAGGTAGAACTAGTGAAAGGTTATTGGCAGGCCCCGTTGCCGGAAAGAGCGAAGAGAAATGCCAGTCTTGTGATGAACTGGGCAGTTTATCAGTGCCAGGTGTTGTTGTGCTGCCGGAACACAAGTTGGATGTGTGGCATGCTAATGGCACTGATAATGTTTTGGCTGATTGTTTGTCACGGGAGGGTTTGTTTGCAGGAGAACCCTCGCCGTTCAGTCAGTGTGTGTTGAGAGTGCAGAAAAATCAGGCTGCCCATGTAAGTGCAGCCGCCATAAACATATTAAAAAAAATGAAAATTCTATAAAAACTCTTTCTTTAATAGTTAAATTTTGTTTAAGTATGTTATAGCTAAAGTTCTGAGTCGAACCTGTGCTTCTCTCAGAAGGCTGGGCTAGTAGAAGCTCGCTCTAGGAGCATAGCAGTATGAATTAATTAAGCTATTGTGTTGGGAGTGTTACGATCGGGTCTCATATAAATCAGTGGCTCTTATACATTGGACTAGACTGGCATAAATGCAACAACGGAAATGCTAGATCCAACCCCTGATATATAATCCCGTCGAACAAAGAACACATATTATACCCTCCAGAGTTATATCTGCGATAGCAGGGTATCTTAACTCTCAGTATCTATGTGCTTCTACTATAGGCTGATGTTCTCTGAAACAGCCTATTACCTATAACATATGGTTGCTTAGTTATGGTACACAAGGAAAAGATAGTTAACTTAATTAAATCACAAGAGTGATCTAATGCAAACAAGAAGAAGGTTTACTTAATGTTACTTTAATCAATAATATCTGTCACACCTTTATGAAAGAAAGTGTTGTAAAGTCCTCAAGCACCGAACAAGGAATCTTCTGAATAATGTCGGATGCTACTAAGAAGAACGTATCGGAAATGGAACCACAAAATAGCAGGAGACAGGACAATGCACGTGTAGGCTAAATACACAAAAAGGCTGGACCTATAATGTTATTGGACACAAGAATATTATAAGCGGTGCAACAGTAATAATGCTCGCCACGAAAAAGTAGTACTCCTATTAACAAAACCGGTCTATGCTGGTTGTGTCTCTCTACAGCAACCTAAACCTCAAATGCTTGTGTAGAAATAATGGGTATGCATAAAAGAGTATATGATCTAATCCAGCTAATGTCTACCCGGGTTAATAAAGTTTAGCTGGGATGCGCATCAAGGCAGCTCCTAGCCTAGTGTGGACCTTGGGTCTGTGCGGCCTGATTACGTTAATATGGAGGGGTGCTCTCTTGAGGATTCTCGATCACAAGTATCGAGTATCCTCCTGGCGACCCTCAAAAGTAAAAGCAAATAGAGTTAGAACAGTGTTGGGTGGATTAGGCAAGCAGCCCTCACGCACTACACAGTCTAAACTCCAAGGTACACAGACAAAAGATCCACCCAGGTAACCCACAGAATCCGTAGTGTCGTTCAGCTCAAAAGTAGCCTACACACAGTGAAAACACCAACAGCAAGGTACCTGATCCCTAGTCTAGCATTATTTAACCCTGTAGAAACATTAGTGATTGATGGAGACAGTCCATGCAATACAATCTCCCAAAAAGACAACGACTCTCTTCAACCTTAGCCTAGTACATAAGAAATGTGAGATCTAGCATATAATACAGTCTGGCTACCAATTCAAGGTGTGGATGCAGGGAACCAGAGGGGGATTGATATTAATAAAAGGTGAGGAAGTAGTGGAAATGATAGAGGCAGTAGGAGAGAAAGGTTCTAAGACAAGAATGTGGAACAGTTCATGGGAGATGCTTAGAGTATGCTGTCTGGGACGGATCTGACAAGGATATTCCCATAGACCTGCTGGCTGGAGTCCCAGTTCGCAGGAATGGCACGAGGGCGCGCGACAGTCGCCCAGTAAGCAGCCGCCTAGTAGGCAGTGTTAGGCAGGAGTCAACGAATCCCGCGAGGCCTATGTAAGGGGGCCAGCCACGCGCCACACTCACAACCAAGTGACACCACATGGTCTCTCTCTCTCTCTCTCCCCCGCTCGCCTTCCCATCATTCAACTACTTAACACAATACTTTCAATTGACTAAATAAAATAGAAAGGATTGTGACAGACGAAAATAAAGAACAGTTCTGAACTGTCTGCAACACAAGCTTTCTCGAGAAGGAAAGTACACAATGATAGGTAGACTGTAGCTACATTATCTGCCCTGGCGAGTCCTAGCGAGTAAGCCATGCGGTTCTGGGGGAAGCGGTGAGCGTCACACCCCACCCAAGATTTTTAAGAGGCTCCAACTATGAGCTCTAAATCTGACACGCAGAACCCATACAAAATTCGCCACTCATAGTCACCCAGCGACAATGAAATGTAAAGCACAGTTCTCTTCAAAATAACACATTATAAAAATGAACAACCCCTCCCAACACAATAGATTAAATTACATAGTTATGCTCATAAGAGCGAGCTTCACTAGCCCAGCCTTCTGAGAGGAGTACAACTCAGAATTTCTGCTATAACATACTTAAACAATTTTTAACTATCAAAGAAAGAGTTTTTATAGGATTTTTTATATTTTTAATATGTTTATGGCGGCTGCACTACAGGGGCAAGCCTAGTTTTTTCTTCTATACCAACACAGCAACTCCTACTTTACGACCCAATACGCTGGGCTACACACGCGAGCCAACAAGCACCAGACGTAAACATACTAATCAAACCAAAGTAGGAGGCTACCCTTGTGATGATCTACCCCGGGTCTTCCACCCTCGATAAGCAATCTGCAATCACATTCTCAGAACCGGCAATATGGCGTATGTCTAGGTTGTATTCCTGCAACATTAATGACCACCTGGTCAGCCTCATATTCCGGTTATGGAATTGATTCAGGAACTTGAGGGGGTGATGGTCGGTGTAGATCACCACAACTGGTCCATAGGCTGGAACATACACCTCAAAGTGCCTGAGCGCTAGCACAATCGCCAGCAGT
Organism: Paralithodes platypus; assembly: GCA_032716605.1. Taxonomy (NCBI): domain Eukaryota; kingdom Metazoa; phylum Arthropoda; class Malacostraca; order Decapoda; family Lithodidae; genus Paralithodes; species Paralithodes platypus. The sequence goes on from CM064492.1 coordinate 59,739,009, forward strand.
TCCTTCTCAACTACTGAATAGTTTTTCTGCGCCGAGTTGAACTTTTTTGAGAAGAAACTGACAGGGTGCTCCAGCCCAGCTTCGTCTGATTGCATCAGAACGGCACCAGCCCCCACACCACTGGCATCAGTTGCCAGCTGGAATGGTCGGCTAAAGTCCGGGGCCCTGAGGATAGGGTGAGTACACAACAGGTGTTTTACTAGCAAAAAAGCCCTCTCACAGTCAGGCGCCCACTTAAACTTTCTATCTTTGGCCAATAGGTCCGTCAGAGGAGCCAGCACAGTAGAATAGCCCTTTATAAAGCGGCGGTAGTAACCAATCATGCCCAAAAACCTCATGATCTGCTTCTTGGTGGACGGCCTGGGGAAGTGGTTAATAGCCAATATCTTGTTCTGTGGGGGGCACACCTGGCCCAAACCCACCATGAACCCCAGATACTGCACGGTAGCCCGCACAAAATCACACTTTCCCAGGTTGACCACCAAGTTTGCTTCACTTAATTTCTTAAATAGGGATTCTACATGTTCACAGTGGCTCTTGAAATCGTCATCGTAGATAATGACGTCGTCCAGGTACACGGTACAGTTCGGAATGTCAGCCACTAACTCGTTCATCAAGCTTTGGAAGGTCGCTGGTGCGTTCTTTAGACCGTACGGCATGACATTACAACAATATGTAGTACCATCCACCACAAAACCACACACCTCTTTCGCCCGTTCAGACAAAGGCACCTGCCAGTAACCTTTTACCAGGTCCACCTTGGTCAAGAACTTGGCCCTGCCAATCTTGTCTACTCAGTCATCGACCCGGGGAAGAGGATAGGGGTTGGTGGGAGTCAAGCCGTTTAGCCTGCGGTAATCAACACAGAAGCGCACCTTGCCATCCGGCTTAGGTTGCAGCGTTACGGGAGATGTCCACTTTACCGCCCCCTTCTCGATCAGTCCCTGTTGCAACATATACTCCAACTCCGCCTGGAGGGCCGGAAGTTTAATAGGGGGCACCCTATAGGGCACTGATTTGAAGGGTAGGTGGTCTCCGACGTCAACGTCGTGCACCTCCTGAGTAGTGAGGCCTGGGTGTTCCGCAAATACAGTAGGGTATAAACAAAATAGGCGCTCGACAGCCACACGCTGTTGCTCAGGTAGGTGTTGCAAAGCCTCATGAGCCGCCTGTCTCGTGTTTCCCGCCCACTGATCTGCAGAAACGTGATAATCCCAGTTGTCATCCACCTGCGCATGACTGTCCCGTTCTCCTTCTCCACCTTGACTGCTGAAAGTCATCAAGGGGACAGTGAGAGGCTCAGGTGGGCGCCTCACATACTCCTTCATCAGGTTGACATGACATAACTGATTCCTCTTACGCCTGTCTGGAGTGGCCACCAGGTAATCTAAGTCCGAGAGCTTCTCTGCTACCCTATAAGGACCAGCGTACTTTGCGGATAAGGGGTGACCTACAAGAGGGAGTAGTATCAACACCTCCTTACCCACGTGAAACTCCCTGAGTTTCACCTTGTGGTCGTACCTGTCCTTCATGAGGGCCTGAGAGCCTACCAGATTGCGGGCAGCCAACTCCAGACTACGCAACATTCGTTCTCTACTTTCAAGGACATACTTAAGCATAGAACATGGTTTAGCGGTGCCTTCCCATATCTCCTTTACCATGTGGAGAGGCCCTCTGACGCGGTGTCCAAACACAAGCTCATTAGGGATAAACCCCAAACTCTCCCCAGGTACCTCTCGTGCAGCGAATAACACATATGGCAGGCCAAGATCCCAGTCCTTGCCGTTCTCAAGACAATAGCAGCGAAGCATGCTTTTTAGAGTGGAATGCCACCTCTCTAACACCCCCTGACTCTCTGGGTGATAAGCAGATGACACTACAGTGACTATCCCGTGCTGCTTCATTGTCTGAACGAACAAGTTGGAGGTGAAATTCAATCCTTGGTCTGACTGTATCTCCTGCGGGTATCCGTACCGAGAGAAGTATAATAGCAAGTTACGGACCACCGTCTTCGCCAAACCATTTCTCATCGGGTATGCGTCTGGGTACCGAGTTGCTACGTCCATGACTGTCAAGAGATATTTATTTCCGGCACTTGTGGGGGGGAGGGGGCCAACCATGTCGACTACTACTTTACTAAAGGGAGGCCCACTGACGGGAATTGGGTGTAACGGAGCCTTTGGGATGCTCTGGTTAGGTTTCCCGACCTTTTGGCACACACTGCACATTGCCACCCTTGACACCACTTGTGCTCTCAAACCAGGCCACCAAAACAGTTTCCCCAAAGCCGCCACCGTCTTACGGACACCCAAGTGTCCCGCCAGCGGTACATCATGAGCCAACCTTAGTAGGCTATCCCTGCATACCCTCGGTACGACCAGCTAGTCTACCACTCCTGACCCACCCTCCCAACTTCTCTGCGGGTCTTGGAATCGCCGATACAAGATGCCATCAATGAAAAACAAATCTCCAGACTTTGCATCCCTGTCCTCTTCGAGTTCGACAGCACCGTTACTACACTTTAGAACTTCCGGGTCTTCTAGCTGCAATTTGCGAATATCTGAGGGAGCTAGCCTGTCTAAGTGTTTGCGAAACAACTCATGCCCTCCCCCAACATCGAACTTTGCATCCTGTTGCTCTCTCTCCGTGTATACCGTTGCTGCCTCTGAGTCTCTTTAAGCCCTGCCTCTACACTCTCAGTGACAGGTGGTGGTGCTTCTCCAGACTCTAATAACGGTGCTAATACTGAGTCCCCGAGAAGCGCTGCTGGTACTAGACTCTCCACCGTATCAGCTTTCAGCACCTTCTCGTGACCGTTCCTCCGCTTATTTGAAGACTGTTGGTTAGGCTGTGACTCCCTGGATGCGAGAGATCTGGTTACAACACACGCCATTGGTTGCACCAGACACTTCTCAACCCACTCCTGTTCCTCCCTACTCACGTCGGCCGGCTCCTCGGCAACGACTAAGGGTGAAACCTTAGAAGCAGGCACCGCAAAGTCATTGCCGAGAAGGAGGTCGACGCCCCCAACAGGCAATTTCTCCACGATTCCCACATCCAGTTCGCGAGTCACACTGTCAACTTCAAGCTCCATTCTAACAAGCGGGTATGACCTAGTTGCATTAACTCCCTGCACCACAACTACCCGCGCCGCATTTATGGGTCTACCAGTGAAATTCTTCAAGAGTGTCTGAGAGGCACCTGTGTCACGCAAAAGCTGTACCCCGTGCTTCTTGCCCCCCCCACTTCATGCAGCCATGCCCTCTATGGTCGCAAAAGGCATCGCGGACAGGGTTCGAGCCTTCCGGATCCTTCTTCACTGGCGGTGCTCCATCCTCTGATCTTATGCCTCCAGCAAACACAGAAGACTTCTGGAACACCCCAATGCTGCGAGCCAATGACACAGCCGCCGAGGGAGGTCTGCTCGGACAAGTTTTTGCCATGTGCCCCTCTTTGTGACAGTGATAACACTCAAATTTCCCCTTGGACTTATACTGAGGTGTAAAAGTCCCCTGACCCTTCTTAAACGGGGCGGTGCTAGGTTTGTGATCAGTCTTGGTGTCATTGCTTTTAAATTTATGTGTGTCCATATTCCGGGAAGGGGGAGGGTAACGCTCCTTAACGCCTACATCGTTTCTCTGTGCAGAGCCGCACGCCCGAATTAGTGACAACCGAAGATCAGCCATCTCTGCTGCTTCTACGAGAGTTCTTGGGTTCTTCTTCTTTAAGGTTTAAAGTCAAGTCGCCGCCCGTACACTTATAAAACTGCGCTAGAAGCATCAACTGTTTCACCTCATCAAACGTAGTTGTCTTCTCTGATCTGAGCCAGTTTCCCATAGCGTCGGATAGGTCCCGGGCGTGCTCCAAGAAGGTACTGTCTCGCCCCTTAGTCACACCCCGGAACTTTAACCTATATGTCTCGGGTTGTAGCTCGTATGCCCGCAGGACAGCCTCCTTGAGCTCCTCATAAACAACGCAGGACTCCAAAGGCAGTGCATCGTAAGCCTTGAGCCCCTTACCTACGAGTCTAGAGGACACAAGGGCCGCCCACTTAACTTCAGGCCACTGATGCTCCCGGCACTTCTTCTCAAATCTATTGAAAAACTCTGTGACACCAGACTCGTCAAATACAGGGACCAGGTTGAGAAGGTGCGACAGAGACTGATCATGCGCACGGTTTCCAGTACCGAGTCGCTGTCCCGTCATCTCAACACGAGACTTCTCTAAATCCATGTCGGCATTGTATCTTGTAGATTCTAGTTCAGTCCTAAGCTCAGCTTCCCTCGTCTGTTGCTGCATCCTAACCAGCTCTTTTCTCTCTTCTATCTTCGCTAGCTTTATCTGCTGTTTTGCCATCTCGAGCTGAAAGAGCATCTCCGGGGTCAAACCTTGAGGAGGAGGAGGAGATGCAATGATGTTAGAAATACCCGGTGATCCCCCCAGGGGCAAACCACCCTGCCAGTCACTACCCACCTGCGGAAGTGTGCTCAGGGTCGGTACTCCAATAGGAGGATTGGGAGTCGAGTGAAGGGGAGGCTCAGCCAAAGGGCTCTGAGCACTCACTCTCCCTCGTACGCCAGTCACCCCACCCAGCACACATGTCATCAGGTCATCCTTGGTCATGCCACTAGTACATACATGACCGATAGCTGCGGCTAAGCACTGGAGACCGTACCGATTCACACCCACCAACCGGTCGGAAGTAACAGGACATTGTAAAAAATTCCTTGCATCCTCCTCACTGTTCACCAAGTTAACAACCTGCCCATGCTGCTGCTCCTCAGCTTCTACATCACGTACTGTGTCTTCATCCTGCACTGATCCGCGATAAGACATGATGCTCACTGAAGATTTTTCACTTTGATAAACAAAAAAGAAGTACCCCAAACTCTTATACCACAATATTCACAATAAACAAAATCTCGGACACCGCTTAAGTGCTATATTACTTTGCTAAAAAAATAATTCTTGCATGTCCTCAAAAAATATTCCACAAAATCAACAAATGTTCACTGCCTAAACTGTGAGAAAAATCTGCACAATAACCTGCAATTATATGTCAGTTCACCAAATCCTGAGCTAGGTCGCCATTTGTTACGATCGGGTCTCATATAAATCAGTGGCTCTTATACATTGGACTAGACTGGCATAAATGCAACAACAGAAACGCTAGATCCAACCCCTGATATATAATCCCGTCGAACAAAGAACACATATACCTCCAGAGTTATATTTGCGATAGCGGGGGATCTTAACTCTCAGTATCTATGTGCTTCTACTATAGGCTGATGTTCTCTGAAACAGCCTATTACCTATAACATATGGTTGCTTAGTTATGGTACACAAGGAAAAGATAGTTAACTTAATTAAATCACAAGAGTGATCTAATGCAAACAAGAAGAAGGTTTACTTAACGTTACTTTAATCAATAATATCTGTCACTCCTTTATGAAAGAAAGTGTTGTAAAGTCCTCAAGCACCGAACAAGGAATCTTCTGAATAATGTCGGATGCTACTAAGAAGAACGTATCGGAAATGGAACCACAAAATAGCAGGAGGCAGGACAATGCACGTGTAGGCTAAATACACAAAAAGGCTGGACCTATAATGTTATTGGACACAAGAATATTATAAGCGGTACAACAGTAATAATGCTCGCCACGAAAAAGTAGTACTCTATTAACAAAACCGGTCTATGCTGGTTGTGTCTCTCTACAGCAACCTAGACCTCAAAATGCTTGTGTAGAAATAATGGGTATGCATAAATGAGTATATGATCTAATCCAGCTAATGTCTACCCGGGTTAATAAAGTCTAGCTGGGATGCGCAAAGGTACAGAATTCTGGTGGAGCAAGGCAGCTCCTAGCCTAGTGTGGACCTTGGGTCTGTGCGGCCTGATTACGTTAATATGAAGGGGTGCTCTCTTGAGGATTCTCGATCACAAGTATCGAGTATCCTCCTGGCGACCCTCAAAAGTAAAAGCAAATAGAGTTAGAACAGTGTTGGGTGGATTAGGCAAGCAGCCCTCATGCACTACACAGTCTAAACTCCAAGGTACACAGACAAAAGATCCACCCAGGTAACCCACAGAATCCGTTAGTGTCGTGCAGCTCAAAAGTAGCCTACACACAGTGAAAACACCAACAGCAAGGTACCTGATCCCTAGTCTAGCATTATTTAACCCTGTAGAACCATTAGTGATTGATGGAGACAGTCCGAGCAATACAATCTCCCAAAAAGACAACGACTCTCTTCAACCTTAGCCTAGTACATAAGAAATGTGAGATCCAGCATATAATACAGTCTGGCCACCAATTCAAGGTGTGGATGCAGGGAACCAGAGGGGGATTGATATTAATAAAAGGTGAGGAAGTAGTGGAAAAGATAGTGCAGTAGGAGAGAAAGGTTCTAAGACAAGAGTGTGGAACAGTTCATGGGAGATGCTTAGAGTATGCTGTCTGGGACGGATCTGACAAGGATATTCCCATAGACCTGCTGGCTGGAGTCCCAGTTCGCAGGAATGGCACGAGGGCGCGCGACAGTCGCCCAGTAAGCAGCCGCCTAGTAGGCAGTGTTAGGCAGGAGTCAACGAATCCTGCGAGGCCTATGTAAGGGGGCCAGCCACGCGCCACACTCACCACCAAGTCACACCACCTGGTCTCTCTCTCCCGCTCGCCTTCCCATCATTCAACTACTTAACACAATACTTTCAATTGACTAAATAAAATAGAAAGGATTGTGACAGACGAATATAAAGAACAGTTCTGAACTGTCTGCAACACAAGCTTTCTCGAGAAGGAAATTACACAATGATAGGTAGACTGTAGCTACATTCTCTGCCCTGGCGAGTCCTAGCGAGTAAGCCATGCGGTTCTGGGGGAAGCGGTGAGCATCACAGGAGGGGTTGTAATTTTTGTTTTTATGAGAACTGAGCTTTGCCTTCTTTGTTGCGAAGTGGTTAGGGGTGGCGAGTCTTATCGGGTTTCTGCTTGTCAGATATAGAGCTCATGTTTGAGCGTCTAATATCTTGGGTGGGGTGTGACGCCTGCAGCTCAGCAGAACGCCACGTGGGCTCAGCTGCTCGCTTGGCCACTCGCTAGCACTCACCGGGGCAAGGTATTTGGCTACAGTCTATCTACAATGTTGTTCTTTCTTTCATAGTGTTCGTTTTGTTACAGACAGTCCCGTGGAGGTCTTTATTTTCGTCTGTGACAACGGGAAGCATTTTATATCTTGAACATAGGATGCATTGTATATAGTTAAGGAGAGAGAACAATATAGGCAGTGGGGTGGTAGTGTGTGCGTGCGTATACATGTGCTGCCACCCCCCTCGCTTTGTATGCTCGCGCGCGTGCCATCTCACGCCTCTTGATTGGCTGGTGGTTCCTGGCGCCTTCTGCAGCCCTGCTGCCTGGTGACGTAGCAGCCTGTGATTGGCTGACCACCATGCCTTTCTGTGTGATCCTGGAGGGGTCCCGAGGAGCTATTCTCTTCAGAGCTTTCCTGACTAGCATACCCTTCACATGTCCCTTGCCCCCCTGTCTCCCGACTTCTACCTATAGAGCACTTTCTCTCTCTCTCAACTTCTTACCTCTCATTCTTCTACTCTATTTAATATCATAACTTCCCTTTGGTTCTGCACGATTTCATATATCGGGCATCGTATTATATGCTGAAGCTCTCAGATAACACATGTTTAGTTAGGCATTTTGGAAGGGTTACCATTTTTGTCTGTAGAGGTTCGACACACTCACGGTGTCTCCCTTCCTGTATCTTGGTGGTCTGCTGGGGGATTTAATGCTAGACTGGGATAAGGCTACTGGTGTTGTGATTTCCGATGTGTACTAGGTTTTGTTGAACCTGTACAATCGCAACGGAGACGTGGGAAGCCTAGGTGGTCTTTCTGACTGTGTACCTTGTGAGTTTGGCACTGTGTTGCGAGTGAGGGCTTTTGCCTCTGCCACCCAACACTGCTAGCTCGGTTGCTTTGACTTTGAGAGGGTCGCCAGGAGAGAACCAGATACTAGCGATCTGGATCTCTCAAGAGAGCACCCCGTCAATTAACGTAATTTGGCCGCACAGCCTTAAGGACTTCGCTAGGCTACGAGCCGCTTGCTCAGCCATTGTTTCCTAGCCTACTACATCCCAGCTAGACTTTATTCGCCTAGCAGACGCCAGATTTAGATTATAAACTCTTTCTGTTATGTATGCATTATTATTCACGGCATTTATTAGTCTAGGTTGTTGTTGAGTTGCACAACCCTAGTAGGCTGTTTCGTTGATGAGGAAGTACTTCTTTTGCTGTTGGAGTTCCTACTATTGCGCAGTTATTATTATTCCCGTGCCAGTTAACCCTATATGTCCTTACAATTGTCATATCCTGTTCCTGCTGTATACTACAGTTCAAAATCCGATACGATCATCTTACCCCAGCATCAGACTTTCTTCAGAAGATTCCTTGCTCGATGCTTTGGGACTTTCGTTCACTTTCTTTAGTATAGGAGTGACAGTTCATTATTGTTTAGAGTAACTTTAAATATACCTTCTTCTAGTTTGCATTAAATCATTGCAGTGATTTAATTAAGATCTTTATCTTTTCCTAGTATACCTTATTACCGTAATTGTATGTTGTTGTGATCAGGCTGTATCAGAGATCATCAGCCTGTAGTAGTAGTGCACTTATACTGAGTTATAGGATACCCCGTTATCGCAGATTTAACTCTGGAGGGTATAGGTGTTTTTGTGCACCGGCATTATAAGTTCAGGGGTTGGATCTAGTGTTACCGTTGTGGCTGTGTGCTTTCCTAGTCCAATGATTAAGAGCCCTTGTTTTATACGAGCAGCCCCGGTCGTAACAATTTGTTAACACTGGAATACTTTAGTATAAGTTACTCTTGTGAAGTTTCTTAGTGTTATCATATCGTGTGGTGATATATTGCAACTCTCTTAGTTTGAGCCTGGCCCCTGCCAGCCATGCCAGGGCCAGGCTTCGCCATTCTCTCGTGGGTGGTCAGACAGTATAGGTGGTGGTAGCCCTCTCTAGTGGTACACCAGTCTGCCCCTGTTTATTTTTTCCTTGCTTGCATAAGAGTAACGTAACGTAATTAACAGAGAATCCTAGACATCTAGTTCTCCCTTATTTATTATTCCTTTCCTCTGATCAGCATTTTACTATCTTTCAACATATATTCTGAACCTTCGGTGGCTACTTCGGAATTCGTGATAGGGAAGAGCTGGGAGGTTTGCCGGGGTCCTTACTAATACGCACTGGTAATCCCATAGACAATCCACACACACACACATCCATAATCCCTACATCTTTTTTCCAGTGTTCGTACATAGGACCCGGTAACAACCTTGACGGTTCTGCCCCAGCACTTGTGTGTTCCCTATCTCGGGTTTCGAACTGAGGCAACGGAGTGTTTAATATTAATAAGGTATCAAGCTTCAGTCTGGACCCCCCCCCCCCCATAGTTAAGTGAGTGTGGGAGGTAGACTCTGGAGTTCATAGTTTCGGGCGGTTACTCACTGGGGGGCCTAGGTTGAAGCAGGATATATTGGTGTGATATTAGAGGTGGTCAGGGCAACTTGCTTCCACTAATATCTCCCCGAGATTAGTAGTCATATTAGGACACTGCCTTGTATTGTTAGTTCATTATATGTATGCAATATTATTATGTGCAACTCTCTTGGGTTGAGAGTGGATTACCGTTGGCTGGTTTGCGCACGGTATAGTATTGTTGAGGGCGCGCATAGTCTGTTATGCTCGAAGTACACCTGCACTCCTTTTTTCGTTGATGTCTGGTGGTAGCCTATAATTATTTATTCAACTGTTTTGAGTATCCAACCCAGCATTGCTAATCCCGGTGTTGGTTTCGAGTTCTCGTAGCTAGTGAGTTACATGATTATTTCTGTTCTACTTATTATTCAGAGTAGGAGCAGGGCAGTGTGCACCTCAAGCCCTGAGAAGAGCCTGGAAGCGTTCATAAAGCTCTTACCTGTTGCGTCGTGGTGTTGTTTGGCAGAGAGACAAGGTGCATTGGCATTAGGCATTATTTTCGTATACCGTCTCTAAACAACTGAGGTCCAGATTCGTAACAATATATATATATAATGATAGTGAGAGAAGGTCCAAGGAATATATAGATACCGCACAAAGCACATTATGATATACTAATATTTCCTAATTCCTGAGAGCGTCTAAATATACTCATCAATTATTATCTTTGTTTCTCATTCTGTCCACATCCTCGACTTTCTTTTCATATTCCCGCTCTCCCCTGTTGGCTTTCCTCTCCTTCATCTGCATCTTTATTCACGCCTCATTTATCTTGTTTCTGCCGTCCCTCTCTCTGCTTCTCTCTGACTCTCTCTCTCTCTCTCTCGCTACCAAAGATATATCTTGATATAAACTTGAACGAGTTCAACGTATAGTTACCAAAATGATACCTAATCTAAGAAATATACCATACGAGGAGCGTATTAGAGAATTAAGTTTATTAATCATCAAAGGCATCGACAATATAATATGAACTGTAATAAGTACTTTACAATCGACCAATCAAACTACACATGGGGAAATGGTTGCAAAATTATTGGTACATCTTTTAACTCACTCGAGTCTAAGAATGTCTTATTCAATCGAGTTGTGAACTTGTGGAATGGGCTTCCTCGAGATGTTATTGACTGCAGCACCGTTGATTCGTTTAAACATCGCCTAGACAAGCACCTCGCCTTAACCCCATGACTGATTGCATTTTTAAATGAATTACCTTTTTCTCAGATACATCGTGTTATGTTATTAACCCAAATTGTTCTCTACTAAAATCTAACCCTGCCAAGGGCATTGGTCTTAATTAAGGCAGTGCTTCCCTTTCCAATTTTCCCTTACCCACTATGAACCATTGTTGGACACTTTGAACAGCAGTGATTTAGAGGGCAAGCAACCTCGAGGGGGTCGCTAGATCTGTTGTTGCTTGACTTCCTTTGTATTACTTTGAACTCCTTTTTACTCTCCCTCTCTCTCTCTCATCTTAATTTCAAATCGCATGCCACCTTCCCTTCATTATTCATCCCTTTCGTTGTTCGTTTTCTCCTCCCTGCATCCTTCTTCTTCCTCCTTTGCCTCCTTTCTTCTCCCTCCTCTTCCTTCTTCCTGTTCTTCACACTCCGCTTCCTCCTCCAAAACCTTCTCCGCTAGCCTCATCCTATGTACAGTCGGATGCCATAGTCTCTAGCCCACTCATAAGAATTTGTGGACCTTTATGTTTTTCTGTATGCAATTATAAATTATAACTGTTAAAATTTATATTTTGGATATAACTTGTTTTTCAATAAATGGTATATATAGTTTTGTGGTTTATGTACAGACAATAATTGTATTCGTAAATATTCTTGCAGAGATATACTTGCATAATTAGAAGTAGGTGATGTCCACGAATATTTAGGAGTGGGCTAGCGACTATGGTATCCGACTATACAATATTGTCTTCTCTCACATTATATCCTAGTTTCATTACCCTGAAGATGTCTTGAGAGAATAGACGAAAGCTTGGTGTTCCATTGTTTCAGTTTTCCTAGCGAGTTTTACTACATATCCTAGTTTGTTTAACCCCTTGAGGATCATGACACGTTTTGACAGTATATTCTGGCTATCATTAGACGAATATATAGAGCTTAGGACAGATCCATGGGAATTAAAATGGTTAAGACTGTCTCAATATTAACCCTCTGACTTATATAAACCCTTTCTATCATAACAAATGTAATTATATTATTAATGATAATAATACAAATAACAATAATAATTATAAAAAACAATAATAATAATAATAATATAAATAATAATAATAATAGCAGTAGTAGTAGTAGTAGTAATAGTAGTAGTAGTAGTAGTAGTAGTATTGATAGTAGTAGTAAAGACATACTAGAACACGATTATTATTTCATACTAGAAATACGATTATTATTTGTTTGCTAGTTTTTGGCATATTTATTGTGTATACTTCTCTCTCTCTCTCTCTCTCTCTCTCTCTCTCTCTCTCTCTCTCTCTCTCTCTCTCTCTCTCTCAAGAAGTCTAGACATTCATTTTGAGAAGGTGGGAATAATATAGGTAAAACAAAAACAATAGGTTAATCATTAGTAGAATATACCGGAAATATCTCTCAACTTCGTTTTTTTATAAAAGAAAATTCCCAGTAGAAATTTGTCTCATTCTGCTGGGGGATTTGTTCCGACCAACGGTCGGAGGGAGAGTTGGCTTGGGAGAGAGTCTTCTGCTTTACTATCCTTGCCTTCCACTTTATAGCAAATTTTATTTTAGCATTAAGTCAGGACTACCTAGTAGGGACCTCAAGGTCTGTGTAGTCTGTGTATTTATGTAACTCCATGAACTCTCATTGTGTTTCTTGTCATAATCCTGAGTTCCCCTGGTCATTTCCTCCCCTAATTCATCTTTATTCTCGCTTCATATATCTTGTGTCTTTCTTTCATTAGTTCAGTCTCCCACACTGTCTTTCTTTCTCTCTATCTGTCTTTTGCTCTCTCTCTCTCTCTCTCTCTCTCTCTCTCTCTCTCTCTCTCTCTCTCTCTCTCTCTCTCTCTCTCTCTCTCTCTCTCTCTCTCTCTCTCCATAATAATGTGAATTTCTACAATCCAAAAATATGGTAAGCTCCCCTATCTTAATCTGAATTTACTCATATTATTACTTTTTCTCTTTTTTGTTCCTCTTCTTTTCCTTCCATTCTGCTTCCTTCTCCTTTCGTGCATTCCTTCTTCTCCTTCCGTGCAATCCTTCTTCTCCTTTTGTGCATTCCTTCTACTCCTTTCGTGCATTCCTTCTTCCCTTTTCGTGCATTCCTTCATATCCTTTCGTGCATTCCTTCTTCTCCTTTTGTGCACTCCTTCTTGCGTGCATTCCTTCTCCTTTCGTGCATTCCTTCTTCTCCTTTCGTGCATTCCTTCTTTTTTCGTGCATTCCTTCCTCCCCTCTCGTGGATTCCTTCTTCCCTTTTCGTGCATTCCTTCATCTCCTTTCGTGCATTCCTTCTTTTCCTTTCATGCATTCCTTCTTTTACTTTCGTTCATTCCTTTTCCTTTCGTGCAATTCTTCTTCTACTTTCGTGCAGTCCTTCTTCTACTTACGTGCATTCCTTCTTCCCCTTTCGTGCATTCCTTCTCCTTTCATTCATTCCTTCATCTCCTTTCCTGCAATCCTTCTCCTTTCGTGCATTCCTTCTTCCCTTTTCGTGCATTCCTTCTTCTACTTTCGTGCATTCCTTCTTCTCCTTTCGTGCGGAGACTCCTTCTTATACTTTCGTGCATTCCTTGTTTTCCATTCGTGTCACCTACCTAAGGTCACCTAAGGTTGTGTTCGCCACTCTCCTAGCAGCACCGAGGAGCGCGTCGCCCCTCGTGGGTTGGGTTTTGGTGCAGCAGACTGTTTGAAGAGACAGCACGCTCCCTTACTCGTACCTAATTTCCTTACACTATTCCCTCATTCCTTCTGTCCTCCTTTCTTCACTTTCTCCTTCTCTCGTTCCTCTCTTCCCTTCATCCCTTTTCCCCTCCTTCTTTCCTTCTTTAATCGGCCTTCTTCCCTTCTCCTCTCCTTTCTCTCTTCCTTCCTCCTCCTGCTTCCTTTGCCCTTCCCTTCCTTTCATCATCTCCGGCCTCCCTTCTTTCTTCCTCTCCTTCCCTTCTTCCATTCCTCCTCTTCCTTCTTTCTTCCTCTCCTTCCCTTCTTCCATTTCTCCTCTTCCTTCTTTCTTCCTCTCCTTCCCTTCTTCCATTTCTCCTCTTCCTTCTTTCTTCCTCTCCTTCCCTTCTTCCATTCCTCCTCTTCCTTCTTTCTTCCTCTCCTTCCCTTCTTCCATTCCTCCTCTTCCTTCTTACCTTCTTACCTCCTATACTTTTCCCTCCTCTCCTTCTTCCCTTCTTCTTTTCCCTTCTTTCCCCTTCCTTCTTCTCTTTTATCGCGGCGTTCTCTCTCCTCCACTGTTTGTTTATGCACGTTATTATATCGTCTTTTTCTCCTGCTTTTCTCTCTCCCCTTGATTGATCTGTTCCCCCTTTTGTTGGTGTTCCCGTCTGTTGTTCTTTTATTACTTTATATTACGACGGGTGTTTATTTTAACTCTCTCTCTCTCTCTCTCTCTCTCTCTCTCTCTCTCTCTCTCTCTCTCTCTCTCTCTCTCTCTCTCTCTCTTTTGTTGGTGTTCCCGTCTGTTTTTCTTTTATTACTTTATATTACGACGGGTGTTTATTTTAACTCTCTCTCTCTCTCTCTCTCTCTCTCTCTCTCTCTCTCTCTCTCTCTCTCTCTCTCTCTCTCTCTCTCTCTCTCGATTATTCCACTCTGCAGAAAGTCTGTGATATCTTGCCCCCTCTCACACTCTCCTTCTCACTTTCACTCACTCTCCCTCGAAAAGACATCTCATCTGTCCCCGCCAAGGATGAGAGAGAAGAAGAACGAGAGGGGGTGAGGAAGATAGATACTAAGATGGATAAATGGGTGGAGAGAGAGAAGGATTGATGGACGGATAGATAGATATGTAGATACTTGGATCGTTAGTTCATTAGTTAGGTAGATTAGAAATAGATTCGTAGACTGATAGTTCATTATTTAGATAGATAGATACATAGATTGATATATTGATGATGTATGTAGGTAGGTTGATAGAAAAATACATGAATAGTGTAGATAGCCAGATTGCTAGAATGATGAATAGATAGAATAGAAAGATACATAGATAGATTGATTGACATATCGATAGGTAAGTACATACAGAGAGCTCAGCAGACGAAATTCAATATTGGCAATAATGTATGAACCAATTAACCTATCTTTAAGCTTACGAATAGAACGTATAGTCCATTCAATTTAGGTAGGCCAAAAGTCTTATCAGTACAATTACATATTCAACCACTAATCATTTAATTTAAAAAAATAGACAATGGAGCAACTTGGTCGAGCCCGAGAACTTTTTATCTTCTACTATACTTTGCACTTTTCAACTTATTCTTCCTCTATCCAAATACTTTACTCTCCTACTACACTCCAGCCATCAGATCAGATCACATCTTCACAAGGGACTGGGGTTCTCGAAAAGGGGCTCCAGTCCTGACGCTGTTCTCTACTTACAGTATGCTGGCTTAATAATTCAGAAGGGTCAATAGCCTCTGAACTCCTATTTTAACTAACTAATCTACACTATACAACTGTCTTCGTCTTAATCGGAAGCAATATTATTTTAACTTGCAACTGATGTAATGGTACTTTATTGTACTATACAATAGGAAAGCGTTTACTGGTAGTGGGTTTCATCATTAACGGTATATTTCATTGTGAAGATCATGACAAAATTCAGTGATCAAAATTCAGACGTGACAAAATCTAAAGTGAACAACATACACAAAACATTGAAAAGGTCTGATGTAAAAACACTCAAATTCACAAATGAAGTGAATAATGGTGTGAATAAGAGGGAGCCACTAGACAGTAAAACAAGACTTGAAAACTATATAGGCCTAGAGGCAAAGGGTGAAAGATAAATACATCAGATACCCAGAAATAAGGAAAATTGAAACATTCTTGAATTATCAGGGATGAGAAATGCTGATGAAAATTTATTAAGGATTTCAACAAAGAAATTAGCTGTATAATCTAATATATGAATTTCACTCCCAACAATAAACACCTCCCAATGAAATTAATGAAAGCATGTGATCCTACCGGGATTCGATTCTGGTTTACCACATACATATCTTAAACACTCTAACCATTACACCATGGTTAGAGTGGTGTTATGATCAGAGACTGTATAAACTTATGAACAAAAAGAGAGGAAAGTGTTATAGCGCTATGGAAACTAATGAGTTATTATCAAAATACAAGCAATGAAAAGGTAAAACAAATATAGATTACACAGAGGTAAAACTAAAGGGATATAATTATCTCATATATAAACAATATACCATACCAAGGAACTGGACAATGAATATAGATGAATAAGAATGAAGGCGAGGGGATAAACAGAAAACATGCCAAGAACAAAAAAAGGGAGGACTGATGAGAACAAATGATAAAAAAATCACACGGACAGAAGAAACTCCATAGATAAAGAAAACAAATGAAAACAAGGAATTACAACGAAGAAAAATGGATGACGATGAAAACAGAAATAAAGGAAAAATAAGGGCGTTAGAAAATTTACGAAGAACATGTGTGAAAATGAAATAATAACACACTATAGTCCATTCATTATAGGTCGGCCCAAAACTGTAAACTATAGCTTCAGTAACTCATAAAGGGCTAGAGCAAATGGCCTGTAAATTTCCACACATAATCCCTTCCTGACTCTTCACAAATGTTAAGTATATTAGCTGGATTACTCTAGGTGTAATTTGAGTTATAGAGGTTAGGGACTATATAAGATGTTTTGCCAACCTATAATGAATGAACTATAGTTTTTGTTCCAGCTGAAGGCAAACTGAATCCCATGGCACCATATTTGTCGATACCTAATGGCATAATGAGATCAACTAATTAAATGAATGTACCACCTTTATCTGTCAACGATTATACCTTAAGGGGACAGTGGTTATTTTTTGGTGGGTCTATTTATGTATGTATTCATTATGTTATTAGTTTTCTCTTTAGACCTCCATCAAACTTAAAACAAAAACAATTAGATCCCCCTTTTTTTATTAATTTATACATTTTTCGATAGAGAAAATATATAAATGCTAAGTGTCCATAATAATATACATACTATTTTGTAAACACAATGTTCGTATTAGTCGAGCAGTGTGTGTCTCTGGATCATATACTGTACTTTAAATACTGTTCATAATTTACTATCTGATTATTTCGTTATACAATCTTCGTAATAGTCGAATAATGATAATAGGGACATGGCAATTTGCCGTCGAATATATTGTCTAATTTTATGTATTTTTGTATTATATTTTGTTAGTTTCCTCCCTAGACCTCCATCAAACTTAAAAACAAAAAAAAATCCCAAAACCCTCCTTCAAGATATATTTGTACATTTTTCGATAGAAAAATTCCCGGCCAAAGACCGATTCCTCAAAGTACAGGCTCGCTATCGCTCGCCATGAAAATATCGACACCTAAATGACACGACAAGTCTTAATATTGACAAAGAAATGGGGCGAAAGGTCTTAAGATCACCAAACTAATGGGCCGAACGTCATACAATTTCAAAACTAATGGTGTTAAACATGAGGGAGAAGGGGGACCAGAAAAGCGACCCATCTCCGCTTAAAACAAACTAGCTATAGGAGCGAAATGGGAAGAAGAAACGAACACATACGCATTACATAGAAAAGGAAGAACAAACAAGTAAAGGCAAAAGTAAGTAAAGGAGAGGTAAGTAAATTAAGAAGTAATTAAAGGAAAATAAGTAATTGAAGAAGTAAGTACAGGAACAAATTAAGTAAAGGAGGAAGTAAGTAAAGGGAAAAAGGAAATAAAGGACGAAGTAAGTATATTAAGTATTAAGTAAAGGAAGAGGTAAGTAAAGCTAGAAGTAAGTAAAGGACGAAGTAAAGAAGAAAGCAAGCAAAGTAAGAAGCAAGTAAAAGAAGAAGCAAGTAAAGGATGAAGTAAGTAAAGGAAGAAGCAAGTAAAGGGAAAAAAAGGGAGTAAAAGAGGAAGTAAATATAGGAAGAAGTATGTAAAAGAAGAAGCAAGTAAAAGAGAGGCAAGCAAAGGAGGAAGTAAGTAAAAGAAGAAGCAGTTAAAGTAAGAAGCAAATAAAGGAGGAAGTAAGTAAAGGTAAAGTAAGTAAATTGAGAAGTATATTAAGAAGTAAGTAAAGGAAGAAGTAAGTAAAGGAAGAAGTAAGTAAAGGAAGAAGTAAGTAAAGGAAGAAGTAAGTAAGGGAAGAAGCAAGTAAAGGGGGAAGCAAGTAAAGGGGGAAGCAAGTAAAGGAAGAAGTAAGTAAAGGAAGAAGCAAGTAAAGGAAGAAGCAAGTAAAGGAGGAAGCAAGTAAAGGAATAAGTAAGTAAAGGGGGAAGCAAGTAAAGGAGGAAGTAAGTAAAGGAAGAAATAAGTAAAGTAAGAAGCAAGTAAAGGAGGAAGTAAGTAAAGGAAGAAGCAAGTAAAGGAGGAAGTAAATATAGGAAAAAGTCTGTAAAAGAAGAAGCAAGTAAAGGAAGAAGCAAGTAAATGAAGAAGTAAGTAAAGGCAACAAAGGGAGTAAAAGAGGAAGTAAATATAGGAAGAAGTAAATATAGGAAGAAGTAAGTAAAAGTAGAAGCAAGTAAAGGAAGAAACACGTAAAGGCAGAAGTAAGTAACGGTAGAAGTAAATAAGGGAAGAAGAAAAACAAGGAAGAAGTAAGTAAGGGTGAAGTAAGTAAATTGAGAAGTATATTAAGAAGTAACTAAAGGAAGAAGTAAATAAAGGAGAAAGTAAGTAAAGGAAGGAATAAATAAATGAAGAAGTAAGCAAAGGAAGAAGTAACAGAGGCGAGTAAATCCCGAGAAGAAAGAATGGATTAGCATAAAGCCCGAGAAAAAGGAATTATGAGGGGAGGAGGGTTTGGAGGGTGGAGAGAGAGCCTTAAGGAGAAGGTAGTCGCTGTTTTTAATAACCTCCTTCTCCCTCATGATTAGCATATTCGTTTTGAGATATTAAGACGTTCGTTCAATTAGTTTGTCGATTTTAAAACCTTTCGCCCTATTTCTTTGACACTATTAAGATCTTTCGTACCATTTAGGTGTCGATTTTATCCTGGCGAGCGATAGAGAGCCGTAATTTTAGAAGGAACTGACCTACGGCCGGAACATTTTTCTACCGAAAAATTTAAAAATGTATCTTAAAAGGGGGTCAAGGAGGTGCTATTTTAAGCTTGATGGAGGTCTAGCTAGGAAACTCAAAAATATATCTATTCATAAATACATAGCCCAAAAACCAAGCACTACCCCCTTAAGGAGCACGGAGAAGCGTAAGAAATAAAGGAGAATATGAGAGATGGGAGGGCAGACGCAAAAATCCTTGATGGAGGCCACAGGAGTGAAGGAGCTCAGAAAAAGAACTTATGACGGGGGAAAGCAGAAGAAGAATGGAATATAAGATGAGAAGACTGAGGCGATGAAAGTCGAAATTAATAAGACAGGAGTTACAAGGAGGTTAGTTAATTTTCGGAAAGAGCGACAGTCTACATACGATAAGATACAATAAGATGAGATCACTATATTGTCACATTGAATGCAAGAATAAAACATAAAATTAACTGTGGCATTAAATGAAACTATGCAAGGAGTTGATACAAAAATTAACATGAATAATTTTACTAAAGCTGGTGAGAAAGACTTGTTAGTTAGTTAAAATAGGACTTCAGAGGCTATCAACCCTATTGAATTATTAAGCCAGCACACTAAGTCAACAGTAATGTCAGGACTGGAGCCTCTGCAAGAACTCCAGTCCCTTGGTGATTCTTATGAGTTGCCTAGAGACTATATCCGAGTGTACAGTTCTCAACATATATAAAGTTACATCAATTTGAATCTTTGAACTTACAAAACTTTTTCCCTGAATCCATCTTTCCCTCATCCTATGACTTAAATTGCTTCAAACTCAGTGTGTTCAGACATTTTGGCTAGAACATCATTTGATGTCGGCTCTGTCACTCTTTCAACTCTGGGGGAGGCACTCGTTACAGGAAGTTTTGCCTTTTGTCTCCCTCATTCACATAGAAAGAAACAGTTCTAAAGCATTTGGGTTATAAATAAGGTATTGTATTGTCTCGTTTGCGTTCAATACTGATTCAAATGAGTCTCGCCATGTTTGCTCCAGACTGTACTGCTGTTGACAAAGGTTCGTGAGCTTTTATGATTGTTTTTTGTGTAAGTACAGTATATTCAATAAGTTTGAAGCTTAAGTCAGAAAATATGTGCATTAATAATAACACGATATAACAATCTAATAAGTATGGGATTATGGTATTACAGTTACTTATAGAACTTCGTGGACCACACCTAGTTTTGATTATGCAAGTAAATCTATGAACGCCAATTTACGGATGTTATCTTGTATATATCATTTACAAAACGATACATTCTTATTAGTGAAGAGCATGGTCCATTTAAACATACATAAATAAATAGGAAATATGGAAAAACAAACGGGGGGGGGGGGGTCCACGAGGTTTAACGAGTGACTACATGATAAACAGTTTTACTAGTGCAAAACCGAGTTATGTACGAGCAAATAAGAGTCTTGGGGATATATACGTTCTTTAGGGTGGGTGGTGGTGGTGTGGGGGGAGGGGGGGAGGTTAGACAATAGGAGCAAGACTAGTGGGGTTCTAAATTACTGTTATTACTTTCATTACGTTCTGCTTTACCCTAGGTCCTCTCCATTCTGTTATTATTTTCATTATTATTTTTAATTTTGTTTTATTACTATTAACATTATTATCATTAGTATTATTATTATTATTATTATTATTATTATTATTATTGACATTAATTTGTTTATATTATTTGTTTACATAATAATAACTATTATTATAATTATATTTATTATTATTATTTATATTATTATTATTATTCTTTGTATTATTTGTATTATTGTTGTTTTTGTTGTTGTTGTTACTACAATTATTACCTTGAAATATTTCTAGTTTACTCATTCCTACTCTGGTTTTGTTAATTTCATGAATACCTTTTCATATCCAAAATATCACCTTTGTATGTATTATTGGTGTTAATATGTATATAACCCCTTCTGTATAGGTAAAGGTATTTTGTATTGATTTTCAGCTATATTTAGACGATTTTATAAAGTTTCGGAAGGCTATATGGTGGCTAAAAGAATCAATTAAGATAGTCTACAACCTATTAATGTGTAAACGTCCTTCTGAAGCAGAATATAATCGTCTAGTAGTTGTCAGAATATAAAGACAAATACGTCACCGATATTGAAAGGGTTAACAGAATCAGCCGTTTTATTCAGCTCGTAAAAAAAAAAAAAGGATGGCCATGTCTTACAATTATTTTCAGTGTATCTAGCTACCGAGCCTCAATATGTACACGATATCGAATAAAATACTCTCCACCAAAATCCATTACGTTAGATTTTTTATATTTAGTGTCATATTTACCATACTTAGGATATATATTTTTTACTTTTTGTTTTGTTTTACATGACCTATATCTTAACCCATTCAGTATCGGTGACATCCTTTTTATTATATTCTGGCAACTATTAGAAGGGTTTGTTCAGCTTAGGAAGGATGTCTACCTGTTAAAAGACTACAGACTATCTCAATTAATCCTTTTAACTACCATATATCCTTGTAAGCTTCATAAAATCGTCTAAATGCAGCTGAAAAAAACGTCGCTTATACTGAAAGGGTTGGGGAGTTTGTATTCCATTAATCTTACATAACATGATGAATACCGCGTGCGAATTGGATACTTTATCCTGTAGCAATATATTATGGTTATACTGATAAGCATGTTTATATATCTTGTATTCTGTCTCGGTCTTAAAAGTTCTTGTCGTGCCTTTGGCATTCTCCCAATAACCCCCCCACCGAGCGCGCGCGCTCTCTCTCTCTCCTTCTTCTTCTTTTCTATCCTTTCCTTCAACTTTCCTTTTCTATCGGATATGCCATCTCTACTAGAATTAAGTCCTGACCACCTCATTTGGATCGTAAGGGCTGTGGCCAGTGTATCTATGTAAACCTATGTAAATATATCTGTCAATTAATTTTCTCGCCGCCCTGAAATTTTAATTCTGTTCAGTTTATTGTTTCTCTGATACTGTTTAAGCGTGGATGCAGCTTTAAGGAAACAGCTGTGACAAGGGATTGGTGAGAGTTACATAGAGTTACACAGATACTCAGAGCACACAGATTTGTTATTCCCTACTAGGTGGTCTGGCCTTGATATTACTAGACAGAGACATTTTATAGTAGAAGAATGGGACAGCAAAGTAGAACGCTTCCTACCCTCCGCTCTCTTCGGCTAAAAACCTGTACCAGACAATAGGATGAAGTACAACATTATAGGTCAGGAAATGTCCAAAAGGATAATGTTTTATAGGGTATAGAAATAAATTATTCTGAAAGAGAATTAACACTTACATACTTTTTGATTAATTCATATTAATATAATCTCCATAAGATGAATATCTAGTCTCTTCTTAAAAGTATCAATTGCTTTGTTGCCTTTAA
>CM064492.1:59763720-59803720 GCA_032716605.1 Paralithodes platypus
TGGGTTTATTAGGAGAGAGTATCAAAGCCAAATTAATGAGCTATCAAAGAAAACGGGATGTAGGAGAGATAGAGAAGGCAATCCGTCGAGAGTAAGATTAAGGGAGAAAAATGGAGCTCTGGGTAATGAGGGGGAAGAAGCAGCAAGGATCAAAAGAGAGAGAGAGAGAGAGTGTGTGTGTGTGTGAATGAGCGAGAGAGAGAGAGAGAGAGAGATACACAGAGTTACATAGATACACAGATTTTGCTGTCCCTACTAGGCAGTCAGAAATTAATTCTAACGTATAATTTCCTACAAAACAGAGGGTGACATAACACAGCAGGAGAGAGAGAAGGAGAAGTCTGTTTATGTGTCTTAGCAACAAACAGATTGAAAGGGAGATTATAGGTTGATCAAGGAAATTCAATGTTTAGAGAGAGAGAGAGAGAGATACACAGAGCGAGAGCCTGTGAGGTATGTTGAACCCAGGAGTATGCACAGACCAGGTCAGGAACTGCGGCAAATGGGGGCGGGGGGTTGGATGTTCATTGTTGTATTGGAGGTTCGCGGTCAGCAGGCCCCCTCATCCCCTGTTCTCCCCACACTCCTATCATCATTAACCCCTTTAGTAGAATGATGGAGATATATATATGTATTATTAATATGTGTTTCATCATCTGTGGAATGGATTGTGAGAGTGGGAGGGTCAATTAACCACGAGCTTCATGCTATAAGGAAGTTGGAGCCGTAAACATCGATGGTAAACAGAAATGCAATGAACATGTAAGTTTCTGATGGCTATAAAGCATGTTGAATGTAATTTGCTGTATATATAAATGTACTAAAACCTTAATTTCTCTAGTAATCCTGCTTAATATCAATGGGTGCAGCTCCAACTCCCTTATATCCTTGTGGTATATTCTGTATATATATTTTTATATAATATCATTATTAATATTATTAATATTAGTATATATATATATATATATATATATATATATATATATATATATATATATATATATACTGTATAATTATATATATATACCGGTATATATAGTATAGTGAGAGAGAGAGAGGGAGAGAGAGAGAGAGAGAGAGAGAGAGAGAGAGAGAGAGAGAGAGAGAGAGAGAGAGAGAGAGAGAGAGAGAGAGAGAAATGTATACTGTATATTACTAGTTTGCTCCCTTGCAAACTTAATTACACACCCACAAGAACCCCCTTCTAAATTGATTTCTACATTTTTGGGTAGAAACATTTCCTGGCCAAAGGCCGGTTCCTCCTAAATTTCAGTCTTGCTATTGCTCGTCCGGAAAAAATCGACACCTAAATGGCACTCAAAGTCATAACATTGACGGACAAACTGATGGGGTGAACTTCAGAACACCACAAAACTAATAGAGGTAAACATTATGGAGAAGGGGTACAAAAAATCCACCTTAATTTTAAGAAAAATCTCCTCTTAACGAATGGTGTGAGTGTGTGTGTGTGTGTGTGGGGGGAGGGGGGGGGGGGGGGGGGGGGGGGGGGGGGGGGGTGACGACTGAGACCGGGGTGAGTATATAACCTCTGAAGCGGACTGATCTCGCAGACTGGAAACAGTTGGTGGCCTCACAAAACGTTTACAGACTCTGCTTGCACACATTTTTGTTCTGCTAATATAGGTGCAATGAATCTTCATACAAAAACATGTTTAAATTTCGAATGCATAATAGGCAGTTTTCGCATTGTATATTGTCATGGTTTATATATATATATATATATATATATATATATTTTTTTTTTTTTTTTTTTTTTTTTTTTTTTTTTACGCTTGTCTATATCATAAATTTACCCCTTCAGGATTGTGAAGCACTTTGCCAGTTAATTCTGCCTATCGTTACATATTTCTATTCAGATTAGGAAGGGTATATGGAAGTCAGAGGGATAATTATTAAGATTGTCCTAATCCTTTTCATTACCGCAGATCTTTCCTAAGCTGTATCAAATCGTCTAATGATAGTTAGGATAAACTGTCAAAACGCGTCAAAATCGTCAAGGGTTTAACTACAAGTATTTCACTTTGGTAGAATCTTTTCAGATGAATAAACATATTTCATTGAATCGAAGTGTTTAAATATATATTGTTTATTATGCATGAGCATGCAATAGCATTATGCATGAGTAATAATTTGAGTCAAGTTACTGTACGCGTGTGATGGTGTATTGTAAGTGTGCTTGTGTGTGAGGTTGCTTATATATATATATATATATATATATATTGTGTATGGGTTTTAGTGTGTTTACGAGTGTATGTTTATTGCTACGTGTTTGTGTGTGTGTGTGTGTGTGTGTTTGGCGTCAGCCTGTCTGGGTATGCATAAAACCAAATTCAACTACTAAAAACTTCCTCAACTCTCCTCTTCCACGAGCTAATAATGAACTCATAATTTCCCCCTCAAGCACCATTCCTCACAAGAGCCTCAGAATAACCCACCCACTAGATCACCGACCGAGGCAGTTATAAAAGCCAGCCCAGGGGACATATGGGAGTAGTTATAACATTTTCTCTGCGAAATTATTAATACTTGTGCTGGGACAGATTTGATGCATGGTTATGGAGATGGATGGGAGGCTGGGAGGAGAGAGAGAGATAGAGAGAGTGAGAGTGAGTGAGGGTAGGTGACGTGCGTGTGTGTGTGTGTGTGTGGAGAATGGGAGTTTGTGGCTGTGTGTGTATTTCGGTATTTGTTGGAAGATTATATGTGAATGTGTGTGTGTGTGTGTGTGAGCGAGATAGTGGGTGGTTGCTTGTGTATGTGTGTGTGTGAAAGCAGAGAAGTCTAATAATTAACTTGGAGTTAAACGTTAAAAATACAACTTCAATTTAGAGATAAACCCAATGATGTTTTTAAAGGACAAGTGGGTGACTTTGTTAAATTACATTTTGTAGTTATTGCTCTAAAATGGGTCTGTAACGATATTATCATTATAACGCGGTTTAGCAGTTTATGTTGGCTATTATTAGAAGATTGTATTCAGCTTAGGAAAGATCTGTGGGAGTCAGATATATATTTGAGTTGTTTTTGAGCCTTGAAATTTCTAGAGGTACTCCCTAAGCTCCATAAAATTGTTTAATGATAGCCGAAATATACAGTCAAAATGCGACATAATCCTCAAGGGCTAAATTGAAGTATATATATCAAAAGTTAAAGGACCATGGTCATTATTTAAATTAACACATGTACTTAATAGTTGGCCAGTCAAATTAGACGAGGGGAAACGTACTCAAATTGAGAGGTATGCTGACCAGGATTCGAACCCACTCTCTCCAGATAATTGTGTGGGAGTTGGGCACCGTATCCATCAATTGCTATCCTTTCCTCCATGGAAAAATAAATCTATTGATGTTTAACTTCCGCCAAAGCAATCCGCTCAAAGTCGAGTGGATACAGTGCCCAACTCTCACAAAGATATCTGGAGAGAGTGGGTTCGATCCTGGCCAGGGTATTCAAGTCAGACCAGGCAAACCAATTAGTTTTCAGCCACATCCTAAGCGTTTGAAAAAAGCTGCCACGGGTTGTTATTGATGGCTAGACTGTATCATCTTTCAAAATATGCTTCGATGAATGTATGAAATCCAATCTTCCCCTATTGAAAAAAGTCAAGTGAAATTAATTAACCCGTGCAGGATCGGTGACGTCCTTTCATTGTGTTCTGACTACTAATAGACGATTTGATTCAGCTTAGGAAAAACGTCTACCAATAAAAAGGCTACAGACTATCTCAATTCATCCTTTCAGCTACCACATATCTCCTTCCTAAGCTGAATAAAATCGTCTAAATGAAGCTGAAATCAAATAAGAAGAGACGTCGCCGTTACAGTAGGGATTAAAACACGGACAGTATTATTCCAAGTTTTCGGTCAGTAGCTTCTTCATTTGGTACTGAGTTTGTTCGAATACTCTAATATGTGCTATTTCTCATTTTACTTTAAGGGAGCCCACCTCGCTTTTGTTCTCTTTCTCTCCCTCTCTCTTTGGCTTTTATCCATTCGGCCCCATTCAGCCTACTGTTTTAAGACGTTTACCCCCATCCAGGTGTCAATATTTTCCTGGCGAGCGGTAGCGAGCCAGCATATATGTATTTTTGTTATGACAGCAAGCTAAATTTGTACATTTTTCGATAGAAGACTGTCTCCGGCGAAGCCGAATTTCTCCATACAATGCTGGCTCGATTTCGCTCGCCAGGAAGAAATCGACACCTGGATGGGGATAAACGTCTAAAAACAGTTGGCTGAATGGGGCCGAATGGATACAAGCCAGGGAAAGAGAGAAAAGGAGAGAAAGATAAAAAAAGGAAAGCCGGTGACCCCCCTTAAAACGAACAGCCTCGTCAAAACCACTCGTTCTGTTGCTGTTTGCAATCCCTTGTATATCCCTCTCGGTTGGTATTTACATAATATTTGTTTGTAGATATTATCAGTGCATTAGTATAAAGTGCAAAGTGATGTAAATATAAATGTGTGTGTGAGACTGACTATGACTCTCTCTCTCTCTCTCTTTCTCTCACACAATATGACGGGGTCGTTTTCGAGTGTTGTCCAGCCAGTTAAAACATTCACACACACACACACACACACACACACACACACACACACAATATGACACGGGACAGTATTCGAGTGTCGCCCAGCATGTCACACCATTCACACACACACTCCAATGCTCTCCCTTAGATATACATACACACACAGACACATACAGGCACATACACACAGACACATGCAGGCACATACAAATACATACAGGCACACTCACCCACATACAGGCACACACACACACAGGCAAAGGATCACACACATACACATACAGGCACACACACACACACGCACACATACAGGCACATACACATACATACAGGCACACTCACCCACATACAGGCACACACACACACAGGCACACACACACACAGACACACACACACGCACACATACAGGCACATACACATACATACAGGTACACTCACCCACATACAGGCACACACACACACAGGCAAAGGATCACACTCATACACACACACTCACATACATATACATATACTGTGTATACACAAACACAATTATATACACACACGCACACGCACACACTCACATTTGTTTTCCTATGTGTGCCTGTAAAGAGTGTGTCCACCAGAGTCAAACGAGTGACAGAGAGCCAAATTCAAGGGACGTTGTGATCAAAATGCCTGGACACACGAAGTTTAAAGCAATTTAAGCCATAGGATGAAGGAAATACAGATTGAGGGAGGGTTTTCCAATAGTTGAGTAGAATAAAGGACGAGAAAATTTACCGATTCTTGGGTAGGAAAGTTGGACAGAATATGGGTGGGACTGTGTTGAGAGCCTTACACTCGCCGCAAGGGAGGTGGAATGCACTGAGAGAGCTCTGAAGAACACTGTGTTGTAATAGCGATAGTAGAGTGACAAAAATGTAACATTGCGGCGTGTAGAAAGAGATTGTTGGGAACTAGTGAGAGTAAGTGAATTGATGAGGCGAAATGCTTTAGACTCTACTTTCTCGAGAAGTCCGGTATGGATGGAACCTCCCCACACATGCGAACAATACTCGATACATTGGCGCACTGTGCCCCTATACAGAGCAAGAAGCTGTGCGGGGTGAAGAACCCACGGAGACTTTTGAGGACACCCAACTTCAGGGAAGCTGTTTTAGCAAGAGTGGTAATATGATCTCTCCAAAAGAGATTAGATGAAAAAGATATACAAAGAATATTGAGAGAAGAAGAAAGGTTGATTTGTGTATTGTTGAAAAATAATTGATAGTCGTGCGGAAGATTGCGACGGTTAATTAAATGGAGAAATTGGGTGATGGAGGCATTAAAAGCGACAACAAATGTTCTGCCCCAAACAGAAATAATTGATAGATCGGAAGATAGGCGCTCTATGGCCCTTTTACGTCATGAGTTTTGGAGTGATTGCATGCTGGGTTGCTGTGAATAATTAGTTGAATAGTGTAAGGCAGAGTCATCAGCATATGAGTGAATAGGACTAGAGGTACAGTTGAGGAGATCATTAATAAATAATAGAAAGAGAATTGGAGACACGACAGAACCCTGAGGAACACCCTGAGTTGATAGGTTGAGGAAGTGAGCGATGGCCATCCACAACTGTAGCAACGGAGTGGTCTGAAAGGAAATTAGAGACAAAGGCACAGATAGAGGGCTAGAAACTGAAGGATGGTAGTTTGTAAATTAAAGATTTGTGCCAGACTCTATCGAAGGCCTTCGATATGTCTAGCGCAATACAAATAGTTTCACCGAAGTCCCTGAAAGGAGGATGGCCAAGAGTTTTTTTTTTTTTTTTTTTTTTTTCTATGTGATTGAGGGAGGCAAAAGGCATAATTGCCTATAGCGAGTGCCTCCCCCATAGTTGAAAGAGTGACAGGGCCAAAATCAAGGGACGTTCGAGCCAAAATGCCTGGACACACGGAGTTTGAAGCAATTTAAGTCATAGGAAGAGGGAAAGACTGATTCTGGGAGAGAGTTCCAGAGCTCAGATGTTGAGTAGAAGAAAGTTTGAGAGTAACGTTTCCATCTTGGGTTGGAGAGTTGCACAGAGTAGGGGTGGGATTGAGTTGCAAGACGGGTACCACGTGCCCTACGTAAAGGAGGTGGTAGGCACTGGGATAGCTCTGAGGAACACTGATTATTATAGTAGCGATAGAATAGCGAGAGAGATGCAACATTGCGTCGGAGAGAGAGAGATTGCAGAGAGTTGGTGAGTGGACGGGAGTTAATGATACGAAAGGCCTTCCTTTCAACTTTGTCTAGGAGAGCGGTGTGAGAGGAACCTCCCCACACATGTGAACAATACTCAATACAAGGGCGCACTATGCCCCTGTACAGAGCAAGAAGCTGTGCAGGGGAAAAGAACCCCCTAAGCGGTTGAGCACACCCAGCTTCTGGGAGGCTGCCTTAGCAAGACTGGTAATATGGTCCTTCCAAATGAGAGGAGAAGAAAAAGAGACACCAAGAATATTGAGAGAAGATGAAGGGTTAATTTTTGTATTGTTGAAGAATAAGGGATAGTCCGCTGGGAGATCCTGACGGGTAGATAGATGGAGAAATTGGGTTTTGGAAGCATTAAAGTTAACAAGGTTTTCTCTGCCCCAATTGGAAATAGTATTTAGATCAGAATTTAAGAGTTCTATGGCTTCATTACGTTTGTCGTTGAGGGATTGCTGGCTGGGGCGTTCTGAAAAACTAATGGAGTAGTGTAAGGTTGAGTTGTCTGCGTATGAATGGATGGGAATTAAGGTACAGTTAAGGAGATCATTTATAAAAATTAGAAAGAGAATAGGATATAGGACAGAGCCCTGAGGAACACCGGAGTTTATAGGGTGAGGAAGTGAACAATGGCCGTCCACAACCGCAGCTATGGAACGGCCGGAAAGGAAATTAGAGACAAAGGCACAGATGGAGGGATAGAAACCGAAGGAGGGTAGTTTAGAAATTAAAGATTTATGCCAGACTCTATCGAAGGCTTCCGATATGTCTAGTGCAATAGAAAAAGTCTCACCGAAGTCCCGAAAGGAGGATGACCAAGAGTTAGTAAGATATGAAAGAAGATCACCAGTAGAGCGACCCTTAAGGAAGCCATACTGGCGATCTGAGAGCAGATTATGAGAAGAGAAATGCTTAAGAAATTTGGAAGCAAGTGAGATAAGCAAGATCACCAGTAGAGCGGCCCTTAAGGAAACCATACTGGCGATCCGAAAGTAGATTATGGGAAGATAAATGCTTAAGAAACTTTGAGTTTAGAATAGTTTCAAAATCTTTAGATTTGCAAGAAATGAGAGCAATTGGACGATAGTTGGAGCTTTGAAAGCGGTCACCCTTCTTTGGGACAGGTTGAATGACAGCAAACTTCCAACAAGAAGAAAGGTGCAGACACATAGATACACAAGTAAAAACATGCATACACTCACACACATACACACTCACATACACAGACACATACATACAAAAACACTTGCATACGCACACAATCATGCTCTCTCTCTCTCTCTCTCACCGGAACATACCCTCAGTTTAACTTGCTTGCATAAAATTATACTTTCAGCTGCTCTTGTTTACACTTACTGCACACACACACACACACACACACACACACACACACACACACACACACACACACAGACAGACGCTGATGCACTTACATAATGCTAGTATTCATTCACTTACATAAAGTATGCGGCAATAGATTTATAAAACGTGGAATTTTTTACCAATTATATTAGTCTTGCGAGCGGAATAATTGATGAATCCACTGCTTAATTCTCGCCAATAAGCCATATTTTTCAGAGTATAGTATTCAAATATTAAGGGAGCCCACCTCGCTTTTTTTCTCTTTTTCTTCTTCTCTCTTTGGCTTGTATCCATTCGCCCCCATTCAGCCTATTGTTTTAAGACGTTTACCCCCATCCAGGTGTCAATATTTTCCTGGCGAGCGGTAGCGAGCCAGCATATATATATTTTAGTTTTGAGAGCAAGCTCAAATTGTACATTTTTCGATAGAAAAATTTCTCCGGCGAAGCTGCATTTCTCCATACAATGCTGGCTCGCTACCACCCGCCAGGAAGAAATTGACACCTGGATGGGGATAAACATCTTAAAACAGTTGGCCGAATGGGGCCGAATGAATACAAACCAGAGAAAGAGAGAAAAGGAGAGAAAGATAAAAAAAAAGCAGGTGACCTCCCTTAATTTACTTAGCCCAACATTATTCGTTCATACCACTGACAAGAATTAATCAGCTCAGGTATTTCATATACAAATGTAGGGAAAATATGTGACTATTTGGTGGATTGCGCAAAATATGTGACTATTTGGTGAACTGCGAAATAATAGGGGCCGGCTTGACACGCTACTTTTATTAGTACTAGCAAGAGACCCTATAGTAACAGAGACCGACCAATCTCCGCCATATTGGTGCCACTGGTGTTAGAATAATCTTAATACACTCAAATATAGCCATACCCCAAACATACAATCAGGCAAAACTGCAGACGAATATACAGTTTGGTCTTTCAGTCTAAGCCCCACACGATCAAAAACAATATGTCACCCAGTTGTTTGATAATTGTGTCTCCAAAATCGTGGCCAAGGGAAAAAATGTCCACTCTCCCCTACTAAAGGATCTCCGGTGCCAGCAATGCGTGAAATACAATGTTCAAATACATTTTATACTGACGTGTATAAAGCTGGGGACCCGGGGCCTAACAGCATGTGTCAATATATGAAATATAATAGTCTTCATCCATGAAATACGTCCAATTATAACTTCTATGACTATGCTTGTAAATGTTCTATATCTATCTATCTATTGCCAGACGTCATGATTCCCAAAGGGATGGCTGTGAATGAATCGCCTACATGCACCTCTGTCCTCTGTCAGCTGGTGCCCTTCATCCCACCCAACACCAATTTCACTCATACACCTCTCAACTCCATCCTCCCACCTCACTCTCGGTCTGCTTTTCCCTCTCTGCCTTTCCACATCAGTCTCGTACACTCTCTTAGTCATTCTCTTGTTCCTCATGTTTCATATGACCGAACCATCTCAAGGTGTTTCTTTTCACACTCTCCAGCACATCCACGTCCACACCACAAGTCCACAACGCTCTCATACATCTTGATTCATCTGTCTATCTCTCTATCTCTCTATGTAACTCCGCACGCACTTCTCAAGTAACTCATTTCCACCCTTCTCACTATTGATTTATGTCTCTCCATCAACGTCCATGCTTCACTCCCATACATCAATGCCAGGATTACTACACTATCATGAAATGACTTCTTTACTTCCATGCTCACTACCTTATTCCTTGTCACTGCTTTCAGCATTTCTACAACGCTCTTCCCCTGTTGTACTCTCTCCCGCACTTCATCGTCCATGCTCCTATCTCTATTCATCGCACTGCCCAAATACTTAAACTAGGTGACATTCTCCATAACCTGACCATTCAACCGAATCTCACACTCTGTGACTACACCCATTTCAAGGACTATAACCTTACTCTTCCCCGCATTTACCTTATGATTCTGTTTCTCTCATACCGTTCCAAACATATTTACCAGACCCTGCAACTCCCACTCATTATCACTCATCAAAACTGCATCATCAGCGAACAGCAGCACAGGCAGGTTCCACTCACTCCCTTCCTTTATGAGGGGTACAACAACAGCCATTGCTATTCCTTGTATTTCTGTCACGACTCCATCCATATAATTATATACTGTACAACTATGGGGCCATCACACACTCTTGTCTTAGCCCAACATTCAGATAAAAAACTCTCTCTGCTCATTCTCCACTCTACTTACGTAACTTGCCATTAAATTCTCATAAAGAAGAGCCATAATAAATTTAGCTCTGCACCAGCTATTTTCGTGCCCAACTCTGCTCTTAAGGGGACATTGGTAATTTTTCTGGTCCCTCTTCTCCCTGATGTTTAGCCCAATTAGTTTTCAGATTTTAAGATGTTTGACCCATTAGTTTGTCAATTTTAAGACCTGCCCCATTTCCTTGTCAATAGCCAGACCTTTCGTGCTTTTTAGGTGTCGTTTTTTTTTCTTCTGGCAAACGATAGTGAGCCTGTAATTTTGGAAGAAACGGCCTTCGGCCCGGACATTTTTCCCTTGAAAACTGTACAAATAAATCAAGAAGAGGAATCTAATGGATGTTTTTTTTAAAGTTTGATGGAGGTCTAGGGAGGAAACTAAATAAATAAGTAACACCCCGTTCTTAACAGTAATCATCAATTGCAAACCCCAGTGTACTTGAATATACTAATGAAAGCATATGGTCCTCCCGGGATTCGAACTCGGGACACCACACCCAGAACATAAGCTTCTAAACCATTACATCACCAACATAAATGGAAAAATCGACCAAGAAGGGAACCATCCCGCCTTAATACTAACGTATATTCGCCTCAGATCACTTGTGGATATCGAGGAGTGTAGCAGTGTTATAGGAGTGTACCAGAGTGTACAGTTCTAATCCTCTCTGAATATGGGTGTAGGCGTGGGTGTATATCATTATAGTCGGGTTTACGGGCGTCTCCCTCCCTCTCTCTCTCTCTCTCGCATCGCTACCAACACTCTCACACCAATACGAGGAGCGTCTTAGAGAATTAAATCTATTTCCTTTAACCCAGCGCAGATTAAGAGGCGACTTAATTCAAGTGTTCAAAATCATCAAATGCATCGACAATATGAACTGTAGTAAGTATTTCACTATCGACCAATCTAATTACACGCGGGGAAACGGGTGCAACATTATTGGTAAATCTTTTAACTCGCACGAAGCTAAAAATGTCTTCTTCAATCGAGTTGTCAACTTATGGAATGGGCTTCCCCGAAATGTTATAGACTGCAGCACCGATTGATTCATTTAAACTTCGCATAGACAAATATCTCGCATCAAACCCGCGACTGACTACGTTTGTAAATTAATAACTTTATTTTATCCTCCCCTCAGTTACTAACCCAGCTGTCCCCTACTAACTTCCTAATCCTGCCACGGACATTAGTTCCCTTTCCAATGTTCCCTTATCCACTCTAAACCACTGTTTGGACACTTGATCCTCAGTGTTTTGGAGGACAAGCAGCCTAGAATGGTCACTAGATCTGTTGTTGCTTGATTTCCTCTGTACTCCTTTGTACCACCTCTCTCTCTCTCTCTCAACAACGCGACCGCGACCGCTGTCGCCACCGCATCACCGCCATCACTACTACCATCACCACCACGACTACTACTACCACCACCAGTCACTACCTCTATCACTACCAGCATCAATACTGCCGTAACCACCGCCATCACTATCATTATCACCATTATCATTGCTACCACCACCACTCACCACTACCATTACCATCACCACCACCATCATCACTACCACCACTATCATAACCACCATCACCATCGTTAACAGGGCTACTCTCGTATCATCATAAGTGCTATTACATAATATATAAATAAATATTGGTTTTATTGGTCACGTAAATTGCATATAATTTGCCTTCTGTGCTCTTCATTTACCCCTTCTTTACCGGTGGCGTCCTTTTCACTTTATTTTGTTATACTATTTAACGATTGTATTCAGCTTTGGAAGGACGTCTCACAATTAAAAAACTACATATTATCTCCATTAATCCTTTTAGCTAACATATTATCCTTCGTAAACTACATCCAATCGTCTTAATGTAGCTGCAATAAATACAAAAACGTCACCGGTACAGAAGGGATTAAGGGGACAGTAGTTGTTTTGGGGGATCTATTTATTTAAATATTCATTTATTTTTTAGTTTCCTCCCTAGACCTCTATGCAACTTATAAAAAACATCCATTAGATCCCTCTACGAGATTTATTTGTACCTTTTTCGGTAGAAAAATGTCACGGCCGAAGACCGGTTCCTCCACAATTACAGGCATGCTATCGCTCGGCAGGAAAAACTCGACACCTAAATGGCACGAAACGTCTTGCTATTGACAAAAAAATGGGGCGAAAGTTTTTTAAATCGACAAAATAATGGGGCAAACGTCTTAAAATGTCAAAACTAATGGGAATAAGCATGCGGAAGAAAGGGGACCAGAAAACGGCCCATCTCCCTTTAAAACATGTTAAACATTCCAACAGTTATAGTCATTCTAGTAATGATCACAGGAATTTATCACATTCATAAATTAATATAATGAAGAATATTTATCGCTATATGAATTTCCAAGCCTTAAACAGGTAATATTGTGGTAACCTTAGTTTTAAATTATTTATGATTATTATGTTCATCGGCTCAAAAGACTTCGACTAATTTATTTGTGATTATTATGCTCGCTGGTTCAAAATATTTATAATGACTAAATGTGTTTTTGCATGTAGATTATGTCTTTTTTCCAGAAGGTATAATTTGGTCAATGTAATTCAGTGGGTGTTCAGTCGTTGAGAATTACTTTACACCTTGCCCCTCAAATTTCCTTTCATAATTGCTGAGGGGCACAGGGCCTTGGATGGGGATTTCGTGTCCAGGGCGGGTTCTGTGGGGGAGCTCGGTTATGGCCTTGCTCGTGACCTTGGGGCTCTTTGGTCAGACAACCTGGGGAACAACAACATAAACTTTACACCTTTGAATGATACACCTTTCACATATTTCCAGCAATACAACTACATCTGACCATCAAAATGATTAAGTGTTACCACCTCCACCACCTCCACATACTACTACTACCACCTACTACTTACAACCATGCCACCACTACCCACAAATCTCCCTTCCATACAACCATCACCAATACATCCACCTGTCACATTAACCTTTTCAGTGCGGGTGCTCTATTTAATTTTATTTGGGCTACTATTAGACAGCTTTATTCAGCTAAGGAAGGACCTCTAGTGAGTCTAGTAATTGAATGGCTACAAACTATCTCAATTAAGCCTTATAACATCCACATATTCTTCCTAAGCTTCCTAAAATTGTCGAAATTTAGCTAGAATAATGTAATACACGCCTTCACCCGCAATGAAAGGGTTAAAACCACTCCCATCACCTACCCCCACATCATCCAACCTACCATCACAAACACCACCACCTCCCCGCCACTCACCATTCCACACAATACCACCCCAACCAGCACCAAGCCCCAGCCCTCCTTCCCCCAACAAAACAACCACCACCCACACAACTACCACCTTCCCACCCCCTCCTCTCCCCCCCCCACCACCACCCACATGCAGCCAGACTAATGGAGTTGCATTATATTAACATCTCCACAAAAATCCAGTTCGTTCAGCTCTTCCATATTGGGTTTCATCATACAGAAAACTGAAACAAACAAAAAAGACCACAGGAAAAAAAATGCAAAACTAATCGCTATTATTAATCTCCATGTTGGCCGGTGGTGTATTTTACAGGGCAGGTAACGAGGGGATGCGGAACTAGAAATAATGAAACCTCCTAAAAAATTAAGAGCACTGTGCTGTATATATGGAGGTTAACCCAGGTGGTGTTATCGACGTAAGCCATATGTTCTGCAAATCTCATCCTCCGTGTGCAAGAAATGTACACTCTATGTTTTGGACTTTATTGCCATGATAATTGTTGCGCACAATGAATATAGTAGAAGGAACGATAAATAATTTCCTATAAACACCCATGTCTTTCCCTCACCATATGACTTCCACTGCTTCAACCTCCGTATGTCCAGAAATGTTGACTCTAACGTACCTTGAATTTGGCTCTCTATCAGTCTCTCAACTTTGGGGAGGGACACTTGTTACAGGCAGCTTTACCTTTTGCCTCCTTCATGCACAGGAAAACAAAATAGTCACCCTATTATCAAGCTTCACAAAACACCATTCTGATCAGATGGTGTTATTGACCCACATGCATGACGTCATTATGGTTGTCCATCTTTTCTGCTTATAATTAGACAATTTTTTTTTTTTTTTTTTTCTTATTTTAACTCCTTAAGGGGAGACAGACCGTTCTTCTGGACCCCCATCTCCGTAATGTTTAGCCCCACTAGTTTTGAGATTAAAATACGTTGGTTCTATTAGTTTGTGGATTTTGTGACCTTTCACCCCATTTTTTTGTCAATATTAGGACCCTTCATGCCTTTTAAGTGTCAACAAAATTTCTGGCGAGCGATAGCGAGCCTGTAATTTTAGGAGGAATCGGCCTTTGAGCGGGACATTTTTCTACCGAAAAATGTACAAATCTTTCTTGAAGGGGGTCTAGTTTTTTTTTCTTTCTAAGCCTGATGGAGGTCAAGGGAGGAAATTAAAAAAATATATGAATAAATTAATTAATAGACCTAACAAACAGCCACTGGCCCCTTAAGCACCATGACGTAATGTTCACCTCATTCAGGCTACCATTAGGCGCTTTCTTTAGGTGATCATCTAACTCTACGACTCAGATGGGTAAATATGATCTCGATAAACCCTCTTAACCCTCTCCGACATATGACGCAATGTTGAGCCTATTAGGGATACTTTAAAGCCTTTATTACCATCAGGGGTATTTACAAACCTTTAGTTTAGTTACTTGAACCTCTGCAGTTGTCTTTGAGTTAGCTGTGGGCAGAAAACTAATTTTGGAGAGGTACAGTAATTATAAGAGTGAGAGAACTCTATTTCTTATTGCTAATCTGCCAACCTCTGCGTCATATGAGTCTGAAGGGGTTAATAGTATAGCTCCTTCTTAAACTGCATGAAATCGTTTATATTTAGCCAGAATCAAAAGGGAAAGACTGTCTTAACAAACTTGAAGGTAAACGAAACACAGCTGGTAAAAATCAATAAAAAATAACACTAATATATGTATATAAAATAGCCCCCCCCCAAAAAAAACAAAAAAAAACAAAAAAACAATAGGAAAAGTGGGGATTGGGCCTGAGTAAATAGGTAGATAGATAGATAAATATAAAATTGCGTACCGTTGCAATTACGTTTCAGCCAGTTTGCAAAATATTCAGATATACCAAGTGCTGCTTACGAATGTTAAAACACTCAGGAAAACTTCCTTGCACCAAATTAGATGAATGTAAACCTTGCTAAATAAGTAACATGATCACTGACTTGGCCCAATGAACGCAGCCCCCCCTCCCCCCAAAAAAAACAACAAAAGTTAGGCGCCATTAAATAGCCAAGAGCTTGAATTTCAGATACGCTTTGACTAACATTGACAAAGAAATTGGGCGAAAAGTCTTTGAATCGACAAACTAATGGGGCAAACCTCTTAAAATCTTAAAAGTAATGGGGCTAAACACGAGGGAGAAGGGGGCCCGAAAAACCAGCCCATCCCCCTTAAAACAGGATACGCAAATCTGTAAAATGCCAATAGGTATATTTAGGAGCGGAATTTGTGTTATAGGGTGTTCATATTGGAAGCTGTTTCAGATAATTTGTATATACTTTTTTATTTGTGTTTTTGTGTTTCGAATTATGTTTCAATTGTTTTATAACAAGTGTATTGCTATATGATTTTTGTGTTTCGAATTATGTTTCAATTGTTTTATAACAAGTGTATTGCTATATGATTTTTGTTTCGAATTATGTTTCAATTGTTTTATAAAAGTGTATTGCTATATGATTTTTGTGTTTCGAATTATGTTTCAATTGTTTTATAACAAGTGTATTGCTATATGATTTTTGTGTTTCGAATTATGTTTCAATTGTTTTATAACAAGTGTATTGCTATATGATTTTTGTGTTTCGAATTATGTTTCAATTGTTTTATAACAAGTGTATTGCTATATGATTTTTGTGTTTCGAATTATGTTTCAATTATTTTATAATAAGTGTATTGCTATATGATTTTTGTGTTTCGAATTATGTTTCAATTGTTTTATAACAAGTGTATTGCTATATGATTTTTGTGTTTCGAATTATGTTTCAATTGTTTTATAACAAGTGTATTGCTATATGATTTACGTACCATTAATAAAAAAAAATCACCAACTAACTTCACTTCTAAACTCAATTAATGAAATCAACAAATACCTATAATAATACATTTATGACAATGGCTTCAGCATATAACATAGAGGACCTGATAACCGGAAGTATATTAGGTCCTGGAATATTCTGGTTTGCTAATAACTGTCTTGGTGGTGTAATGGTTAGAGTGTGGTGTCCCAGGTTCGAGCCCGGGAAGGATCATATGTTTTCATTAATTTCATTGGGAGTTGTTTGGTGTTGGTAGTTAAATTAATTAACCCCTTCTGTACCGGTGACGTATTTTAAACTTTATTCTGGCTACTATTAGACGATTACATTCAGTTTAAAAATGGCCTCCAGCAATTAATAGACTTTGAACTATCTCACTTTACCATTTTACTACCACATATCCTTCTTAAACTGCACAAAATCGTTTAAATATAGCTAGAAAAAGTTAAAAAGACTTCGCCAGTACAGAAGGGGTTAATTAGATCATTCGTATCCACTATGAATAACAATGGTGAAGTG
The DNA here is from genome assembly GCA_032716605.1 of Paralithodes platypus. Lineage (NCBI taxonomy): Eukaryota > Metazoa > Arthropoda > Malacostraca > Decapoda > Lithodidae > Paralithodes > Paralithodes platypus. The sequence continues at coordinate 59,780,728 of CM064492.1, forward strand.
AAGATCTCCAAATACATGATAAACAAGTATGCATGACCGAGCAAGCGACATAAGCAACACAGGCACGGCAAGCAAATCAAGCAGTGAATCAAACATGCCGACATTAAGGGGGGATGGTTAACTTTTTGGTCGATTGTTTCATGTATTCATTATTGTTCTAGTTTCCTCCTTATACCTCCATCAAACTTTAAAAAAATACCCCCAGGATCCCTCTCAAGATATATGTGTACATTTTTCGGCTCGTTCTCCAAAATTACAGGCACGCTATCGCTCGCCAGGATAAATCGACACCTAATTGACAGGAAAAGTCTTAATATTGACAGAGAAAAGGAGCGAAAAGTTTTAAAATCGCCAAACTAATAGGGCTAAGCATGATGAAGAAGGGAGACCAGAAAACGACCCATCTCCCCTTAAAAGATAAGCGGAAGAGGTGTTTTTATTGGAGTCATAAATTGCGTGGCTGAGTGGGTGTGTCTCCTTGGAGCCCGTGTGTGGGTGTATGTGAGTGTGTGTGTCTCCTTGGAGGCCGTGTATGTGTGTGTTTGTGCGTGGGTGTGTGTGAGTGGGTGTGTCTCCTTGGAAGTTAGCGGATTTGGCCGGTGTGTGTGTGTGTGTGTGTGTGTGTGTGTGTGTGTGTGTGTGTAATAATAATAATAATAATAATAAACGGTTTATTAAAGAATGGCAGCCTCATGAGCTGAAAATACACATTTTACAATTTAGTGGATGAACATGAGATGTACAGATATGAAAATGGTAAGCTCAGTTTACAATGTGTGAGTATAATATACTTAACGTTAAACAAAAAATTAATACAATAATTATGCTAGTGCAAAATACAAATTATCATAAATTAACCATGAGAGTAAGTGATATACAGCACATATACAGTACACATTTATTTTGCTTATATATATACAGAACATACATATATACACATACGTGCACACATACATACGCATATATATACATGCATATATAAGAACATAAGAACATGCAGTAAGTGTGCACATGCCTGTATACATAAACGCTCACGTATGCAAACAAACACACATACATACAAAAACCGTTCTGGTAGGGTCAGGTGAGCTAATAATAGGAGTTAAATCCTTGGTAGAGATTAAATGAGGGCATTGGAAAAGGGTTAATGAGGCAACGGACTGTAGGTCAGGTAAAGCCAATTAGAATGGAATGTCAAACGTCGGAAGAGATCAAATGAGGAGTTTGAAAAGGGTAAAGGCGAAACGGCCTACGGGTCCGTATAGGTAGGGTCAGGTAAAGCCTACTACAATGGGAGGTTAATCCTCGGTAGAGAACAAAAGAAGGATATAAAATAATGTGACGCCTGCAGCTTAGCGGAACGCCACGTGGGATCAGCCGCTCGCTTGGCCACTCGCTAATGCTCGCCGGGGCAATGTATTTGGCTATAGTCTATCTACAATGTTGTACTTTCTTTCTTGTGAATCGTCATGTCACAGGCAGTACAGAAGTGGTCTTTATTTTCGCCTGTGACAATGCATTATATTTAATATCATGAGTAGAACATAAGATGCATTGTATATTGTTGAGGAAAGAGAGAACCATATAGGCAGTGGGGTGGTAATGTGTGCGTGCGTATACATGTGCTGCCTTCCCCCCGCTCGTAGGCTCGCACGCGTGCCGTCTTATAAGAAACATAAGAAAATGGGAGTCTGCAAAACGCCGATCGGCCCATACAAGGCAGATCCCTGTCACACCCAACCTCAATTACAAGGCCCAATTATAGACCCATCTCACTAATACCTTGAGTACTGACCCCACCAAAACGGTCAGAGATTAACACAAGATTACGGGGGTCTGCTAAGCGCCGATTGGCCCACACTTGGTAGATCCCCCTCACACCCAACCCATCTCGTCCATATGCCTATCTAATTTTATCTTAAAGCTCCCTATCGTTCTTGATCCCACTATATCACTTGGTAGCCTATTCCACCCATCTACAACTCTGTTACCAAACCAATATTTGTCTATATCTTTTCTGAAACAAAATTTATCTAATTTGAAGCCATTTGTACGAGTTATTTCGTATCACTGAGCTTTAGTACATTTTCCATGTCCCCTTTATTAATTCCACTATCTCACTTGAATACCTCTATCACGTCACCTCTAACTCTGCGTCTCTCTAACGAATGTAAGCCTAATTTCTTCAACCTTTCTTCATACGGAAGACAATCTTTCTTCATACGGAAGTCTCCCGCCTCTTGATTGGCTGGTGGCTCCTGGCGCCTTCTGCAGGTCTGCTGCCTGGTGACGTAGCGGCCTGTGATTGGCTGACCACCATGCCTTTGTGTGATCCTAGGGGTTCCGAGGAGCTACTCTCTAGAGAGCTTGCCTGACCAGCATACCCTTAACATATCCCTTGCCACCTGTCCCCGACTTCTACTTATAGAACACTTTCTCTCTCCCTCAACTTCTTACCTCTCATTCTTCCTCTCTATTTAATATCATAACTCCCCTTTGGTTCTGCACGATTTCATATATCGGCCATCGTATTATATGCTGAAGCTCTCAGATATTATATGTTTAGTTAGGCATGTTGGAGGGGTTACCATTTTGTCTGTAGAGGTTCGACACACTCACAGTGTCTCCCTACCTATTCCTTGGCTGTCTGCTGGGCTATTTAATGCTAGACTGGGGTAAGGCTACTTGTGTTGTGATTTCCGATGTGTAACAGGTTTTGTTGAGCCTGTACAATCGCAATGGAGACGTGGGAAGCCTAGGTGGTCTTTCTGACTGTGTACCTTGTGAGTTTAGCACTGTGTTGCGAGTGAGGGCTTTTGCCTCTGCCACCCAACACTGTGCTAACTCGTTTTGTTTTGACTTTGAGAGGGTCGTCAGGAGAGAACCAGATACTAGTGATCTGGATCTCTCAAGAGAGCACCCCGTCATTTAACGTAATTTGGCCGCACAGTCTTAAGGACCTCGCTAGGCTACGAGCCGCTTGCTCAGCCATTGTTCCCTAGCCTACGACAGCCCAGCTAGACTTTATTAGCCTAGCAGACACCCGATTAGGATCATAAGCTCTTATGTTATGTATGCAGCATTTTTATTCACGTTGACTGTAAGCCTTGGTTGTTGTTGAGTTGCACAACCCGAGCAGGCTTTTTGAGTTGCCTGAGGAAGTACTTCTTTTGTTGTTGGAGACAATACTATTGCGCATTTATTATTATTCCCGTGTCAGTTAACCCTGTATGTCCCTACACTTGTCATATCTTGTTCCTGCTATATAGAAAACAGTTCAAAATCCGATTTGATCATCTTACGCAGCATCAGACTTTCTTCAGAAGATTCCTGCTTGATGCTTTAGGACTTTCGTTCACTTTCTTTAATATAGGAGTGACAGTTTATTATTGTTTAGAGTAACTTTAAATATACCTTCTTCTAGTTTGCATTAAATCATTGCAGTGATTTAATTAAGCTTTCTATCTTTTTCCTTGTATACTTTATTAACGTAATTGTATGTTGTTGTGATCAGGCTGTATCAGAGATCATCAGCCTGTAGTAGTAGTGCATTTATACCGAGTTATAGGATACCCCGTTATCGCAGATTTAACTCTGGAGGGTATAGGTGTTTTTTGTGCGCCGGCATTATAAGTTCGAGGGTTGGATCTAGTGTTACCGTTGTGGCTGTGACCCTTTCTAGTCCAATGATTAAGAGCCCTTGTTTTATACGAGCCCCGGTCGTAACAATAAGTAGAGACAGCTTGGGGGAATTATAGTATATGGGACATTCTTTAGTGTAGGTGTGTGTGTGTGTGTGTATGTTTGTGGGTGATAGAATACTCTCAGCCGGGCTCGAGCCTCGAACCACAAACAGTATACACTATAGACACATACATATATAGATAATTAACTCATACATACATACACATATACGCACACATACATACACATATAATGTACATACATAAATGTACATATACATATATACACATATACATAAACAAACTCAAGCAAATACATACATATATTCTGATACACACACGCACACACACTTATGCATACATTATTAAAGGTGGGCGTGTATATATGGTGTGACAGGCCGTCATTACACATTATTAAAAATTACAATGGTTGGGATAGGACTATTTTTGTATCTGTCAGTTCTTGGCCTTATTGGTTGGAGTGTGTTGAAGTGACGAACTGCACGTGTTGGTCTAGGAGCGTCTGGTGGAAGTAAGTTTCTGTGTCGTGGGTGAACAAGCAGCTTAGATGCAAACTGCTTGAGTGTGTTGTAGTGGTGGGTTGAAAGTGCAGGTATGCTAAGGGTGGTGAGAGCTTCCTCGTACCCTGGGTATGTGCCACCCAGGATGATCCTGCATGCCCTCCTCTGCACTCTCTCCTATTGACGTTGTTGTGTCAGGGTTAGAGAGGAGGACCAGGCGGGAGAGGCGTAAGTGAGCTTAGGGAGTATGAAGATGTTATATATACTCTTCAGCTCATTCTCCGGCGCCCCCAGGGATCTCAGCCGCCTTAGCATAAACAACTTGTATGTGGCGGTCCTGACTGTGGTAGTCACATGTTTCTTCCAGTTCAGCTTGTTGTCCACAGTGATTCCGAGGAGTTTGGTGGACTCAACAAGCTGAAGGGGATGAGGACCAATTGTGACAGTAGCTGGAGGAAGGTCGGTAACGGAAGTGTTGATGTGCATGACCACTGTCTTGTCATGATTGATGGTCACATGATTGTCTGTGGTCCAGGCTTGAAGACGGTCGAGGATGTCTTGTAGCGGGTCATAGTTAGGGGAGGTGTTATCGACAATAATACCGACTGTCGAGTCGTCCACGTACTTCCAGTGGAATGGAGTGTCCTTTAGGGCATCATTGATCAAGATGAGGAACAATAGAGGCCCCATCTTTGTGCCCTGTGGGACTCCACATGTGATGTCTAGGAAGGTGGAGATGAAGCCTTGGTATCGCACTGCTTGCCGTCTGTCGCTAAGGAAGTCGGTCAACCACGCAACCAGGGTAGGATGTAGCCCCAACTTTATGGCCTTGTTGAGTGGGTGTGTGTGTGTGTGTGTCTGTGGGTGTGTGTGTGAGAGTGGGTGTGTCTCCTTGGAAGTTAGCGGATTTGGCCTGTGTGTGTGTGTGTGTGTGTGTCCTTGGAAGTTAGCGGATTTGGCTGGTGAGTGGGTGTGTCTCCTTGGAAGTTAGCGGATTTGGCCGGTTTGTGTGCCTGAGAGTGTGTGTGTATGTGCCCCTATTCCTAATCTGAATAAAATCGTTCAATAATAACTATAAAACAATACTATGCTTTGTTATAGCCCAGATGCTTCAAAACTTCGCTTCACAGGTTCGAAGAATCAAATATATGTATCATGTTTAGTTTGGTGGTCAGGTGAAGGTATTGAGGGATAAGCCTTTACAACGGCACCTCTTAGCTATTTTCTACTTTCCTATTTTCTGAAAAGTGTAGAGAAGGGAGAAGGGGGTGTTGGAGGGATAGGAAGCTGTTGGAGTGGCTTTATTATGTGTGTTATTAGTTGTCTAATGCTCACGAGTATACAGTACGTCCCTATCTATTTTTTTTTTTTTTACGTGGGATATGGATTGGAGTTGTGCTTTTCTTTTGCTATATACTTTATAAATGCAATATCGTACTGACTGTTATTACTTTATAATTGCAATACCGTACTGACTGTTATTTTTTTCTTATGTCAACATATCCATTACCTTGTTCGTTTTTTATGTACTTATTTATTTATTTTTTATTTGTTTTTTTAACCACAAACCAAAGCCTATGTTGGGTGTGCATGAGTGTGTGTGTGTGTGTGTGTGTGTGTGTGTGTGTGTGTGTGTGTGTGTGTGTGTGTATATATGCTTGTGCATACCCGTGTGTGCTTTCTCTGTACTCCCCATGTGAGCGTATCCTCGAGAATTTCCTCATACAGAATTCTGATGATAAAAAATATGAGTGGCACTTCAACTTTAGTGCCTGCTTGAAATTTTACATCTTTGTGAATACATCTGGCGGAACGGTTATAAAGGTACACAGGAGCACATACACACATAAGCACATACACACATAAGCACATACACACAAAAGCACATACACACCTAAGCACATACACACATAAGCACATACACACAGGAGCACATACACATAAAAGCACATACACACATAAGCACATACACACATAAGCTCTAACACACATACACACAAACGCACACTTATAATAGGATACGCATAACTACGCAGTCATACATACATACAGTGCGTACCACCAGCACACACGAAAAGACATACATATTCAACGATGCAATAATGTAGACTGTGAGACGTCTACCAGCGTTGGCAGAATGCGCTCGTAACTCGCTAGCGCTCGCCAGGGCAGTGAAATGGGCTACAGTTATCAGAGAATGTTGTTCTTTATTTCCTAGTACTCGCATTGTCACAGACAGTCCAGTGGTGGTCTTTATTTTCGTCTGTGACAACGGGAAGTATTTTATATCATGAGTAGAATATAAGATGCATTGTAGTGTGAGGTTGAGAGAGAGAGAGAGAGCGGGCAGCGAGGGGGTAGTGAGTGTTGCTTCCCTCCTCCCTCCTCCCTCCCGGAGGAGTTTTCCCGCCCGCGTGGGCTTTCTCTCGCCTCTGATTGGCTGGTGGTTCCTGGCGCGTTCTAGGGGCCTGCTGCCTTGTGACGTATCGGCCCGTGATTGGCCGACCATCGCACCTTTGTGGGCTCCTGTGGTCCACAGGAGCTGTTCTCCTCAGAGCAGGCTAGGGGCGCACACGACTAACATCCGTTTACAACTGTCCCCCATATCTCCACCATTCTGATACAGTCTCTCTCACTCAACTTCCTTTCTTTCATTCCTCTAATCTTTTAACGTCACAGCACTCCCTTTGGGTTCTGTACACGATTTCATATCGGCCCATCGTATTGTGTGCGTCGCTCTCATATATATTTACATGTATTAGAATAGGCTACAAGGGTTCTTAGTCTATGGAGGTTTGATGACTCTGTGTGTGTCTCCCTCAGTGTCCTTAGTTTATGGAGGTTTGATGACTCTTTGTGTGTGTCTCCCTCATTATCATTAGTGCTCTGCTGGGTTATTTAATGCTAGACTGGGATGAGGTTTCTGTTGTCGTTGTCACCGATGTGTGTACGGTTTGCTTATACCTACACGACCGACGGTTTCTGTGGTAGCCTGGGTCGTCCTTTTGGTTGTGTCTTTTGCGAGTGCAGCATCGTGTTGTAAGAGGGCATTAGCCTACTACCTTATAACACAGTGCTGCCTCTTTGCTTGACTTTAGAGGGATCGCCAGGGTAGAACCAGATACTTGAGATCTGGATCTACCAAGAGAGCATCCCCATCATTAACGTAACTTTAATCATACCGCCTTAAGGACAACGCTAGGCTATGAGCCTGTCTTGCTCAGCCACAGTTTCCTAACCTTGATATCCCAGCTAGACTTTATTCGCCTAGCAGACACTAGTTAGGACATAAGCTCTTCTGTTATGTATGCATTATTATTCACAGCATTTATTAGTCTAGGTTGTTGTTGAGTTGCACAACCATAGCAGACTGTTTCGTTGATGAGGAAGTACTTCTTTTAGTGTCGAGCATTACTACCGTTGCGCATTTATAGTATTCTCGTGTCAGTTAACATTATATGTCCTATCTTTTAGTGTATTCAGTCTACACGTGTGGTGTCCTGACCTCCTGCCTTTATATAATTTAAGATACGAGCATCTTATGAGCATCAGACTTTCTTCAGAAGTTTCCAGGTCTACTGTATGCTGTAGGACCATACTTCAATTTCTTTCAGATAGGAGTGAAGAGTTTATTGTTGTTTAGAGTACCTGTATTGAAGCATCTTTTTATTGTATTAAATCTTGCAGTGATTTAATTGATCTCTCCATAGCTTCCCTTTGATGCAGTTTAACGTAACTTGCATCTTGTTTGTTATCAGGCTATACCAGTGTGGGTTAGCCTGAAGTAGAGTACATTTATGCCCAGTTAAGGATACCCCGTTATCGCAGATTAACTCTGGAGGGTATAAGTGTTTTTTGTTCGCCGGCATATAAGTTCGAGGGTTTGGATCTAGCGTACCGTTGTTGCATAGTGCCCTATTACTAGTCCAATCATTAAGTGCCCTTGTTTTATTCGTAGCCCCGGTCGTAACAAATGGCGACCTTGCCTAGTATCTTATTTTAGTAGAAACCAGGATCCATTTGTTGTTATTGCTGTAATAACAAATATTGCCCTTGCCTGGTATCTAAGAAAGAATTGCAGGATTGTTGGACATTTGTTTTTTGAGGAATATTTTGGACACGTGGATTTTTTTTTGGCAACGTAGTATAGCACTTGAGTTGTCTTCGAGCATTTTTTTGAGTGAATAGTGCTACATGAGAGTTTAGGTACTCCTTTTTTTTATAAACGTTGAGAATTTTCGGTGGACACTATGTCGAACGACGGATCAATGTACAGTGAGGACACAGTACGGGAAGCAGACTCTGAGGTGCAGCAGCTGGGTTTGTTAGAAGGCATTAGAGTAGTAACTAGTGAGGAGGATGCAAGGAAGTTTTTGGAGATGCCTATTACTGTTGACCGGGTGTCGTGGATTGATCGGTATGGTCTCCAGTGTTTGGCCACGGTCATGGGGCATGTGGTCACTAGCAGCATGACGAGAAGTGACCTGGTGGCCTGTGTGCTCGGTGGGGTGCGTGGGGCTTCGGGTGGAGCGGGAGCTGGGGCACATTCGGCCCAGCCCCCATTCCACTTGATTCCTACCATGGCGCCCCCTCGGGCTCCGGAGCCGGGTACGTTCCCGCAGGCCGATAGTCACTGGCAACGGGGTTTGTCACTGGGTGGGTCTCCAATTGTTGCATCTCCTCCTCCTCAAGGTTTAACTGCAGATGTGATCTTCCAGCTTGAGATGGCTAAGATGGCTAAGCAGCAGGAATACCAGCTTGAGATGGCTAAGATTCAGCAGCAGCAGCGGGCGGCTGAGCTTGAGCAACGAAAGCACTAGCTCGAGCAGCGAAAGTATGAGGCTGAGCTCAGGCAGCAGCAGCAGCGGGAAGCTGAGCTTCAGATTGAGGCTACGAAGTACTGTGCAGACGTAGAGCTTTAGAAGTCTCGGGTGGAGCAGACAGGACAGCGTCTCGGTTCTGGGATTCGAGGTCTTGATCAGTCTTTATCGCACCTTCTTAAGTTAGTCCCTGCATTTGATGAGTCGGGTGTCACCGAGATTTTCCTGCGTTTTGAGAAGAAGTGCCGGGAGCACCAATGGCCCGAAGTTAAGTGGGCAGCCCTTGTTTCCTCTAGATTGGTTGGCAAAGGACTCAAGGCATATGATGCATTGCCCTTGGAGTCTTGCATCGATTATGAGGTACTGAAGGAAGCTGTTCTGCGGGCGTACGAGTTACAACCAGAGACATATAGGTTGAAGTTCCGGGGTGTTACGAAGGGTCGTGAGTGCACTTTTCTAGAACATGCCCGGGAACTGTCTGATGCATTGAGAAATTGGCTGAGGTCAGAGAAGGTGACGACGTTCGGAGAGCTTGAGCAGTTATTCCTTCTAGAGCAATTTTTCAAGTGCACAGGCGGCGACCTGACTTTGAACATCAAAGAGAAACGTCCTAAAACTCTACAAGAGGCTGCTGAGATGGCTGACCTGAGAATGTCACTGATTCGTGGGTGCGGGTCTGCACAACGGACCAATGCAGTTAACAAGGGGCGCAACACTCCACCCCCACGAGTCAGTGATGCACAAGTTAATAACGAGAGTAAGAGCAATGATACCAATTTTGATCACAAACCTAAAACCGTCCCGTTTAAGAGAGGTCAGGGCCCTTCCCCACCTCAGGGGAAGTCCAAGGGTGAAGTAGAGTGTTTTAAGTGTCATAACAAGGGGCACTTCGCACGTTCCTGCCCTAGTAACCAATCTACTGCAGTCGTGTCTTTGGCCAGCAACATTGGGGTGTCTCTGAGGTCTTCTGCATTTACCCGGGGTGATATGTCAGATGCGGGGGCACAGCCAGTGAAGAGGTGTCCGGACGGCTCGAAACCTGTCCGCGATGCTTTTTGCGACCATAGAGGGCGTGGCTGCGTGAGTTGGGCTGGTTGCAAGCATGGGTTGGAGTTGTTGCGTGATACAGGTGCATCCCAGACTCTGATGAAAAACTTTACAGGCAAACCAATAAACGCGGCACGGGTGGTTGTGGTGCAGGGTATTAATGCTACAAGGTCATACCCGCTGGTTCGAGTAGAGCTGGAGGTTGAAGGTGTGACACGAGAGTTGGATGTTGGAATCGTGGAGAAACTGCCAGTAGAGGGCGTCGACCTTCTTCTCGGCAACGACTTTGCGGTGCCTACTTCTGAGGTTCCACCCTAGTCGGTGCCAAAAGGGCGGCCGACGTGAGTAGGGAGGGGCAGGAGTTGGTCGAGAGGTGTCAACCACAGCAGAGGGCGTGTGTTGTCACCCGATCTCGTGCATCTAAAGTGTCACAGCCTATTCCTCAGCCTCTAGACCAGCGGAGGAACGGTCGGAGGGAGAAAGCTAAAGTTGAGAGTTTTGTGAGTTTTGTTCCAGCGGCTCTCCTTAGCGACTTAGTACTTGACCCAGAGGTGAGCTCCGGAGTGGCCCCAGAACCTGTCATCCCTAGTGACATGGTTGGGCGTGATGGCACTCCGCGACTGAGTAGTTCCCAGGTGGAGGAGAGTTGTGGGAAAGGGGCTATTGAACACGAGGACGGGGTAACATGTCATGTGAACCTGTTGGAGGAGTTTGTGAGGCAACCACCTGAGCAGCCTACTGTCCCTGCGTTGGTCTGCAGCGGCCAAGGTGGAGAAGGAGAGGGGGGCAGTAGGGCACAGGTGGAGGAGAGTAGGGATTGTCATGTCTCGGCGGAGCAGTGGGCGAGGGACACGAGTCTGGTGGCTGTGGAAGCGATAGAGCACCTGTCTGAGCAGCAGTGTGCAGCGCTCCAGCACCAGCTCGGTTCATACCACACTGGTCGTGCCGAGCACCCAAGCCTCACAACTCAGGCGGTGCACGAGGTTCCGCTGGCAGGTCACTTGAGTGTTAGTCGACCGTTGACCTCGTTGTTTCGGTGGTTCAAGGTGGGCGACGTGGCTTTGGCATGGTTGTCAGGTCAGGGTCGACCCATGACTGCCAAGGATGGTGATCAGAAGGAGGACATTGAGCAGATTGGTGAGGTTGGCTGTGGAGTGGATGTGCCCGGTCGTCGCATAGCTTCCCAATGCTGCTCTAGTCGAATGCAACAGCCCTACCATAGACCGACTGTATCTGGCCATGTCGCTGAAGGCGGTGATGCTGCGCAGGCAGATGTAATCGTAAGGAATGCGGAGGTGCGCATGTACGGTATCGGCGGGGAAGCCTCATCAATTATGAACTATGGGAGTGACTGCACAGGAGGTACTGATTGTCCCTCTCATGACCTGGCTGTTCTAGGGACGAAGGTGGAGAAGGAGGGAGACTTTAGTTTAGAAGCTGCGGTCTCGGCTGGGTTGTGGGAGGGCACGAAGCATGTTGTTCTTCGAGATAAGTTGCTACCTCTTGTGTCTGAGCGCCAAGAGATGTTGTTTACTAGACTGTGGCAGTACATCCGCATGTTTGTTGCTTCTCCAGGCCTGATGTACGGGGTAGAATCCGACATGAAGGCTGGAGACAGTGCAAGGCTCAAGTTAGTTCCCTACCGTATAAATCCTGCTCAACAGCCTGTTGTGAAAACAGAGCTAGACGACATGTGGAAAAAAGGGTCTGAGGGATAAAGGATATCGTGAGTGGTCGTTGCCAGTGAGTTTGCAACCTGAGTTGAGTGGCAAGATCCGTGTGTATGGTGATTGCAAGAGTGTGGAAGCATTATCCCTGACAGACGCCTATCCATTACCTAGAGTTGACGATACCATAGACCGCATCGGGGCTGCCTCGCTCGTCACGAAGGTAGAACTAGTGAAAGGTTATTGGCAGGTCCCGTTGCCGGAAAGAGCGAAGATAAGTGCCAGTCTTGTGATGAACTGGGCAGTTTATCAGTGCCAGGTGTTGTTTTGCTGCCGGAACACAAGTTGGATGTGTGGCATGTTAAGGGCACTGATAATGTTTTGGCTGATTGTTTGTCACAGGAGGGTTTGTTTGCAGGAGAACCCTCACCGTTCAGTCAGTGTGTGTTGAGAGTGGAGAAAAACCAGGCTTGCCCCTGTAGAGCAGCCGTCAAAAACAACATTAACATTAAATACAAAAATCACATAAAAACTCTTTCTTTTTGATAGTTAATTGTAAGTTGCCAATGTTATAGCTAAAGTCCTAAGTTGAACCTGTCTTTCACTTAGTGGGCTGGGCTCTGTGAAGCTTGCTCAGGGAGCATAGCAGGCTAAAATTATACTATTATGTTTGGGAGGGGTTATAAGATTTTCTTTATGCTAAAATGTTGTTTTATTTAAGATTGAGCTTTGCATTTCATTTCTGGTGGAGTGGCTAGGTGTGGCGGGTCTTGTCGGCATTCTGCCTTGTCAGATATGGTGCTCGCCTAATGTTGAGCGTCCCATATCTTGGGCAGGGTGTGACGTCTACCAGCGCTGGCAGAATGCGCTCGTAACTCGATAGCGCTCGCCAGGGCAGTGAAATGGGCTACAGTTATCAGAGAATGTTGTTCTTTATTTCCTAGTACTCGCATTGTCACAGACAGTCCAGTGGTGGTCTTTATTTTCGTCTGTGACAACGGGAAGTATTTTATATCATGAGTAGAATATAAGATACATTGTAGTGTGAGGTTGAGAGAGAGAGAGAGAGCAGGCAGCGAGGGGGTAGTGAGTGTTGCTTCCCTCCTCCCTCCTCCCTCCCGGAGGAGTTTTCCCGCCCGCTCGGGCTTTCTCTCGCCTCTGATTAGCTGGTGGTTCCTGGCGCGTTCTAGGGGCCTGCTGCCTTGTGACGTATCGGCCCGTGATTGGCCGACCATCGCGCCTTTGTGGGCTCCTGTGGTCCACAGGAGCTGTTCTCCTCAGAGCAGGCTAGGGGCATACACGACTAACATCCTTTTTACAACTGTCCCCCATATCTCCACCATTCTGATACTGTCTCTCTCACTCAACTTCCTTTCTTTCATTCCTCTAATCTTTTAACGTCACAGCACTCCCTTTGGGTTCTGTACACGATTTCATATCGGCCCATCGTATTGTGTGCGTCGCTCTTATATATATTTACATGTATTAGAATAGGCTACAAGGGTTCTTAGTCTATGGAGGTTTGATGACTCTGTGTGTGTCTCCCTCAGTGTCCTTAGTTTATGGAGGTTTGATGACTCTTTGTGTGTGTCTCCCTCATTATCATTAGTGCTCTGCTCGGTTATTTAATGCTAGACTGGAATGAGGTTTCTGTTGTCGTTGTCACCGATGTGTGTACGGTTTGCTTATACCTACACGACTTCGACGGTTTCTGTGGTAGCCTAGGTCGTCCTTTTGGTTGTGTCTTTTGCGAGTGCAGCATAGTGTTGTAAGAGGGCATTAGCCTACTACCTTATAACACAGTCCTGCCTCTTTGCTTGACTTTAGAGGGATCGCCAGGGTAGAACCAGATACTTGAGATCTGGATCTACCAAGAGAGCATCCCCGTCATTAACGCAACTTTAATCATACCGCCTTAAGGACAACGCTAGGCTATGAGCCTGTCTTGCTCAGCCCCAGTTTCCTAACCTTGATATCCCAGCTAGACTTTATTCGCCTAGCAGAAACTAGTTAGGACATAAGCTCTTTTGTTATGTTTGCATTATTATTCACAGCATTTATTAGTCTAGGTTGTTGTTGAGTTGCACAACCATAGCAGACTGTTTCGTTGATGAGGAAGTACTTCTTTTAGTGTCGAGCATTACTACCATTGCGCATTTCTAGTATTCTCGTGTCAGTTAACATTATATGTCCTATCTTTTAGTGTATTCAGTCTACACGTGTGGTGTCCTGCCTCCTGCCTTTATATAATTTAAGATACGAGCATCTTATGAGCATCAGACTTTCTTCAGAAGTTTCCAGGTCTATGCTGTAGGACTATACTTCACTTTCTTTCAGATAGGAGTGAAGAGTTTATTGTTGTTTAGAGTAACTGTATTGAAACATCTTTTTATTGTATTAAATCTTGCAGTGATTTAATTGATCTTTCCATAGCTTCCCTTTTATGCATTTTAACGTAACTTGCATCTTGTTGGTTATCAGGCTATACCAGTGTGGGTTAGCCTGAAGTAGAGTACATTTATGCCCAGTTAAGGATACCCCGTTAACGCAGATTAACTCTGGAGAATATAAGTGTTTTTTGTTCGCCGGCATATAAGTTTGAGGGTTTGGATCTAGCGTACCGTTGTTGCATAGTGCCCTATTACTAGTCCAATCATTAAGTGCCCTTGTTTTATTCGTAGCCCCGGTCGTAACAACTGTAAGTTTTTGAAGCTATCTTACGTTGAATCAAATCTGACTACTGTGTACCTATTCTATTCTGTTCTATATACTCAGGCCAAATCCCCACTTTTCCTATTTTATTTTATTATATTTTTCCCTCTTTTACTCGTTGTGTTTGTTGTATACCTAATAGTTACAATTCGTAGATTATTTTAAGGAGGGATGGATCACTTTTTGGGCGATTTTTGAATGTATTCATTATTGTTCTAGTTTCCTCCCTAGACCTCCATCAAATTAAAAAAAACATCCATTAGATCCCCTTTTTAGATTAATTTATACATTTTTCGGTAGAAAAATGTCCCGGCCGAAGGCCGATTCTTCCAAAATTACAGGCTCACTATCGTTCGCCAGGGAAAAAAATTGACACCTTAATAGCACGAAAGGTTTAAATATTGACTAAGAAATGGGGCGAAAAGTCTTAAAATCGACTAACTAATGGGCAAACATCTTAACATCTGAAAACTTATGGGGCTAAACATGAGAGAGAAAGTGGTCCAGGAAACCGGCCCATCTCCCCTTAAGCAGTGTGATAAGTCAGAAAGGAAAACAATCTGTGGTCTAGAGTGTACACAAAAGGCAATGAAATGTTTGTCAGAAATTGAAGACATTAATGACTTGAAAAGTGTACAAAGGAATTTCACCTCACATATAAACTCAGTAAAACAGTTACACTATTGGGAGCGTTTAAAATCACTAAAGCTGTATTCGTTGGAACGTAGAAGGGAACGATACTTAATAATATATGCGTGGAAAATTGCAGAGGGTTTTGTACCAAATCTACATACCCCAATAGAATGCGATATCCCAAAGATGAAAAATCGGGGTGCTATGGGCTCTCTGCGAGAGGGCTGGTTATCACATAGAGGAGCACGTCTCTTCAACAAACACCCACGGCGAGTAAAAGACATGAGAGGCGTCTCATTAGACATCTTCAAGAGATCCATCTATGTCGAACTACAAAAAGTGCCAGACGAGCCCATCTTCGCAGGGGAGTGCTCCACCCCTTCGAACAGTCTGCTGCACCAATTTTCAAACAACAACAAAGGGCGGTGCGTTCCTCGGTGCCAATAGCAAGAGTGGCGAACTCCACCTAGGTGACATAGGTAGGTAGGTAGCCACTATCCCCTCCAAAGTTTCTCAGGTACGGTAGACCTAAATCTACCACCTTCACACACACGTCTTTTCCTTATGAACAATATATTTCAACCGTGTATTCCAGTCTTTACCCTTTCATACACTGGCAGTTGCCGTTTAGTATTCAGACATAGAATTTGTTTAATCTCATAAATAGCTCTCCAAAATTAGTTTCCTGTTCACTGCTCTCTCCAAGACAAATGCAGATGTTGAAGCAACTAAACTAAAGGATTCTAAACACCACTGATGGTCACAAATGCTTTTAAGTGTCCTAGAAAGGGCTGAAATTGCGTCCTTATGCGCGAAATGGTGAAATTACTCATACAATGATGTACTATGTAAAAATGCATGACTCCCTTCCCCTATCAAGAAACATCTGTAGCATATATAGGAACACTTTAAAAGTAAACATGTTGTGTCAAAATAATATCAAGACATTTAACTCGACGTTAAAGAAACATCGTCCCATATCAAGAGGCAGTATTCCCCTTGCACAAAATATAATGTCTCTTTCAAGAACTGCCACCATTTAGGAAATAGTGTCCACGATTCCAGAAATACCGCTGCCACTCCCCTTTCCCACACCATCGAGATATATGCTGCACTTATCTCTCCCCTTTTCCTTTTCAGAAATGTCTCTCCCCCACAAATTCTAGCCGAAATCTTTCCCTCAATATTTTCCACCCTCATTCAGAGTCTAATTCCCCTTTTGGAATCATAGAGCATTACAATTATCAACCAATTCAATATATATCATGTTTTAGGAAAATATTTATGCAATTGTGCCGAAAGAGAAAAGTTGATCAAGCTACATTGATTTTTTGTTTCTTAAGCCCTTGAAGATTATGTCGCATTTTGATAGTTTATTCTGGCTTTCATTACACGATTTCATGTAGCTTTAGAGGAATCTGTAAGTATTAAAAGGATAACGACTATCCCAATTATCCCTCTGACTTCCATATACCTTTCCTAATCTGTTTAAAATCGTCTAATAATAGCCAGAAAACTGAAAAGAAATATGTAATTGTATCTTCAAAGGGCTAACTGTCCCCCTCCTAAAGTATATGAAATATTTGTCCTACACAGCAATGGAGTCCAACATTTTACATCACCAAAGCTGCCCTGAACATTTGAAAACTATCTTGGTTTGTATCGAATTGTCCTTTCAATGAAATACCTTGTATATATTATCCCTTTCAAGATCCGATTATGCAATTTATTCTGTTTCTTTTGTTACTTTATTTGTTTGCCTATTATTAGACGATTTTATTCAGAATAGGAAGAGTATAAGAAAGTCAGAGGGTGAAATGAGGGAGAATAAAGTATCAGAATGCGTCATAATTTTCGAAAGCTTAAGTTCGGGGGTAATTTATGCAATTCGAGGAATCAGAAAGGCCCATAATTCATTCCCTAGAATGTGCAATTACGGACAGGTAATTCCGAACAATAATTGAAGGTACAAGTTTGAAACACTGGGTAACTACAGTATTTTGAAAATCTGTTTGAGCACGATTTTCAAATGACTATACCCTGTTTCTTTTCAACTGCCAGAAAATTGCAAAGTTCCCATCACAAATTCTCAGTTAATTTGAAGGTTGTGTCATGAAATATGGTGCTAATTATATAAACTTGGTCTTAATATGATGCAGAGTCATAGTGGTTTCATATTTTTCCTTTAAGTATCGATAAATGAGCTGATAAGGGATTCAATTTACCGCCAGATGAAAAGAAATTGAGTATAAGATTCAGAGGTTAACCCCATTGAGGATTATGATGCATTTCAACAATTTATTTAAGCTTAGACGATGAGCTGATTTTATACAGTTTAGGAAGGATCGGCGGGAGTTAAAGTGGAATATAATGTCTAACTCAATCCACTCAAATACATACTTCTACCCACCAGCAGGGTGTAATTAAGGGGAGATGGGTCGGGAGGTTTTCTGGACCCCTTTCTCCCTTATGTTTAGCATATTAGTTTTCATATTTTATGACCTTCGCCCCATTAGTTTGCCAATTTTGAAACCTTTCGTCTCATTTCCATATAAAAATCAAGACCTTTCGTGCCATTTAGGTGTCGTTTTTTTCTTGGCGAGCGTTAGCGAGCCTGTAATTTTAAGATAAATCGGTCTTGGGCCGGGACATTTTTCTATCGAGAAATGTAAAAATTAATCTAGGAGGTTGGTCTTGGGAATGTTGTTTAAGCTTGATGAAGGTCTAGCGAGGAAACTAAAAAATAAATGAATACATAAATAAATAGACCCATCAAAATAACCACTGTCCCCTTAACATTGTTCCTTTATATAAACTCAATATGCCCTTAGTCCATAATCTACAAGAGCCTCAATCCAGTTGTTATAGAGTGTGCTTGAAGGGAGAACACCACAGGGGGATAGGGTTAGGTTAGTGTGATAATTGTTTTTTTGTGTCTTTGTCTTGTATTTAATAGCTCTCTTTTGGTCTCGTTCTTACTCTCCCATTCTCTCTCTCTCTCTCTCTCTCTCTCTCTCTCTCTCTCTCTCTCTCTCTCTCTCTCTCTCTCTATATATATATATATATATATATATATATATATATATATATATATATATATATAGAGAGAGAGAGAGAGAGAGAGAGAGAGATACTGCATATTTCACCAATTGAACCTGATCTGTTAGGTAATGATATTCGTATATTATTATAATTATTGACGCTCCTCTTTCAACAACACACAGTAATATATTCGAGAATTAATCGATAACCAATCAGAAAAACAATTGCATTGAAGAAAATCATGAAGTACGCTGAAGCCACATTTACGCAATAGCGAGAGATATTGCCATAATGGATATAGTAAAATATTAGATACACTGTTCGCCCCCTTGTCCAAATAAAAAAGTAAAGGTATGCGACGAATTTTTTTTCTAATAAGCCATTAACCCCAATTAGATGAGACACCCAACAAAGAAACTCAATACAACTTGCTTAAAACAAATTAATATATACGTTTGAAAATAATTTATCATGTAACATGAACTAAAAGAATAACACCAGCAAGACACCTAAGATTTAATTTGTTAATATCGATTGCTTGGTCTTGAGATAAAAAATATATATATTTGTGATACATAAAGCCAAGAGATATAATAACTCAAGAAGAATGACGAAATGACACATACTGTATTAGCAAAAACTTATATACACGAAGCCTTTGAACAATACCTACATGTATTCATTATTTTCATTGATTTCCCTAGTTAGGTTTATTTGTAAATCAATTGGTGGGTTGGTGAAAACAAATATGCATTGATTATATTGAAGCAATACGCAAGAATCGAAACCAGAAATACACACACACACACACACACACACCAAGACACATCGCTCCCATTATCTGATCAGTATCGCTCCTGCCAAAAATAATCTCCTTTCTCAGCACCCCGTTCGATAAATATAAATCAACTCCAACTGTACTTAAACCCCTCACCCTTCCCCCCTTGCATCTAACCATCTCATTCCGCTCAGCAATATCTGTCCTCCGCACCTACCCGGGCCTAAATCTCACCTCCTCAAAATTCCCGGCACAGCTCTTCCCCCACCCTCCCTTTCCTCCCTCCCTCGCAGCGATCCGGTCATAAACAGGAAGCTTTAGTGTCGTCATCATGGGGCAGTCTTCTCCTCTCCGGGATTTTTACGCCCCAAGGGTTAGCTAGGAACTTGGGCGAAGGAGGCGAGGAAATGCAGAAAACAAAAACACCAAACAAAATGAAAACGTGAACGCCTGGAAGAAAATAGAAAACACAAAAACACGAAACAAAAGAAAAACTTGTACTCCTTAAGCAAAAAAAAGAAAACAGAAAAAATATATCTATTTATCTATCTATCCTTGGAAAATAAAAAAACAAGGTGGTATTCTGTCAACAGTTCTTTTTAATATTTACATTAATGACTTGATAGAAAAAAGTATCTGCAAGTTGGGTAACCCATCTAGCAACATAATTGCTTATGCCGATGACTTGGTTCTGCTTTCTCCTACTTCATCAGGTCTACAGGAATTATTG
Source organism: Paralithodes platypus (assembly GCA_032716605.1). Taxonomy (NCBI): domain Eukaryota; kingdom Metazoa; phylum Arthropoda; class Malacostraca; order Decapoda; family Lithodidae; genus Paralithodes; species Paralithodes platypus. Next base: position 59,800,361 of record CM064492.1, read on the forward strand.
AGCATAATTGAAAATGCAGCAAAGGCAATTGATATTGAAATTAATCCAATCCGTCTGTATGTATTTTAAGTACAACAACGATAATGTCAAGGATCCGATTTTATATTTATATGAAAGTAAGTTAGAAGTTGTAAAATAATGTAGATATCTTGGCTTTGTGATAGATTGCAATTTACATAATGACAAAGACATAATAAGATGCAGGAATAAGTTTTATAACGAATTCAATTGCCTTTTGCGGAAATGTTCTAGCGTTAGCTGGAATGTATTTAGTAAATTATTCCAGAGTTATTGTATTAGTTTTTATGGATCAGAATTGTGGTTCTGTAATATGAAATGTTACGTCCCATTGAAACAGTTTGCAATAGGCTTTCATAAAGCAATAAAGAAAATGATGAAGCTAAGATACTGGGAGAGCAACCATAAGGCATGTCACCTTGCAGGACTAATGACGTTTAATCATGTTATAAATTGGCAGAGAATCAGGTTAATTAAGTTATAAAATAATCAGTAATCCCTGTAAATATTTAAGAAAATGCCTGGTAAATGTGTCCGAGGATCTGTTCCTAGCTAACGAAGCCAAGTCTGTACTGCTTTCAGAGTATAACATTGAAAGCATGATGGACAATTACATAGATGCCATTAAGTCACGAATACTGTATGTTCAAAATAATGAACCCACCTTGCGGTTGGATGAAATGTTATCAACTGTACAGTATATACAGTATGTAAAACGTTACCATGTAACCTTTTATGAAATAAAGAATTAACTAACTAAATATATATATATCTATCACAAAAAATGAAAACGTGAACGCCTGGATGAAAATACAAAACAAAATGAAAACGTGATCTCCATGAGGAAATTACAAATATACCAAACCAATTGTAAACGTGAACGTCTGGAGAAAAAAAACCCCACACACACACCAAACAAAATGTAAACATAGACTCCTAGAGGAAAATCAAAACAAAAGCAAAAAACACCAAAGAAACTGAAAACTTGAATTCCTTGTGGGAAAAAACAACACAAAACAAATTGAAGAATAGCAATCCTAGCAGAAAAAAAATCATACCAAACGAAATTAAAACATGAAGTCCTTGCGTAAAAAAAACAAAAAACACACAAACACCAAACAAAATGAAAACTGGAAATCTGAAACCCTTGTAGGATCATGACGCGTCTAGAAAGTTTGTTCAGATCTCCATTAGACGATTTTATTCAGAGTAGGAAGGGTATATGGAAGTCAGAGGGTTGATTGAGCCAGTATTTACCCTTTCAACTCCCTAAGCTATATAAAATCGTCTAAAATAGCCAAAATGCGCCGCTAAAACACGCCATGATCCTAAACGCGTTAAGTGTGTGTGTGTGTATGTTCTCACAATTAAGTCTGTGTTTTGATATTAGCTTGCTAGATTGCATGCTCACTGGGCTAATTCCCTCGAAGTCTGGCCATCCTTACCCACCCACCCACTCATTCCCACTGCCCTCCACACACTACCTTCTCTCCTCCACCACCACCCCTCTCCATCCCCAGCCTCTGTCCCCCGTCCCCCCCAAGTCTCTGTCCCCCGCTCCCTGTCCCCCCATTGCCTGTCCCACCCCAAGCCGACTTCCCCCTCCCTCTATCCCCCTTCCCCCATCTCCCCATTTCCTGTCCCCTGCCCCCCATCCCCCCATTTTCTGCCCCCCCCCCCCCCCCCCCCCCCCGTCCCCTATCCACCCCCCCACCCCAAGCCGACTTTCCCCTCCGTCCCCCACCCCCACGATCCCAGCCCCCAATGGATAACTCGCTACAGCCCCGTAAAATTCGCTGGCACGAGCAATATTTGCCCCATAATCCATACATCTTCCTGCCGCCCCTCAAAAGCACCGTTCCAGGGATTTTGTTATTTTAAAGCTGCCCACCTCGCTTTTTTTCTCCTTATCTCCCTCTCTCTTTGGCTTGTATCCATTCAGCCCCATTCAGCCTACTGTTTTAAGACGTTTAACCCCATCCAGGTGTCAATATTTTCCTGGCGAGCGGTAGCGAGTAGTGGTAGCGGTAGTGAGACATGCTTCGCATGTCTCACTCCCTAGACTGGAACAAGACCTCGCGGGCCTCACCGTGTTCAGCGGTAGAGTGTGCAGGCTCTCAGCCTATGCCCGAGAGGGAGTAGTTGGAATATAGAAACAAAACAAAATTGATACAAGCCAGAGAAATAGAGAAAAGGAGAGAACAAAAGCTAGGTGGGCTCCCTTAAAGCTGCCTTCTCACCGCTCCGACCGACATCAGCTGCGGCATTAATCCTTATAAAGGATGTCCCAAGAGTAAAGGGCATAACTTTAGAAATGATAAAAAAAGGTATTCTAAGCCTAAAATGCTTTATATGAAATATTCCAAATATCAACTGGTATAGAGATTTTGCATGTTGAAAATTGACTAAGAGGGTGTACGAGCTCATAAGGCTCGCATAGAGGTGGAAGATGGCCTACCACACTTGCATCTTATTGCAATTAGTTTACCATGTTATTATATAAATATTATATTTCTGTAAGTTCCAAAATAATTATAGACATATTATTTCACTTTGGACGGACCAGTTGGAAACTATTTGACATGGAATAGTCCATTACAGTGATGCAGGGGAGGACACTACATAAAAACATTCAATATCGGTTTAACGGTTGAGATTTGGACTTTGTTATGGAACAATGTATGCTTAGAATACCTTGTTTTATCATTTCCCAAAGTTATGCCCTCTCCTCCTGGGACACCCTGTATATACTGAAGAGAGAGAGAGAAAACAAAAGTGAGGAGTAAAGTGGATATTTGTTAGTTTCTTTACGCTGGGAACTTGTAGGATATAACATTATTGAGTGATGCAGTATATGGTGTGGCTTCACGCATTTTAGTTTATTCTGGCTATCAATACACGATTTTATGCAGTTAGGGAAGGATCTGTGGTGAGTATTAGGGTAAAGAGTATCTCAGTTAATCCTCTGAGTACCTTACACCCTTCCTAATCTAAATAATCGTCTAATAGTAGCCAGAAAGCAGATCATAAATTCGTAATTGGATCTTGAAAGGGTTAATACTGATAAGTACAGAAGAGGGAACAGAATGTGAAGAGAAAAGTGGAAATTTGTAAGCCTCTTCATGCTGGGAACTTTCAGGATAAAACACAATTGCATGATGCAGTATTTTTGGCTTAAAAGCGTAGTTGGTGGGTTCAATTTTTACTTCTTAATTTTTTACTCCTGCATAATCTGTGTTTTATTTATTTTACCTTGTTCGGATATTTTTGAGGTTGTTGTTGTTACTGTTTTTGCTTTTGTTGTTGTTCTTCTTGCTTAAAGTATTAATATATTTGTTCCTA